>CM070700.1:4323291-4737273 GCA_036346265.1 Melocanna baccifera
CCTTCAAATCTGACCAAGATTTAATGAATTCGTTTCCGAATCGTTGATGCCACCAACTATAAGCATACTTTTCAAATTCTCTAGTGGCACGCATCACCTCTTGGTCTTTGGGAAGCTTTTGAAATCTAAATACTTTCTCCATTCGCCATTCCCACTCAAGATATTCCTCTGGATCTTCACTCCCATAGAAAGGAATAACATTATCTTCTTGTTGTGGATGAAGTGCCCGTACAATATCATTTATAATATTCGAGTGTAACACTTTTATTTGATGATTGAATTCAATACGTATATCTTGCGCAGAATTGTTGATTTCCACCTTGAGTTGTGCTTTCAAGGTGGAAGAAGTGGCAGTGAACTCATTGCGCAAAGTACCCCTCAACGCTTGGAATTGAAAACGACTTGCCGGGGTATGCTCCTCTCCCATATTATCGTCTCCACCTGTCATGATTAGTGGCAGAAAGAACGCACAAATACCATAACATATATACGATATGTGGAGTTCACTCTATCTCACTTTTTCCTCACCAAGTAAAGTTCTTACCTTTCTGAAGTGAATTGAAGCCAAAAAAATTTTACACTTGGTGGTGGCTACAATAGCAAGTAATGATCAAGCGGATTTAATAGTGATCCACAATTGCACGGCAAAGGATATTTAGTGGGGCTTGGTATGGAAGTGTTTATCCTACGTAATCTGAATTATCACGATATTGTTGAATTAAGTAGTAATCCAAACTACAAAATATTGCCTAGGTGCTGATCCAATAGATATAAGTGAAGAATATGAACGTATACGCAATGATCAATGTGACTCGATGCAAACAAAGGAATAAGCTAAAAGAAACAATCGGGAAATATTAGCTCGTTTTGCATCAAGAACTAGGAGAGACGCTAGCCAATTGAAATAATATGAATTTAAGGGCAAAGATTGCTCAAAGAAATCAAAAACTCCAACTGAATTTATAGCATAAAACACACACTCAAGTTCGGCCATTTTTTCACTTTTTTCTTGCTCTCTGTTTTTTTGGCTACCCTGCTAGTGACTCAAAAGATTCAAATTCTTATTCTGAGTCTAATGAGGTATATGAGTCAAAAACCTTTTTTTAAAACGCAGGGGTATAAACTTTCTTTCTTTTTGATCGGCTGAGTGAGTGATGCACAAGTCTAATATTCAGTTGAGAGTAAATTATTCAAGAGCAGCCCACGATGCAATATCAATGACTAGTCTCAAGTGTTCAAAGGATTTGAGTGAAAACCTCAACAGACGCTCGGAATTCAAACCAAAACAATCTTCGAATATGATATTTTTATTAAGATGCACAAAGATCTTACGTGGACAGCAAAAACAATAATTCAAAAAGTAAATTGAATCTATTTTTTTTAATGCTAATTGAAAGATTAACTAACGGATTTTCAAGAAAAATTGATATGCAATGATTAAGCGATGCAAAAGACACGATGATCAGCACGTAAACAAAATTTCTATTGGATCAAGACTTAATAAAACTCACAAAAATAACAGATACGAAACAAGGGTTTGGATTTTTTTGTGAGGCAATTTTCGGATATATGGACTCTAGGATACGAAGTAATGAACAAAAAAGTAAATAGATAAGATCTTACTGAGTTAGCCAATCTTCTCGACGTAGGATGGATACTCGCGGAGTCTTGATGAATCGTAATGATCCTCCAATGCCAGTGCAAGGGATGAACACTCTTTAATCCGTCAAAACACACTCGCGTCAATTTCACCGACCACCAAGAGAAGATCTATCGTGCACCTAATTTTCAGCGAAAAAAGCTGAACGATCTTGATTGAAGAACACTCCTAATTTTCTATGGAATTTCGGCAGCAATGATAAACTCGAACAAACTTTAGTAGATTGATTTTTCTCAAAAGTGGTTTGAGCCCTAAAGGCTTTCAATACATGCTCATATAGCCACTTGGAATATCCATATAGTCCCCAAACCGAGTACAACTCAACTATATATTGTTTTTAGACTCGAACTCTCACAAAAAGGAAATTAGATTTTACAGCTGTCATATTGTTTTGGTCATAAATTTTGATTCGTGATGAATTTAAAGGTGAGACCATATCCATTGTGTAGCCTTTGAAATAACATTTTCAGTGAGTATAAGAACACTCGAATCGGACTCCGTTTTTGAAAGTTTTGACCTTTTTAGTAACTGTTTGTCAGTTTTGAGTTCACTCGAACCGAATCTGAATTCAGTTTTGAGTTGAATCCGAGTTTGAATTGGATTGAGCACGTGGGAGGTCCGAATTGGGCTTAAAATCTTGTCAAAAACTTGTACTTTAAGTCCTTTAGCTCCTCCCTTTTGCTCTCCCACTTCATGGGCTTTCTTCCCGCCATCCACATGTGCCTTTCTCTTGTGTGCTCCGTCCGCATGGGCTTTATTCCTTCATGTCTTTGGAACCAAATATGGTTATCCTCTTCCTTTTACCTCACCATTGCTTTGCCATTGACAAACCTAAGAATACACCATGTGATAACATAAGATAGTATTTCATACTTATGAATAACAATATTATGTTTTGTTTGGAATGAGTTCACCTGGCCATATTTCATACGGCTCAATAATTCTTTTCGGTTAAACAAAATATTTAACTGAAAAGAACAAGACACGTGCGTATCCGCATGACTTTCGCTCTTCATCCCGAGGCCGAGACCTTTCTTCTTAACCACGTGGCATTCATCTGACCGCCCGCTTCTCTCTCTCTCCTCTTCTCTCTCACCGATATGTGGGGACCATTTGCCAAACTTTCCTTCTTCCTCCTGATGCCATCACCCTTGCCGCAATCGTGCCACTGAGTCCGCCCGAGTCACCTCCTTCTTTCCGTTTCTTCCCCACCGGCTAAAAGGAAATTAATCCCCATGATCAATCCTCTTTAATGTCATGCTTTCATTCCTTTTTAAACCCTAGCCTTGCCTTATTGGCTTCTCCCTGAAATCCCACCGTTGTTACTCTGGCGAGCAATTACTACCACCCCTCCCCTCCTTGGCACTATAAAACCCCCTACACCTCCTCCAAAACCCACACCTCCACTCTCCACCCTCAATTCCTATCCCCAGCGCTCAAGCAATCCCCCACACTGTGCGCCACCTTCCCCGCACTGCCGATCACCTCTGATGAGGAATTTCGACCGTCTCGACCTCGCCCGAGCTATTTCGTCAACTCCAGGAGCTTCCTCGCATGCCATGCACTGGAACTCTGACAACCCTTGGGTCCCGAGCACCGCCCCAGCCGACCGAGGCCATGACAACCCGAACTATGACTACCAAGTAATAGTCGAAGTCGATCACGACTCTGACTACCGAGTACTCTTGTAGAAGGCAAAAATACTTGAAGTCGATCATGACTTTCGACCTCACGAAACCATCTGACTTCCGACCTCTTCAAACCATCTGATGCCTCCGACCTCTCTCAGCTGTCCGATCTCACCGAGCACTCGAAGCTATCCGAATCCTTCGACCACTCCGCCACGACTACAACTACCTTTGTTTTCGACCACATCAGCCATCCGACCATCATCGCTCACGACCACCACTGTTTTCGACCACCTTCGCTTTCCTGCATAGTCGTTTCCAACTACTGTCGATCATTGCAGTCCCGACCGCTCGACTCCTACTACCTTTGGTTCTCGACTGCTATAGTGTTCTTCAACCACTGCACAATTCCGACTGGGTCTTCGACTACATCTTTGACTTCGACTTCACCCGTACTTGGAGTCTATGTCTTCGATTTCGACCTCTACAGCTTCATTCGTTGATTCGACTATGGTTTTGACCATTGCTTCGACTACACCATTGATTATGGCTTCGACCCCACACAAATACTGTACCTTTTGACAGCTTTTCCTTCACAAAAATAATTCCAATAATTCCTTTTATTCATTCCTTTGGAAATTTAAACTACCAGTGGCCTGTTCTCCTTCATCCTAATTCCGATTGGACCCGTTCAAATTTCTAAATTCTTCTAAAACCCTACACTACTCATTTCTAGATTCTTTTTGGAATTTTGGAATTTTATTTGAAGTTTATTTTGTTTTGGATCTTCACGTATAGATTACGACAACTCCGGAGAGTTCGATTTTGACAATTCGCAGCACCAAGACTTTGAGCAAGGCAAATTACATCTTTGATCATGTTGCTCCCAGTAATTTATATTATTTTAAAATTATTATGCATGTGTACTTTATTCAAACATAGTTTAAATTCGATTTAAGTTTTAGTTACACCCAATTCCTTTTTGTATGGCCAAACTTGACCTTGAACTTCTTGTGCCTTATCACCTTAGATGAAAATCTAGTTAGTACAATAGTATTGACTAGAAATTTTATAGATTTGCTTAACCATGCTTAGAATAATTTAGGTGGGAATATTTGTTTCACATAAATTATTGAATTCTAAAGTCTATTCTTGACTTCGGTGAGTCAGGAAGGTCTATGGGATTTTAATAAAATAAAGTTATAAAATCTAGTTTAGATTTAGGCATTGGTATGGAGATGGGTGCTGGCATGCATTGCTGTTCGGTGATACAATATTAATTGTTAGGCACAATGGGTATGTGGTTGGGTCTAAGTCACCTTATGGACCGGTCTGTGAGCTAGTATTACAAAGTCACACCGTATTACCATAAGTCTGGTATGAGACAGACCTGGCTAAGTAATTTATGAAGTTCCAAACATAGTTTTGCTAAAGGCTGGATGTGAGCGTGGTGTAGGCCATGAGAAGTCTCACATGGCATAAGAGAGGGCTCCAATTTGTGGTGAAACCTTAGTGGCAGCATAATTATTTTGGCTACGGAACATTGTAACAGCCTTGTCATAAACTCTCCGTTGCACACCTAAGGCAGTGTGTTAATCGCGTGGCACAACAGGAGAACAAATCTTGTGGGTAAAGTTGTATACATCTACAGAGTAACAAACTATCCTAGATAGCCGTGTCTACGGTTATGGATATGCTGAGTATAGTTTTTTATGGATTAGACTTTGATTTTACAAAATCTAGTTTGTGGACAAATGAAATCTCTTTTGAAAATGATCCATGTAGGATACTCATGGTTAGGTTAGTGTTAGGTTGGAGCCTATATTAACGATATTACTTTCATTAAAATGTTGTTTCATCTACTATATTAAATTTAGTTTTTGTACTTACTTTATGGTATTTACATCAATATCGCTTTTCGCACAAATAACCTTATTATGCATTCCTTTGTAAATCCTTATGCATGCATTCACTCTATTAAAACTCCTAGTGTAACTTGTGGAGTACTTTATGTGCTCACCTTGCTTAATTCTGTTGCCAGAGGATGATGTCATCGACTATGGTGAGGATTGCGATGAATAGGCTACGTCTTACAGTCATTCGCCTGTGGGTAGGAGGATGTGCTGATCCTTTATGATTTTTCTTCCGCTGTCCTACCTTTGTTAGCCATGAGCCTTTATTTGTAAAGTTGACTATAAGGCCCATACATTTGTTTCATAATAAAGTATGGTTGTTATGCATGATATGTATCCCTATTAACCCTATGTGCACTAGTTTTTCCTGGGATAGTACGATGTCCACAGAGGGTTTCGAAGTTATTGTTTCTGGATCCGATAGGCACAACCTTCGAGACAAGCCTATAAAGGCAAAATAGTGGATGCGAGGCCATCCTGACAAGGCACAACCTTTGAGATGGGCAGCATTGAAGCAGCGCCTTTTGTAGCAAGGTCAGAGATGCGGGGCTACCCTATTGAAGCATAATCTTCGAGGCAGGCGGCGGGTCAAGGTAGCACCCGTGGAGGTGATGAGAGACTGAGGGCTATAAAAAGAAGCTAAAAGACATCGAAAATAAGTTGCAAGCCACCAGAAAGAAATTAAGAGCCACTAAGGAAAACTTGAATGCTCTCGAAGAGAAGGCAAGGACAAACTGCCAAGTGAACGTGAGTCTGAAAATGCTGGTGGATAATAATCAACACTTAAGGTAGCGCTCAGTTTGATGTTGACTTATAGCTTTTTTACTGTAGTTAGCTTATTTTTTACTGTAACTGAGTTAGCTTATTTGACATAATTAAATTTAAAAATATAAAAATAGAAAAAAAATATGCTAGCCCATCACGGACAATACAAAGGAATACGAGAAAAAAAGAAAAGGCAAAAAGCCCAAAAAATATAAAAAAACCAGAAAAAGACAAAATTACTGAATTGTGAAAAAAGCAGAAGCCAAAAGCAGAAACTGGCTTTAAGTCAAAATAAGCACAGCTTAGTCACCGAGAGGAGTGCTAAGGAGATAGATAAAAGCAAGATTGGAGCATGAGATAATGATCAACACGTACTCTTCTGTCGGTGAGCAGCACTTTTCTAGCATATTCGATAGAAATTAGTGGTTAAAGTTGTACATAACGTACTTTGTGCATGGTTAAAGTAAAAGATATGATGGATAGTAAATTCACCAACAAGCTACATTTCGTGTGTAATAGACATATAATATGACATAGTTTTTCCAGCATAGATTCGAAAATATGACTGAAGGGAACAATTTCTACGATCTTGATCTCACAAATTTTCTATTTCTGAAGGACCTACTACATTAATTCATTGTCATCCAACTATCAGTCGGTCAGGTAATTAGGTTTCCTTTATTTGAGACAAAGAGTTGAAATATCAATGATGAGTTATTGGATTTCTTATTAAGGAGATCAGGGTTGAAATATCAACACATAGTTGATCTTTCAAGTTTCTGTTTCAAATCTATCCCTACAGTTTTATTATTTCACGCTTTCTGCCATGCATTGCCTATGTTGACCATAAATAAGATATGGACAGTTTGGTCCAACTGGCTACCCTCCTTTTCTAAAAATCCTCCTATTTCTTCTTAGATTTATCTTTTTATAAATACTAGTACACACTACTGGTCAATGTAATTAATGTGCCTTAAAGTTGTAGAATGATATATACCCCTCCATTATTTTTTACATAACATTTTTTATTTTTTTACAATCTTCAAGATTCAACTTTGACAGATATTTTTATAACTTTATACTAAGATATACTAATAAAATTATAATATTATAAAAGTATTTTTAATGATAAATCTAATGATATAATTTTTATATAGCTATCTAGATAGTTTTAGACCTATTGATGATCAAATTTTAGAAAATTTGAAAGTTTAATAAAAAAGAACGGAGGGAATATTTAAGGAAGAATTTATATGGCTACAAAGATTTGTATTCACAGTTGGAGAAAGTAAATCTTGTATCAAAATCGACAAAACTGACACATAACTTTGCCTATACGTACACAATACTGAAATGTGTTGACCGGTGATGGCCACTTAATTTTTTTTTTGTATTTTTGCATTTATTTTACTAGTTTATTGTTTTACGAGAAGAAAAGAAATATGTAGCATTCTTTTTTGCTCATGTCAGATTTTGTTTGACCGTATGTGCGACTACGAAATGTGAATTAAGTAATGCAGAGAGTACGCGGAAAGAAAAGGTAAGTATTAACGAACGTGATGCATACCGGCACGGGATTTAATATGCCGATAAACATGACTAGCATGCTTGCTATAAAATTAGACAATTTTTTTGGTTATGCTGTTGCATTCGTTGCGTCAGATATTCATGTGAGCATGTTGTTACCCTAAAAATAAAAACCGTCTTTTAGTGAAGGAAATCACACAAAATATGATATCTCACGGTCGACTACGAGCTGGTGTAGATCAGAGTCGACAATAGCACAAAAAACTTTTCTAACAGAATTTTGTTTGGAGATTCAGTTGGATCCATAGGGACGATATCTGAATCAGATCTATGAACCATAAGAAAAAAAAGTTGTACAAAATTTTGTAAGCAAAATACTATGCTTTTATAATATTAACGTTGAACATTTCTTAAAATAAAAGAAACAGATTCACAAGACAGTCATAGCCCAATTCGACATACAAAACGTGACAATTGCTTATTCTAGAGAAAAAAAAGCGAGAATTGCTTAATTATCTATAGATCTGTCAACTTCTCGTGTTAGCTAAAATTTTGTTTGCCATTGCGACGTATCATGACATCTTGAGCGGAACATTTAAGAGATACCACCATTTTCCAATTATTTCTGGGCTTTCTATTAGTGATATGTCCTATAAGTAATTATAAAGATGATTATATCATTTCTATATTTATAATTTTTTAAATAAATATTATTATATTCATTGAATAAATTATTATTTATAAATGTTAGTAAGGACATGACCTGCTGGTAAAGCTCTTTATTTATTATATGATATCATTCTAAAAAATCCTTGGTCAGAACACTAATGACTTATAGACCAACACATTTATTGATTGAAGACCATATTTCATCAGTCATAAATATGGGGATATCATATCAATAATGTGAACACATGTTAGAAAATATAGTGTTGGATTAACCCACCTTGAGATATTATTGAGATTGTTAAGTTTTATGTGTCAACAGTTAGTTTCAAGTAATGATGATATATAATCGTTGTACTTGAGATTGGCATAGTTTTTTTATATGTGTAATAGTGCACTTATGTGTTGTCAAACACTATATCATAATTGTGAAGTTATAAAAGTATCTTTCAGATATACTATAAAATATGTGGAGGAAAATGATTGATCGCATATGAGATTTGCTCTTTCTATATAACAAGAGAGATATTGTTGGCCCCTCGACATGGTTAGATAAGGGAAGTGCTAGGCCATACTACAAGTGGTCGAAGAATCGACCACATAAAATTATCCATCATTAGATCAGGAAAAGATTAAACAGTACATGGATGACACATTTCTCACATACAGTTCGATCGGATATCGTGAGACAAAAGGAGAATACATTAACAGATCGATAGGTCCGACCATATGCGTACTAGTAGTATGAGCATACTGACTAGTTATGACCAGGTTGGACATATCACAGACAGGTCTACGAACTGATCGTATAAGGATACGAACTGGTTATGACTATATACGATATGGTCGTAAGGAGTTATGAGCTGATCGTGAATAACTAAGACCTCGTTATGATCATATTGTATAAGGTTCATCTAGATTGATCTTTGTGTATATTTAGGGTCGATATGTCCTGCTAGGAAATACTACTGACCAGTGATCGGAAAGGTTTGTTTGAGTTACAGCCAAGTATATATGAATGTACAAGGTCATACACTTAACGGGTTCAAAACAATACGGGTCCAAATGATAGACTTTGAGTGGAATACGATTTCTACTCATATTGGATATGTATTTAGTCAGAGGCTCTTAGAATTGGATATGATCTCTAATCGTATCAGATAAGGATATGATATGAGGCTACATACTAAGAGAGGCGTAGGGCTGAGGGTTGTACAAAAAATCAAGGATCTAAGGAAATCCCAAGATACACACATCAAAACCCTAGCTGCCACCTCTTGAAACCCCTGCCATGTGCGCTTGTGTTAGCACCCTATTGTATGCCATTTCATCCCTAGACATGTGGACTTCAGTAGAGACGTTGCTACAACTACGGCACTAATCAGGAGGATCATGAGGATGAAACGGTTGGCTCGTAAAAATTGACTACTGCTCGCGGATATCGACTACTGCTCGCGGATATTGACTACTTCTACTATATCGATGCATGCTATATTGAACCAACCCGCTTCAACTCTTCTTCTACTACACTACACATCTAGTGGCAATGATCTATTATCTTTTACTCGTATGGATTCCTGGTTTATGTGGTAAAAATAATTTGCGTTAGTGTAGCTTACCTTTGTAACCCAACAGTGGTATTAGAGCTATCCAGTGTAGTTTTTAATCTAGATTGATCGCATATAATTGATATGTGGTAGTAGTAGATTTAATCTATTACTGGTTTAGTATGATAACATAGATTGGTTCAATTAGATGGACTGGTTTGGGTACCGGTTATTGAGATCAATCGGCTTCAACATTAGAAGATGGGTTTGTGAGAGAACGATCAATTTCGGTTGTGCCTATTCATGTCGCATTGCATATAACCCCTATCGGTTAGGATTCGGCCGTCGGGGTAAGCTGTGATGCACAGTTGTATGGGGCCAACCGATCAACTTTGTCACTATCATTAACCGGTGTGATTGGTCAATGGAAGTTGGGTTGATTAGATTGGTTCGGAATTGGGTTGATATGATTAATTCGATGGAATTTTCGAGGGATAATTCATGAATCGGGACCACTATGCTAAGTAATCGATGATGTGTTATAAGTATTATGTATTCATGTCACACGATAGAATTAGATTCTTTGCGTAACTTGTTTTTGTAGGGATTGATGTGAATAGTATGGGCCATTGTGTATGTGATGCATGTATGATTTTTTATGGCTTGCGCATCACTTTGATTTATATCTATGGGCTACATATTATAGTATAACAACCTACGTGTCGACTTACGTTGCTTGATATTCTCATATGTAATTCATTGCTAGCAATTAGGAATAATAGCTAAGTAGATAAATATGGTGACCTCAAGTATTGATGGCTGAGAGAATAGGAAGCGTGGTGATGGCGATTGCCATGTTGAGGGCCATACTATTTCACAGTTTAATATGATTATCTGTGAATGTTTCAATGTTCCTGTTATGCTATTCTTCATATTATTATTTTAGGTGTTTTAACATGATAAAATAGTATTCCACTAGAAAAATTAAGTAAAACTTGATGCCCTTCAAACTGTTGCACTTATCAAGATTTTGATCATTAATTGGTAGGTCTACCAAAGTAAGGTGACATTAATTATTTTAATAAGATAGGTAAGTGTTGGACACATTCATGCAAAATATTAGTTAAACATGACTAGGGTGTCAAAATGATTTTAGGCCTAGGGCTTGGTGTTGAGGTTGGGATATGTGGATGTCACTCACTAAACAAGAGTTACATGTGATGTAATTAGCACGAGGTTGCTTACTGCATCAAAATGGTTTTCAGCCTAGGTTTCTAGTAGTGATGCCAAAGCTCATTAGGACTTAGTGAAATATGGATCTTGACTCACTATATGTTTTAGATGGGACATGGTTTTTAAACCTATCTTTCGTTAAATTGTTTAATTAAATATCTTACATAAATATAACGCTAAAATTTTGCATGTACATTTTTTATGTTGTAGATAATGACACCATCTACTTCCTGCGCACATAGTTGTAGCTTGCGATCCATTCTTGAGAAAGAAAAACTAAGTGGAACAAATTTTATTGACTAGTATCACAACTTGAGAATTGTTTCAAGCATGAAAAGAAGGAATATGTTCTAAAAGTTCCATATCCTGATGGACTAGTTGAAAATGCTACTCATGTTGAAAAGAATGATTATGAGAAATATAGTAATGACTCACTAGAAATGAGTTGTCTCATGCTTGCCACTATGAGTTATGAGCTCAGAAGCAATATGAGAACATAGATGCCTTCAATATGATTATGGGTCATAAGGGCATGTTAGAGAACTAGGCTAGGGCTAAAAGGTATAACACTTCTAAATCATTATCTGTGCACAAACTAGTTGAAGGAAGTCCAATCAATCCTCATGTAATTAAAATGATTGGTAACTTTAAGTGTTTGAAAAAACTGATTTTCCACTTAGCCAAGAGTTGGCAACTATTGTGATTCTTCAGTCACTCCCTCCGAGTTTTGAGCCAGTCATTTTGAATGGTCATTTTGAAAGTTCATATGAATGGCATGGAGAAGTCAATAATAGAGTTGCATGTGATGCTTAAGTCAATAGAGAAGAGTATTAAGAAAAACTCTAATCATGTTATGATGGTTCATAAGACTACCAACTTCAAAAAGAAGAAGGCTAAGACTTTGGGAAAAAGAAAAGGTGCAAGAAAACTAAAGATGAGATTTTGAATATCAAATCTAAGCTTCAGAAGCTCAATATTGGTGCGTACCTAACACCATTTGCTACCATTACTATAGGATAGGATATTGTAAGAGGAACTGTAAGAAGGCATAACTGAAAAGGAAGAAAGGAAGCAAGACTCTCACTGCAGGTATGATGTTATAGAAATAAATCTTGCTAATTCTCATATTAGTTCTTGGGTATTTGATACCGAATCGATTGCTCACATTTGCAACTTGATACATGGCATGATAAGGAGTAAGAGTTTGACAAGAGGCGACGTTGATCTTCATATGGGCAATAGAACAAGAGTTGTTCCATTAGCCATTAGTACTTTACCATTATCTTTAACTTCAGGATTAATTTTAGAATTAAATAATTGTTATATGTTTCTGCTATAAGCAAAAACATAATTTCTACTTCATGTTTGAGAGCAGAATGTTATGAGTTCAGAATAAAGAACAATTGCTGTTCAATTTATTTGAATGATATGCTTTATGGTGATACTCCATTGGTGAATGGATTATATGTTCTAAATCTTGAGGATGTGTCTATTTATATTATTAATGCTAAGAGGTTTCGGCCTAATGATTTGAATCCTACTTATATTTGGCATTGTCATTTTGATCATATAAATGAGAAGCACATGATGAAACCCCATAAAGATGGTCTTATAACCTCATTTAATTTTGAATAATTTGAAACATATAAGTTTGTTTACTTATTAAAATGACTAAGGCTCCTTTCGCCGGTCTAGGTGAGAGAGCAAATGACTTGTGGACCCTTGTACATACGGGTATATGTAGACCAATGAGCTCATTGGCCAGAGGTGATTTTCAGTACTTTATAACTTTTACTAATAACTTTAGTTGATATAGTTACATCTACTTAATGAGGCATAAGTTAGAATCATTTGAAAAGTTCAAAAAATTTCATAATGAGGTATAGAATCAACTTGGAAAGATAATAAAAACCCTATGATTAGATCATGGAGGTGAATATTTGAGCCATGAGTTTGGTAATCATCTAAAGCAATATAAAATTGTTTTGTAGGTAACTTCGTCAAGAATGCCTCAATGGAATGGGGTGTCAGAATGATAGAATTGGACTTTGTAAGACATAGTTCAGTCAATGAGGCATATGTCACAATCATTTAAGAAGTTCAAGGAATTTCATAATAAGGTACAAAATCAACTTGGCAATACAATAAAAGCCCTACGATCAGATTATGAAAATGAATATTTGAGCCATGTGTTTTGGTGATCATCTAAAACAATATGAAATTGTTCCATAGCTAATTTTGTTGGGAACGCCTCAATGGAATGGGTTGTTTGAATGATGGAATCAGACTTTGTTAGTTATTGTTCGATCAATGATGAGCTAATTTGATCTGTCATTATCTCTTTAGAGGTATGCTCTAGAAACAGCTATGTTCACATTAAATAGAGTTTCATCAAAAGCCGTAGAGAAGACATCATATAAGATATAGACTAGAAAATGTCCTAGGCTATCTTTTCTCAAAATATGGGGATATGAGGCATATGTAAAACATTTGACATCTGCTAAGTTCACGCCCAAATTAGATAAATATTTCTTTGTAGGGTATCCTAAGGAAACTAAAGGATATTACTTTTATAGAAGGGATAAGAACAAAGCCAAACTATGTCTTTTTAGAGAAAGAGTTTCTTTAAAAAGAAACTAGTGGGAGTACGGAGCGACTTGAAGAAATTTGGGAACCATCAAAAAGTATTTCGGCTCCTAATGAACCTCTACAAGATGTGCAAGATATTGTAGAACCTGTGGAAGAGGCACCAGCTCTACGTAGGTATGAAAGGCTACGCTAATTGCTGATAAGGTATCAACATGACATATTATTGTTTGACAATGATGAGCCTAAGACTTATGAAGAAGCAATGATGGGTCTGGACTATGAAAAAATGGCTTAGAGCCATGAGATCTGAAATATAATCTATGTATGATAATCAAGTTTGGAACTTGGTTGATCCGCACGATGGTGTAAAAATCATTGAGTGTAAGTTAGTTTTTAAGAAAAAGATAGATATAGATGGAAATGCTCATATCCATAAGGCAAGATTGGTGGCGAATATATCTGCCAGAGACTGGGAGGTATTTTGTGAATATATCTGCCAGATTATCACAAGACCTAGCTTCAACATCCTTACCTCTCCATCTTTCAGGAGCTCATATGGATAAAAGATTTTAGGAGCAATATGCTTTGTGATATAACTTTTAACATAGTCTATATTATCTTCATTGATAATAGTGGGGTTATCAACGGTATTTATACCACATGACTTCTTGATGTGGCTAATCATTCACATGAGCCAAACACAGTCTTGTGAGACTTCATACCATGATATGCATATGCCTCGTTAAAAACTCATTTCAAAAACCTAGTGGAAAAAAGGAATGGAGAAAAGAGTACACAACACTCGTTAAATTGTATTGCACTTGTTGCCTCATTAAAAATCTTCAAGTAAGAAAACCCAACTTGAAAAACTCACTAAGGGAAAAAGAGTACAACGCTTATCTTCAGGATTTATTATGATTTCCAAGACCTTTATCATATCCATCGATTGGATTTATATCGATAGGTGGTAAAATCTTCAAAGTAGTGATCATCAAGTCAATACCTTCTAAGTTAGACTAAAGTAGAGATTTTCTAAATCTCATGCATAACTACAATGGTTTATTATATGCTGCCCCTGAACACCACTTCCAGTGCAGTTTTATTATTCCAATGCCTTTAATACATTTTAAGAAATGAATATAGACCAGTATATTGTGAGTATATCTATTACCACAATATATAGTCTTCTAGACATTTGTCTCATTATTCATCTAGATAAAGAGAATAAAATAATTTGGGAGCAATATACTTAACTTTCTAAAATATTACTTATCTATATGTGCAATACAAGCAAAATTTATCCTAATCAGGATATAGGGGTAATCAATTGTAATACCACATTTTTTCAGGATATGACTTATCAAAACCTTTTAGGGTCTTCATATTTAGCAACCATCTATGCGCAGTACTATACGACCAAAAGTCTGTTCTGTATAACTAAAAGTATGGTCATACTATCACAGAATTAATATAACCAGTCTTAATTTTGGTTCTTAGGTGATTAATAAATTTGCCATTAACACCAGTGTATATGATATTCTCATGGTAATAAAGAATATTGCCACTCCATTAACTTCTGGTAGGAGGTGCACTTAATATGTGCTTACGTGGCGCACCTTTGGTTTTTAGTTTTCTCATTCCATTCTCTTGGGTCTTGAATGGGTCCTTATCCACTTCTACGAACTGCATAATCATTGTTGTATTTTTGATCAACTGGTGATTTAATTTCTTTTCAGAGAAATATTTTCTCTTCTAGGAGACACTCTTTCTTTGAGTAAGAGTTTATCAGGTATGAGTTTTATATACGTATATATATGTTGCAATTTACTTTCTTATTGAAACACTGAGTCCTTTAAGGATTAAGCTTCGAGTTCCTTCAGAGATCCCATCAAGGATTTTTAGAATCTGATAATTGCATATCTTATTCATGCTATCTGCTAGATTATTATATAATGGAACATTATTTCATTCATAATAGGAAAATATCGATCTTTATAGAGATCTTTGAACCATCACTTTCACCACCTCATTGTTTCATAATAACTCATCAAGTCTGAACTAACAGGTTCCAAAAAGTTTCATCTGCGATTATGGTTCAGTCTCAATTAATTCTTTTCATTTTTACTCGATATGAACACTTCAAGTGCTCGGCTATCAACTTTGGTCCTGGATTTATATTTTCACACGAGAAACTTTAGCAATTTTAAAGGCAAACTGGTTGTCGATAATATTTCTCCAAATGTCCTCATAACTGAGTGTCTTTTAGTGTTAACCAAATCTTCATCATTTCCCAAATAAAAACTTATTGGTCGTTTCGTGTTTCCAAGTATTGTGATATATACACATCTAATTACTGGGGTTTTCATCTTTATGATGAGCCTCTTCATGAGGTATTTGATCTTGCTTAATAGCATACTTCAAAATCCCCTAAGTATGGGTACATGATAGATGGAATTTCAGATCCAATCTAATCCTAGCTACTGGTGGTGGCCCAAAATGGTGTATGCTATGGTTGTGATATGGGAAATGATTGGTTCTTCTAATATGCACTAATCCTTGGTTGGGGGTTCTTTTTCTTAATGCAGTTAGCTAGACATTTATTAATGTAGTGGCATGAAAACTGCATATCTCTACTACTAGTAGATTATCCCAAATAACTGGTGGGTTATTAATCTGCAACAACAGAAATATTCTAACTTCTTATATATTACCCAATATTATGATCTAATTACTCATATTCTTATTTAAAATTTGGATTACACAAACTTCAAGTTTTATGTTAATGCAACATGTTTTGACCTGGTCAAGAGTATTATGTTTTGATAGCATAATATACATCTACAGGATGCTCTCAAGAGCATAAATATTATATCGCCATATAAAATATAACCATCAATTAATCTGCATGTAATATAATATATTCTGCTAGAATATAATTCTAGTTTAACCTCCGAGATGGAACAATTATTCGCTAGGAAAATATGTGATTAATTGGGAGGTAAGTTATATGCATGTCAAGTAAGTTTGACAGATTTAGATCATTTAGGATCATTAAATCAATAGGTCATCTAGTATTTTGAGAGTTATATTTTGTTCAGGTAGATGACTATAACTTCCTATGGCATTACAGTTGCAGACTACATTTGCCAATATGCATGTGTAATATCAGATTGGTATGGTATATTCCAATGTGTACCAATCTAGAATATGCGTAGTAGTTTCATGCTACGTATAATACTCATGTATGTGGTCGTATGCTGGCGACAAATTGCTATGTATAATCCCCATGTATGTGGTCACATGCTGGCGACTAACATATTAGTAGAGATAAATCAATTACCCTACGAAGGTTGCAACGATTTGCTAACAGTGTGGATAGCAGTTTCAATTATCTCTTAAATTTATAGCTTCAAGCTTATTTGCTTCTAGATTTAACATAGGATATACCGCTATGCTTGTCATGACTCTTATTTTCAACTTTTTTATGCCTCGAATGTTCATTATTCCTCATATGCCCAAATTCCTCCCCCCCTTTTCATGCCAACCGTCAAATTCTGAGTGAGAGCGCCTGCTTCTAACATTTGCTTTGAATTAATCCAAAGTTTTAGCAATAAATTGCTATTATACTACCTCAAAAGTAAAATTTTATTAGCGTAAAACCAACATATACTTTGTAATATGAAAGATGGGAGTTATATATAGTCTTGAAGTCTGTGGGTGTAAGTTATTCCATACATATTTGATATTCATAGTGTTTTCTAGTCAAGGTAATCCTTTCGAGATTTAACATTTGACAATATTTCTTGTGCCTTCATGAAGGATAATTTTCCTATTACCATCTAGGCATTAATGGACAGAGGCATATCATTCCTTTCAAATATCAAGCATAATATTTTCAAATTTTATTCCATGCATGATTAGTTATTTTACTGTAGGTAAAATATGCTACTAGCAATATGTTCTATTAAACAACTGTTCAGCATGGGAAAAGTTTTAACAGAACAACTTAGACCAAATATATTTATGATATCTAGAAAAATAATTATCTAATGCATAATTTGAGCGTAAACCAAAAGATAAGAGGCTCTTCATGAGCAAGATCAAGCACGACATGAGTTCTATCTATACTATTGATGCTTACTCATGTAGAAAAATAACTGTCGGACCCGGATTTTATCCATCCAAATCCCTGTGATTTAACCGCACTATTCCCTGGATCAGTAGGTAGTGCTCACAGATACACAACTGATTCATTTCATACACGGTACATTCTTATTACAATATCAGAATTAAGGTATTTCATTACATAAGGCTGCCAGGCCAAGTAGTAACATTACATTCAAAGGCAGCGGAAAAACAGAAAGTAAAGGAAGGCGCGTTTCCCTACAGGTAGCGACTGGGGATAGCCCAAGAGAATTCAACATTTGGGTCGGCTTGACTACATGTGGAATTCCCTTGTTATCTTGAATGGTCGACTGACTGAAAGAGAAGAAAGTACTACTAACTAATTCTAATTGTTGTCGTTATCTCCCTTTTCTTGTCCTTGTTCTTCATAGTACTCGTAATGTCCTTGTTGCTCTCCTTCTGGGAAAAGGGGGTGAGAGTGAGAGTGAGCACTTCCAACTATGTTCCGCAAGCCAACACACAAAATGTAATAGTATAGAATGCATGGCTCTTCAATGGATGGCTTAGGTTTCTGTTAGTTGCGGAAAGCGGTGTTTTCAAATATTCTTATGTAACAAATCCTATGACTTAGCAGATTTTGGTAAACATGAGTAGCATTCAAATATGCAATAATTATACTAAAGACGGTTCCATCCACCGATTACATGGCTCTATCCACCAATGCTAGTTTTTGATTACTAGGTTACATCCACCCTAATATCCATCGCTGGAGTACATCCCTCCGGCTAAAATCAAAAGTGAAGTACTTCCCTCTACTTAGTTTTATTATAAACCTGTAACATTATATAGTACATCCATCCTACATAACACAAAATCTGGAAGCAAAGAAAAATCAGATCAACTTGTTGATTGTAAACTTTAATTTGACCAGTTTTGTAGTATGAATTGGGCTCTCGTTGCCTAATTTAAATAGCTCAGCAATAAACTAAAAACTCAAACTATCACTGCACAGGACATAAATACATCTGCATTGCTCTTGATAATAGACTAGATGACCAGCAAGCATAGGGGATGATTAGTATGGATAATCTTGGGATGATCAATATGCATTATCTAGAGATGGTGGAATCGACATCGTAGTGCTCATGCCTCATATGATCTACACCGCATCTGGGCAACCAAATTTCTGCAGGAAAATTTTCTATATAAGAGAAGATTAACAACAAACAAACAAACAATAGAGATAAATGAGCACAATAGCAAGGAACCAAACATTAAAGGTTAGACATGAGAAATTGGATGAGGAGCTACCCATCAAAGGAGAGGTGGCTAGTGACAATAAGAGATACTGAGCTCAGCATCTGCATCTAGACACTAGTGGACGTACCTGGACTGTATGCGAGGAGATTGGTGTTGTTAATGTTGTCTCCCAACAAAGGAAAAGGAATGTCTAGATCACCTACTTTGTTAGCTGTTACTGCTGTGGAGAGACGGAGAAGGGTAGAAGGAGAAGTGGACAAAAAAGTAGTTTACCTACTATAATGTTGAAGTAGGCAATTGTGGAGCGCACACGTTCATTCCTTGCAACCGCCGTGCATTCAAGTTGGGCGTTTTGCAAAGGACGTGCTGTGTAGTCAAGGTTAGCGGTTGGCGAGGGAGTTGATGGTAGCAGCATCGCGGAGGATGGTTGGCGAGGGAACTGGTGCGAGGAGTGGCAGTGGCTGCAATGGTGGCGGTGGCGGAGCGGAGGGGTGGGGGGAGGAGGAGGCGGCGCGCGGGGTGGGAGGGAGGGGAGGAGGCGGTAGTGGCGCGGGGTGGGGAGGAGGTGGCGGCGCTTGGGAGGGAGGGGAGGAGGTGGCGGAGCGGAGGGGTGGGGGGAGGAGGCGGCGGCGACGGCGCGGGGTGGGGAGGAGGGGAGGAGGCGGCAGCGCTTGGGAGGGAGGGGACGAGGTGGCGCGGGGTGGGAGGGAGGGGAGGAGGTGGTGGTGTGGTGGAGCGGGGTGGGGAGGAGGAGGAGGTGGAGGCTGCAATGGCGGCGGCGGAGTGGAGGGGTGGGGGGAGGAGGAGGCGGCATGCGGCGTGGGGTGGGAGAGAGGGGAGGAGGCGGCGGCGCTTGGGAGGGAGGAGGAGGCGGCGGAGTGGGAGGGAGGGGAGGAGGCGGCGCGCGGGGTGGGGAGGAGGAGTCAGTCAGCATAGGGGTGGGGAGGAGAGTCAGTCAGCATAGTTTTCGATGAGAAGGGGTTGGGAAAGATCGTACCAGCCACCAACTCCTTCTTTTATAATAGTAAAGAAAACTCCTCAGGGGTAGATTCGATATTTGCCCACAATGAAAACTTCTAGGTTTTGTAACATATTTAACCTCCCTACTAGCTTGGGTGCCCGTTCCTTTTTGCCAAAGCTCCTAGCTATTTTTGTTTTAAAAAATGCAGGTCACATTGATTTGAACTTATAAACTAAATAACACAAAATCGATAAATGTTATTGTTTACTGTGTGTTTTTTGGGTAGCTGGATAAATTAGCTAAGTAGATCTTTGTTAAAGGAATGCAAAAACAAGAACGCTGTAGTTAAAGGAATGCAAAAACAAGAACAGCTTACAGCACAATTAAGCCCTTTTATAACAGTAGTGCTACGTGCAGTAGCATGATGGCACCAAATAATTGAACCATGATAGCCTGATGGTGCACCATGCATCGATCTTTTGGACAATGGTGTTCCAGCATGGAGGAACCTTAAGACAATTAGAAAACACTACGCAGTTCTTAAAAAATAAAGGAAAATCAGCTTTGTTATAGCTATTGTTAGAAAAAAGAAAAAAATCATTTTTCAATCTTCACCGTTGGCTTGAGTCTGAATTTCAATCCACAACTTCAAAACCATCTAAAACGCAATCTATCAAATCCAGGTCACATGACCCCTCTTGACCCAAGACATGACATAGCGTTCATGTGGATCCTAATCATCATTAGAAAAAGAAAATTCCCCATTTTCTCATGTTTTCCCTCTTTTTTCCTACATGGCACACACGTAGATGGTTGCATAGACGTTAGCGTGGCTCACCTCCTCTTCCATCACGACAGAACTTTACACACTTCGTCCCCGCCACCACTCCACCTCTTCTCTGGTACGAAACCTAGTAGGTTCCGTTGTGGACAAATACTAAAACTATCCTTGAGGGGTTTTGATTATAAATAGACAAGCCTACATACAAGGAGAGATAAATCTAAGATTAATAAAGGCTTCAATTCCCTGGTATTCTCTTTTAAATGTTCTTTTTTAATTGATTGTGTGGATTGCATCGGAGGTTATTATCATTATTTCATAACACGTTATCAGCACGAATTGCTCTACAAGGCGTAAGGTATGCAAACCTCAAACCAATCTATTATGCATTGTAAACTCATAAATCAATCTATATCGGTATTATATCCATTTGCTGTACCATGATTAGATCGATCATGTTTTAGTTAATTCTAGTATCAGATTGATCTATAATTTGTATGCATGATTATTCAACTCTCTAATCCAGTAGATTAGATATCTAGGTTCTAGAACAGATTGACTAGTTAGATTGAAATCAGGATTAATCGTAAGAATATGCAATGGATTCGGCTATGCTAAGTCACCGTTGGCCGGCCAAGGCATGTCAATCATCGCATCCGTGCTGACGCGCCTGAAGTCGTTGATGCTATCGAGCCACTGCCCACCACCGCTCGCCGCATTGGCGCTACCCAAAGCTATCCGCCGTCAAAACCACGACAAATGCATGGTGTTGCCTGCCTCCATCGGCGCCACCACACCGTGCCAAAGGCCACCTACCACCACCATGCGGCAACCCGTAGCTGGCCCACCGCCGCCCATCAGCCGCCATAGTCGCCACAAGCCCGAGGTTGCCAAAGCCTCAGCGCATAACCACTGAAGCCACTGACGCACAACCTCAACCGCTGGAGCGGCTGCCACACATCGCACCTAAAGCCGCTGATCCGCCCGCTGCCTTTGTGCGTGTGCCTAAGACCACCGGCCGCCACCTTCATGCGGACCTGCCTGAAGCCACCGTCGCCCCTTGGCTCCACTGGCCATCTCCCGGTCCTATTGGCCACCTCCACCGCCGCCCTGCACCGCCGGGCACCTCTACGCATGCCCACCGTCGCCCGGTTCCTTAGGCCACCCCGCGCCCGAAGCCACCGCCTATCGCCAAATAAGATGTCACCCTTTGAGGCTCTTTATGGCAGGAAATGTAGAACTCTTCTACATTAGTTGGAGACCGGCGAATGTTATATCTTTCGACCAGACACTCTTAGGCAAGCAAAAGAAAAAGTCAAGTTGATTAGAGACCACCTACAGGCTGCTCAATCTAGATAAAAGAGCTACGCTGACAACCATCATAAAAAGCTAACCTTCCAGGTTAGGTATCATGTCTACCTCAAAGTGTCACCCCTCTGTGGAGTTCGAAGATTCAAGGTGAAAGGCAAACTTGAACCTAGATATATAGGCCTATTTCTAGTCATCGCTAAGTGCGGAGAGGTTGCCTACAAATTGGAGTTACCCGTAAGTCTAGCCGATGTGCATAACATGTTCCACGTCTCTCAACCAAGAAGTGGCTTAGTGTCCCTGAAGAACAAGCACCACTTGAAACCATTGAGCTTCAGAAGGACCTTACCTACCCAGAACATCCAATCAAGATCCTTGACACTATAGAAAAGCAGACCAGACGCCAAATCATCTGCCTTCGCAAGGTTCAGTGGAGTAACCACTCAGAGCGAGAAGCAACGTAGGAGTGCGAAGACCAGCTTAGAATAGATTTTCCCTTCCTGTTCCCGGCTTAGCTCGAATCTCGGGGTCAAAATTCTATTTAAGGGGGTGGAATTTGTAACATCCGATTTTTAGGGTACGTTGCTATGCTTGTAAATTGGGTTTTGGTTTGAGTTTAATCTTTAGATTTCGAAAACCCGCTATTGAATTTTGGTCCATTTTTTCTGTTTTTCCTTCCTTTATCACTTTTTGACCCAGTCGACCTTATCACTTTTTGACCCAGTCAATCTTTTTCTTTTTCCTTCCAGCCCAGCCAGACTGTCCTCCCTTCCCTTTTCCCTCTCTCTCCTCTATTTCCACCCGTGCTAGCCTTCTTCGTGTTAGCTTCACCACCGTCCTGTACTTTCCCCGTCAGGCCTAAATCCTCGTCTCATCGCTAGCTCTACCACGAATCACCCCCTCTGCTCCCCACCGTGCCATCGTCGAAACTACCCATGGTTTTGCTGTCGCATCTGAGCCAGCTCGAGATGACATCGGCATTGAAATCTTGCCTCCTTAACACCACCTGCATCGGGCTTACACCTTCCCCCTTGCCTAGCCTTGCCATCCCTTCACTTAGCTCCACCCCGTGGCCTCGCTGTTGCTCGGCTGTACGTAGGCGACAAATGCTAGTCAACGTCGCCCTCTTCCCCACGCACATTGACTCTTCAGGAGCTGTTGCGTGCACCAGCACCTCCCCTCCGCCCTAGCTTAGCGTTAGCCTGCGCCAGCCTTGCCACCCTTCCCATTCGAGTGTGCCATAGTGAAGCCATTGCTATGCGTGCCTTAACTCCCAGGCAACGCTCCCCACTTCATCTCATCTTTTATAAATTCGTGGTCAATTCTCGATTGCACCTCACCCATCTTTCCTCTCTAGTCTCCAAATGCGAATTCACCGCCACCGAGAGCTATTTCAGCCGTCACCGTCACCAGCCCTCTTCGAAGTATTGCAAGCGGCATTGACCCTTCCCCTAAGTTCCTCTTACTCCCCTAACGCTTGCATGAGGCGTAATTGAACTCTTTCTCTCTGCAGCTTGGCAGAGCCCATTTCTTCCACAACTCTGGTCAATCCCCCTCGTCGGTGATTCCAACCACCACCCACCAATTCCATTCACCGGAAGGTTCCTCACTGTGCGGTGAAGGCAACCCCAGCACCAATTTTGAGTTTTGCCGCCCACTCTTCCCCAACGCCGATCGCCTACTCCTGCCAATCGAGCTCACCATCTCTAGCCCACCTCAGGCCTCCCCAAACCCAGTAGCTCCCTTCCTATTTATATTGAACTCCTGTCTCCGATATCACCACTATTGATGTGACCAATCCATAAACGCATACGGCCATAGCTTCCAAGAATAAACAAAAGGTAAATTCATTTCTTTGGTTTCAATTTATTTCAAATGAGAATATGATGCTACCTAAAAATAAAAATATATATTTGTGCAACTATACAAGGAGAATTGCATCAACACTATGCGCTCGTGGTTGGGGTCCGACCAGTATATTAAGACTAAGTCAATGTTTTCCTCAACTCTTACTCAAAGTCACCATGTCAACTTTTGGATCAATTCAAATAAGAGTTTAAGTGGGACACGTTTTGGAACCCAATTCGGTCTCCAGATCAATTCGAATTCCGCCTGATAGGTCCAACTTCAAATGTGCATAACTTTCGCATACGGAGTCCGTTTGAGGTGTGTTAGTACTTGATAGAAAAATTAGCTCATCATCTTTCAAATGGATCTAGCCCCATCATCAGATTCTTTTTATTCTCATCGTAATCACCAAAATAATTCTATGTTGATTTAGCCTGATAGGACCAACTTCAAATGCGCATAGAATTCGCATCAAGAGTTCGTTTGGAATGTGTGAGTACAAAATGGAAAGCTTATCTTGCATTCTTTCCAATGGATCTGGCCCTATTCCAAAATTCCTTCTGTGCACGTCGGAATAAGCAAAATAATCTTTCGGTTTTAGAAATAGAAATAGAATCAAATATGACAACCTCTACATATTGTAAAACTATTCTAGACAACCGTGCCCACGGTCATGGGCGAGCTGAGTAAAATTTTTTTATGGATTATACTTTAGTTTTCAAAATAGTTTTTAGAAAGGCCTATGGATGGATAGAATTCATAAGAGATTAAAAAGTATATGATGGATGGAATTCGTATAAAATTTTTTGGAAAAGATAGACCAAGTGAGATACATGTGGATAGGTTAGTGTTTGACCAGAGCCTACACTAATGATATTATTTTGTTAAGTCAATATTTCTATATATTATATTGAATTCAGCTTTTGAATCTATTTACAGTATTTACTTAAATTTTGCTTTACGCTCAAACAAACATATTATGCCTGTCATTGTCAATTATTATGCATACATGAACTTTGTTAAACCTCCTAGTGTAACTTTCGGAACACTTTATGTAGTTACTTCATTCACTATTTTTATAGGACGACTTCATCAACTTCAGTGAGGATAATGACGAGTAGGCCATGTTTTACAGTCATTCGCTTATGGGTAGGCTCGACTGGGCTGCTGCTTTATTGTTTTTCTTCCATTGCTTTTATTTAATTTTCGTTTATAAACCATTGATGTAAACCTTGGCAGGCCCATATTTAGCTAATGAATAAATGTCATTATGGTTAATATTTATCTTTGTTGTCCACTGTATACACTAGCTAATCCTAGACTAGAACGATTTACACAGAGGATCCAGGAATCTTTGCTCTAGGGTCCGACATTTGTCTCTAGTATTCATTGCTTCTTGTAGTTGTTCCTTCATTGCTTCTTGTAGCTGTTGAAGTGAAGAGCTTGTCTATCTCCTTGGGAATGATTTTGAAAAGCCTTAGATTTAATTTGGGTTCCTATTCATCTCCTCTAGTCGCTATTCTTGGTCCTATAATTTCCAAAAGGCCATTAGCCAGTCTGATCGTTTTTCCCATGGCTATCAAATGGCCACCCATCGGCCGATTAGACCACCATCCCATGGCTGTCAGACCACCTAAAATATGACAACACAATATGTGTTTTTCCAACTTTTGTAAAATCAAAATCCAATTCCACAAGTATACTAATTGTTCATCACTTATAATCCATAAACCTTCTCACTTAGTCCTTCAGTATGACATGCGGCCCGGAGAAGAAGCATATTTTGCCGACTTGTGGGGCTGCTCTATTTTCATTATTTTTCCTTTTGATGACTTCATCATATACTGTCTAAAAGGAGTCCATGGCAGCAAATAACGCCGCTATGTCAACTAAAATCATAGTGGTTTCGACGAAAGGGGGTGTTTTGTGCTGATTTTGATAGTTAAATATTGCATTTTAGATGGTTTTAGAGTTGCGGGTTGAAATTTAGACTTGGATCGTAGTTGAAGGTTAAAAAATACTTTTTGCTTAGAAAAATGCATAGTTTTACACGTTCTATGGCTCCAAGAGAACCCAATCGGAGGAAAGCTCTGGAGTGAGTCCCCTTGTGAAGAAGTCCATAACATATCCTACTTGCCCTATGCTCAAGTTGGTAGTGGTGAATTTAATATAGGTACGTTAGAGTTGCACATAAACTTTGAACAGCCATGTATAGATTAGATTTTTTTTTGCTGTCCATATTAATTATTGTGCCCGAGGAGTTCTGCTGTTCTAAGCCACAAAGAAGGAATGTTACGGATGCATATAGTTGCCTTTTTCCCTTCTATACAAAAGAAACAACACTTGAGGTCTTACAATTCATGACATGCACCTGTTATGATCACCACGCTCTTATGGGATATTGGAATATATGGTGTTCGTACCTTGTTCCCTTCGTGACCTGTTGGATGATTTCTTGCCTTAGAACAGGCATCAGTGACCTTCAATTATCATGATGAGAAGTATGAAAATGACACAATGGTCCACGTTGTTCCTTTCGTGACGTGTTGGACGATTTCTTGCCATAGGGCAGGCATCAGTCACATTCGCTTATCATGATGAGAAGTATGAAAATGACACAAGGTCGTAAAGCAGATGTGTTTTATAATGTTGATCAATCTATTTATACATATACTAGTTAGACACTTTAAAACAATTTCATGTAAATTTATAAAAAAAGCAGAAAAAATCATACCATCCACGTAAATCCATGAAAAAGAAAAAAAATCGTATCATCTATCTAATGGAGCGAATTATAACGGTTCAGATTTAATTGTTTAGAAAGCACCGAATCTAATCACGCAGGTCCAACTGATTTAGACGAAAGCCAAATCCAAATATGTTTGTCAAGTCTCAAAATTAATCTCCGTTAGATTTCCTTTTCTCCTCTTCTTTATTCTCCTCTTTGCTCGAACTAACACCCCCTGTTTATTCCGTCGCGTGCAGAGCCACAGGGATGACAAGGTTGACAGGCCGCCAGCGAGGAGATGCCATCCTCACCACTACCGTCTTGAGCACGCAGCCGGCGGTGCAAAGATGTGTGCTCCCGCTGCTGCACTGCAGCGTCCCACTGCACAGTCGCCAGGACGATACCGCCGCTGATAGGTCGCTCTGCAGTCGGTAGGGTGGATATCAACCTAACTTTTTATTTTATCGAGTTTTTTTAAAAATTAATATAGTTTAATTTAATATCATTTTGTTGATAGTTTGAAATTATTTTTAGAATCGAGCTAACGAGCCGAGTCGAGCTGAACCAAAGAAAATTTTAATTTCATCCGAAATCGACTCTTTCAATGTTTAACTAATTAACAAGTGTAATTGAATCAATTTTGAACCAAGCTAACGAGCGTCACTAATGAGCTTTTTTTTCACCACCTCTGCTCCTCCTTTTATTTTCCCAAATATCCCCAATTCTTCAATTTAATCTAATCTGGTAGTCCCCAATTCTTCAATTTGGTCTAATAAGGTAGTCTTCTTTCCACCTAATTCCTTCTTTTTTTTGAGTTCATAAGTACAACAAATATGTAGTTACGCATGCACGCACTCAACACCATACATACCCACTGGGTACGTCCAATGCACACACCTAAGACTAGAGACGGAGACTTAAGATCTCCAGGAGCGCGGGCACACGTTTTGACCACTGAATACATCTACATGCATATGTACTCAGAGGGCACTATTCATGTGAACATACGAGGAGTGACTCCATGCATTCCCTCCCTATAATAGCTTGCACAAATCTTAATACACTCAAAAGGTAAGTAGATAGAATCATCCTTTAGATGTGCATCAATAGTAGTGTAATTCACTGTCCTCCCTATAAAAGCTTGCACAAATCTTGATGCACTCAAGGGGTAAGTAGATAGAATCATCCTCAGGATGTGAATCAATAGTAGTGCAATTCATTGTACATATGGTGCATGGAATCACTCCCATATTATATTATGTATCGGTTACTTCATGTATATTTAATTATCAATGTTATTTATTATCAATTACTTTTAAATAATCCTGATTAAGTAGTTAATGTCTTTAATTACATTGCTTATATGTCATCCTTGATAATAATTTGATATGATTTTCTTTAATAAATATAGAGCTAGTATACCATACTTTAGATTAAACATGGTAGTAGAATAATGAATTACAACTCCCATTGTTGTCTACTGTCACGAGTTGACACGTTAGATTATATGCTACAATGATATGTGATGAATATTGGATTGCTTGCCTAGAGCAATGATTTTTGAAATGTTAGTTGAGGGCGTAGATTGGTTCGATGGTATGGGGTGCTTGTGTGCATATGCTACCCAGTGGTTGCGTACACTAGCTTTCTGTTTGGAAGGTGGTTCCGCCCGAAGCATATAAGAACAAGAAACGTATGCTATAAATTGACATAACTATCGCTGATCTACAAGACCGAGAAATTGGGCTTAGCCTAGTACATTGTCTCATTTCATGAAGTCTATTGGAGAAGGCTCCATGTCAGCAGGTAATGGGTGGAATTAGGAGTGAACCTTTGGGTGTCGTTAGCCTCATTTTGACAATGGCGGAACCTATGTAAGCAATTGACGATTAGACTTGCCTTGTCCTGGCTTGTTTACAACGACTAGGATGGACGCGTAGTTCACTGGGCAGAAACTAATGTTTTGGGACTTGAATGATTATGTTGTTTCTCAATGATTGGAAGTTATTGACATCTTGTGGGTAAAAGTGGGTACTCTCTGTGGAGATAAACCTTAATCATTTGAATGTAACATGTTTTTGGCTTGTGAAACTATTTTATGGGGTGATATCTAAACTTGAGGTATAAGTAGTCTTCAACTGGTCAAAATGTGGTAATTAGTGATGATAATGAATCATTATATATCCTTACTCTTGAAAATTTAATTGTCAACTCTCTTATTTTAACTTAAAATGCTTACAAATAAATCTATATGGGATACTAGTTGTGTAGGTCCAACAAAGCCCCTATTGTCAGACATTCTTTGAAATCCCCTCACTATAAATATTACCATTATGGCTTGTTGAGTACAAATATACTTATTCTTGCATATTTTAGTTTAGATGATGAGTACAACGAGGAGGACATGCCAGCAGATAATGGATACTACGATGGTGAAGATCACATGTTCTAAATTGATCCTACACTTAAGTGTAGCTTGTGGTATGGTCATCTTTTATTTATAATATAAATAAGTTTGGCTTGAAAACCTTTAAACACTATAATCGACTACTATGTTGTACTTTATATAAGAACTCTATTAAGAGAAAATAGGACTATTTATCAATCTGCATGTAACTAAAATCTTGGACAATTGTAGGAATGTAGAGACTCCTGGGAAATTCGGGTGTCCCCACACAAAGCCCTACGCCTCCTGCTACCTATGCTAGGGGCCATTAAGGTGCAAAGCCCATTTGGATAGATCATATTTAAACCATTTTATTTCAGCCCACTAAATGTGCAACCCTGTATGTTCATGTGTCCTCGGGCGCGACCTGGAAACCCATTTCTAATCCACAAGTCGGTAGCGATCCCTAATAGAACATAGCAACCCTCGAATACATATAAAGATCATGTCAAACAAACCTTTATAGTTCTCATGTGCTGCTCCATTTGTCTCGCAATACTAGATCAACCTCAAAACGAGATATGTGACATCCTATGACAGCTTGATCTTTTACTTCACTAATCCAACCATATCAAGAGCCCTAAAGATATCTCACTCGTTAAAGAGGAGAGACTCATCTTGATTGCTCATATTCCTCCGCATGTTTAGTAAACCTGAAAGTTGCCTTTATGGCTACCTAATTATGGAGTAGCAGTTGTCAACCCCTAAATAAACTATTACACATGTAGAAAACCATGAAAACCTCGGGTCTAAGCATCCCACATATACTATATATGAGACCAATTGATGACACTTAGAATAACAATTCCCGCAATGTCTCAAAGTAGGTCAATCTAATACTATATTCTCAACATATACCTATTTTATTGATTTTATATCTTATATCCATGATGCTAAAATGTGATCATTAATCAATATATGTGTTGATCCATAAATCATAAATATCCCACATAATAATATAAGATCAGAGATGTTTATAATAACATTATAATCACAAATAGAGTTTGACGATCAATTCACATACTTGTCAATCAATATAAATGATAATTCGTTCCTACGACAAAATGATATTATTTAAAGATCATAAATATAGAAGCGATTTAATCATCTCTATTATTATCTTTATGACATTTCGTTAACAATGCAAATTACACACCTCTATTATTCGAGGACAGCCTAACATCTCTTTTAATTTGATCTTTTTTTCTTGTGAGTGGGAACAATCGACCTACTGGTAACTCTGGATTCCAAAGGGCACACGAATGGAAAATACATAGGATATGAATAACAGGCACACACGCGACAACGGTGAACTTTTGCCGCGTCACCAGTAACGGTCAAGGTTTGGAGGAATTGGTATTAAGTGTGGTCGATAATTTTTTATTAAAAATAAATAGCAGTGGATGAAAAAAATAGTTTTTAAAAAGAGAGTAAGTGATACATATGTAAGACAAGGGTGCAAGAAGTGTGATGTGTAATACATCTGTAACCTCTTACTTTATCTTTAAAACAAGATGGAAGCAAATGAAATAAAAAAACAGTTTTAAAAAATTAAATATTTATATTGATTTTAGCTTCTTTAACCAGACTTTTGGACGCACTTGGATCGCGACAGCCCGTCACGTTTCTCCATTGCGGGCGCATCGGACTAGACGGCTACGGAGGCCAGAGAATAATGTGCCGACGCACATGGATCGCGACAGTCCATCACCTTTCTCCGTCGCCGGCGTATTGGACTCGACGGCTATGGAGGACAGAGAATCATGTGTCATGTGTATAATTTTTTAGTGGAGAATCGATCGATCGCGTGTTTATTTTGTGATAAGTATGGGGTACTAAATTCTGCCGTATGCGAATGTAATCCTAATAATAGTGGGCCTGAAAAAGCTCAAATCCAGGAGAGCCAACCAGTTGTTGCTCCAGTAACTATTTTTCTGGTTTCACCTTTTATAGATCATGGCTGTCTGCTTTTGCTACTATGGTAGTATGGTGTACTTGTTTAGGCAGCCTCGAGCTCCCACCCTGTGGGGAGCCGGCAGGCCAAACACTCCCATCTTCCGCCAAATATTTGAAGCCGGGGCCGAAGAACATATGTGTATTTGCATAGGAACGTTAGAGCAACCTTTGGGTAGTTTCCGTCGGCTCCTAACTTCTAAAGCTAGCTTCCCAAGCCCAGAATATGGAGCTCAAGTTCGGCCAAACAGAGCCTTGTGCTGTGCTCATTTCGGCTTAAATAAACCGGTTTATATTTCTGATTTCTAACTTATTAATTTTGTCTTTTTCTTAGTTTTTGACTTTTTAGACTTTTTTGTCTTTTATTTTTTTTCCGTATTCGTTTGTATTATCCGTGATGGGCTAACTTGTTTTTTTCTTTTTTTAAAATTTAATTACGTCAAAAAAACTACCAATAATTACAGTACAAAATAATCTATCTATAATATAAAAAAATCATAAATCAGCTTATAAAAGCTCAATTGAGAGCGCCCTCATATTTTATTTTGCGATGAGTGTCCTAATACCCCTCTATTCTGGTCATGATCCACGTGCTCGGCGCCACGGTTATCTTTTTCGTTTGGGAAAATAGGAAACAACAATTTTTTTCCCTGCTGCCATTAGCTCCAAATGTAGCATGATTTGATTGGTGAATTTTTTTTATTATTTAATCCTTTTGTAAAATTATTTTAAAGTTAATTCCTTGTGAACTTTATTTTCAATTCTGATCTTTTTGACCATGCCACACCACAACACTCATAGCGACGTGGCCAAAATGTTCTGTCACGCCACCCATAAAGGCGTGGCCAAAGTTGCCACGCAAGCTCTCGCCCGTGTCCCATGCCAGCATGGATGGCTTACATGGCATCTGTCATGCCACGAGACTTGGCGTGACAGGGGCAGATTGTCATGCCACGAGACTTGGCATGACAGGGGGTGACTTAAGTACAGCCACTGCTCCAGTTGCCATTTTTCCCACGTCCTCTTCGTCTCGATGCGTTCTCTACCCTCCCCCAAATCCATCGTCGGCGCCACAGGTTTCCGCAAGCCCCTCCACCCGCCTCCAGTCCTGCCACCCCCTCCAGCACCGCCCTGCCACCCGCCTCTAGCTCCGCACCCCTCCTCCAACCCCCTGTCCCCTCCAACCCTTTCGCCCCCTCCAGCGAGTTGTCAGACCCCAGGTTAGCAACCCAGATCCTGTATAATCCCACCACACTATTCCCTATATCAGTATATAGTGCTAACAAATATATTACTGTATATCAAAAACATATTATGCGGAGCTTAGTTTATAGAGTAATAACTTACAAATGGGTCGATTATGCCGAAAACAAAGAATGCAACAGCGTAAACTTCACACAGGTGGGACCCTCAGGACTTGCTTACAGGCAGCCAACTGGGGTTCATGACCTAGTTCTTGGCCTCAACAACTTCCAACTCTATCGACCCTTTTTGAAGCATCGCCAATCTTGAACTCCCTTTTTCCTGACTGACTGGTTGATGGTAATTAAGCAAGAGTGAGTACAATCGTACCCAACAAGCCACCACACAGGATGCAATAATAATACATGCAAGGCTGTGAAAGAAAGGCTTGAGGTTCTTTTAGTTGCTAAAGCATTATTTCCGAAGTACAATAGATAGGAAAAACTCTTGAGACTTAGCAGTTTTAACTAAATCCAACTTTCTAAAGCGATTGTGAGAATGCAATAGTAATAGTAGCACAGGTTACATCCATCTATTATAGTGCATGGTTACCTCCACCAATGCTAGTTTTTATCATCACCGAACTGCATCCCTCCAAGAAAAGTTAAAGTCAGAATACTTTCCTCTAATAGATTTTTATCTTGTCCGAAAAGGTCTTTGAAATAGAACTAATTCGAGAAGTTCCCATGTCCACCCTTGACTGTGGGCACGACTATTCGAATAGTTTATACTCTGTAGAGAGTGTACATCTTTACCTACAAGAGATAATCTGCTTGCTCTATTCCACATGCTTCCTTTGGTATGCAGATCAAGAGGATTACCACATGACATTTACAATGCATCTAGAGAAGGATTGCACCCGCTAAGGTTTCATCTGGGAGAAAGCTATATCTGCCCCGTCTAGACCCCCTCTTATGCCACACAGCAGCTTAAACCAGTGACACGACCCGTCTCCATGATGGCTTAAACCAGCACCACGACTCGTGAATTACTCCAAGGTGCTTTTCTTACTAGCGATACAAATTAGTTAGTTATGCCTACACTTTACTAGCATGTGGTTTGTACTATTTTATATGAAGAGGTCAACACAGGATTAAGTCCTTAATTTATCTAAACGGTGCATACCGCAAACTATAAGTTCTTGTGTTACATCCACACCAACCTCTCTTACCATTCACCCAGATAAGAAGAGCTAGTTTTTATGGTTTTGAGAAGCATAATAGAAGTTGTACCAAATTATCAGTCATTTACATCCAATGAATGCCCAGAAATAAATTTGCATATTTGAAGAGTAATGAGCAAAGCAATTTAATGCCCTGGACTTAACCAGACTCGCATGGCATTAAATATGACTTATAGCTAGTAAAGTTTTTATTAATATCTAGGGTGACAAGGATCAGTTAATTCAGGTGTCAAGGAGTAGTATAATAATAATTACAATATCAAGTAGGTATGTAACTATCTTAAGTTTTGACATACATTTGCATAATAAATTTAAGTATGCATTTTGATAATTTAAAGGAACATAACTTTGCGTAAAATGTAGGATCAATATGATCAAAGTGATGACTTGCCTTGCTTGGTTTACCACAGCCTTGATTTAACTCAAAGTCTTCTCAGTCAGTGACATTGAATCCTGGGTTTTTTTACCTTTATCCGAGTCTTGATCCCGCTCGAACTTGTCACTTCTTCGAGTCTTCATATTCTAATTACGGCACAAGTAGAGAGATAGTTATAATTCGTGAGTAGAGAGATGGTTGGAGCTAGTGTGAAGTAGGCTTTGAGTCAATAGGATTGGGAAAAAGGAGGTGACTGGGCAGCTTTACCGCGAGGAAAAATTTTAGGATAAGAAAGAATTAAGAGTAAAGAAATACCCATAGGACCTTTCTGTTGTGACAAAGGAAAGTGGTCAGACATAGCTGAGTGGGGAATGCGGCTAGATCTTTTAATTTATAACTTTCTTCTTATTAATTTATATTTATCAAGGAAGTTTCATGAGTTAGGCAGGACTTATGGATAGCTTAGAGAGATTACCCGAGAGCTTCAACTGCCAGATAATTGCATCCATAAATTTTGATTAAAGTATGGAGTTAGTCATTTAACCAATCAAGGTTAGGAGCAAAGTTGATTATTTTGATGACCATCAACCTATTAGAAATGACCAACGGTTGAAAATGTGAGTTAGGAATCCTCAGGGTTCTTTTGATAAGGTTGGAATTGGGTTATCAATTATTCTCAATCATCAAATGCTGAGGTAATGGTTGGACAAGATCTAGATCTATCATTTTATGCTTCTTTTTGCAAGATTTGGATTTAGGATAAAAATTAAGAACCTACAATTGATAGGTTGGATAAAGGTTAATGATTCCCTAATTTTGGCTAAAGAATTTCTAAATTCTGAAAAAAAAAATCTTTAATTCGCATCTTTGTATTTTGCAGGTAAATACTGAAGATTTTACCAACAATTATTTTAAGCCTTAAATTATAAGGGAGTCTTCATGATTTTAGAGGTGAGCAAATTGTTATAATTATTTTATGCATCAAAATATAGATAAATTTAATAAACTCGATTTGCATTAGCGGATATAGATCCAGGGGTAAAGGTATGATAGATGTTATGTAGACCACTTGATTTTCTGGTAGGGGTTGATATTAGTATTAGATTTTTCAGAGTAGAAATTGAGAGCATTAAAAGTATCTTTATAAAGCTTCGAGTCTCAGTTTTACGATGACCTTCAATTTTAACCCCTTTCATTAATTAGTTTCAAAGTAATTATATTGCAAATTCTCAACTGGCAGTCAATTAGGATTAAATTCTCAATACTTTTAGTTTATAAAATCCTTTAATCAGCATCACACACTAAACTTTAGTATTAACACTTAGTAAGACTAGGTTAATTACTTATCATTTGAAAAAATGGTTCATGCAATAGGCTTGTTCTAGTTAATCCTTACATGATGGTTATTTTATTGATTTTTCTTGTCATGTGATTAATCAATTTTAATTTGCACCTGCATTTTAATTTAATTTTGTATTTAAACTTTGTTCCTATTTACTTGTTCAAAAAGGGTCTTCATGATCTTCCCTATGCCATGAGTTGCAAACTTTTAAATGGGTGATCCACTAAACCAATTAGCTCAAATAGGAGGCGGGCCCACCTATCATTAGAAGAGGGATAGGGAGACAAACAAGAAAAGGAGGGGGAAAGAAAGGCGCTCGGCCGAGAGGAGGGCACGATGCACCCCTGGGCGGCAGCATCGCCGGTGGGGAACGGCTGGGGAGATGACGATGACCAGCAATATGGGATCCCTGGGAGGAGTAGGGGCTCGAAGAGGTGGCGTCAGTGCACAGGGCGGAGCAAGGGGGCTCATCAGCGGTGAAGGACGGCCGACGGTGGGAGCTGAATGGGGCGCCGATGGCCGAAGAGAGGGGAGGGCCAAATGGCGCAAGTACTAGCATCAGAAGGTCACAAGGAACTCACCGAGGTGGTTTCTAGAGCCGGAGGAGAACCGAGGTGGGCTAGCTACGGAAGCCACGGGTGGCGCGGGCAGGTTGTAACATCCCAAAGTTACAGGATTATTGTAATTACGAAAACAATAAAAATCTTTTCCTTATTATGGCATGTTTCAAAATTTCATCTTTAATTGAGTTTTTGTTTTAGAATTTTTGGCGGCAATATTCAATTAAGAAAAACAAATGAGCCAAATCAAGAACCAAGTTTCCAAAATTTAAAATCCGAATCCTCAATTTTGGGTCCCAATTCAAGACTTTGAAAATTTTAACATTTAAAAACACCAAGATTCAAATTAAAATTTAATTTTAGTATTTAAATTCTTTAGCACCAAATTAGTTCAACAAAGAAATTAAATTGGGAAAAATCTTGAAATTCAAAAATTTCTTTTCTCGGCTGGGCTCATTTCTTTTCGGCCCACTTGGCCCACCCGGTCCCCTCTTCCTTCTTCTTTCTTGTCTCTTTTCCCTATCCCCTCCATTTACTACCGCCGCCGCGCCAGGCTTCATCACCCAGCCGTCCGAGCCAGCGCCTCCCCTTCCTTCCTCCTTCCCCGACCTTGCTTCCCCACGGCGCCAGCCTAGTTCACCCCTCGGCCCCCTCTCCCCTTTCCTCCGCTCCTGCCACCGTCGACCCCTACCACCGACCTAATCCCGGTATAGCTCCCGCGTGCCGTGTTCCCCTCGATGCTAGCTGGTGTCGGCCTGGCCCCGCCCCTCCCCACTAGCCCGGCGTCGACCTCTCCCTAACCCTCCCCACTGGCCTAGTCCTCCCTCTCATTTCTTTCCCCCTCGGCTTAGCCCTGCCTTGCATGCATGCCACCCCCTTCCTGTGGTCCGAGCCCTCGAGCCGCCCGCCTTCCCACAGTGCCGCCATTGATGGCACGAGTTATGAGCACCAACGGCCACCTCACCTCTCTCGCTTATAAAAAGGAATCGAGTTCCCCAGCGTCTCCCCATGCCTCCCTTCTTCTTTTCCCACAACTCGAGTTCTTGGAACCTTTGTCCCCCCCCCCAATTGTTCTGCTGCCACCGGGTTATCTACTTCGCCGCTGCACCTTTCGCCAATTACTAACGCTTGGAGCTTCACCTGGATGACCCGAAGATACTCCAACCATTGGACGGGTTCCCCGTCGGCCCTAGCTCGCCGCCCCACAAGCCACCCGCCGTTGCCCCCGTGCTTCCGCCGACAGCCCAGCTCAGTTCTCCTCTGACTCCGACGACCATCTCGGTAAGCCCCCTATGACCTCCAGCTCATGCTTGCTTCCGATTTTTACTCCCTTCCCTCCGACAGCCGGTGCTATGGACGTCGCTCTGTGCTCAGCGCTCCTGCCGCGGCCAACCCCTTTCGGCTCCATCCAAGCTGTACCATCACCTCCCTGGGTTCCCTGGCCCCCGAGACCCCATCCTACCAGCCCTCGCCGTCTCCCCGACCACCCCTCGCCGATGAGCCCCGCTACCCCGAGTGCCACCGATCACCCTTGCTTCGCTATGTTCTCCCCAAATCAAATGCCCTTACACCTCTGTAAGAATGTGGAGAAAATAGTGCAATTCTTACATGGCTGCTGAGAAGCATACTTGATATTTGCATATCTTTAGTATCATGTTTACTTATGCCAAATCTTTGAAAATAGGTGCTCATAAAGTATTCTGATGACCAATCAAAAATATTAAGCTCATCCTCGTGTAAGGACGAGCAAATAAGCTTATGATTTGAAAGTTTAATTCTGGATTAATTTCATGTAAAACTAGACCTAGTAAGCTATTCATATCAGAAAAAGAATTACCAAATCATAGCCGACTAGTTTTCCAATTGACAAGTAGTTAGCATGGCCTTACTAATTACTAAAGTTAATAAGAGATGCTAATCAAAGGAAGCTATGCACTAAAACAAACAATGAAATTAGTCCTAATCTCTTGCTAGGCAAGAAGTTGCAAAACAATTACCCAAGAAAATTTAGTAAAACCATAAACTAAAGGTACATGGCATTGTAGAGCAAAGATACTCTCAATATCCTCGATCTCACTAAAATCGAAACCAACCAGGAACTTGAATAATTTGCATGACATCTATTGTAACCTTACCCCTAGATCTATATCCACGATTGCAAATTAAATTCAACCACAAGTTGACATATGAAATACCAATAGCAAGCTGTTTATCGCTACAAGCAAAAAGACTCCCTTGTATTTAATAAATAAAATAATCTTCAATGTTCATCTATAAGATACAAAGATTCGAATTTCCTTCAGAATAAGAAATTCCTAATCCTAAATAAGGACTTGTTGTTCTTAATATTCATCCTAAAATCCGAATCTGCAAAAAGGAGCATAAAATAATAGATTCTTGTACAAGTGGCATCCTTAACTAAAGAATCTTGCTAAACCACAACTTTGCACCCAAAATAATTATCCAACCATTACCTCATCATTTAATGATTGACAATAACCGATAACGCAAAGAGCAACTTTATCAAACAAACCCCGTTAATTCACAGCTCTCATTTTCAAGTAAATTGCAACCGTCAGTCATCTCTAATGCGTTTGTTAATCATCAAAATAATCAGCTGTGCTCCTAATCATAACTAGATAAATAAACAACTCCATACCTTAAGCTATGGATTCCAGCACCTGGCAGATTACAGTTCTCGGATGCTCTCTCTTTTAACTCAAGCTACCCATAAGTCCAGCTTAACTCCTGGAACTTCCTTGATAAATATAAAATAATATAAAGAAAGTTATAAATTAAAAAGATCGAGCCTGAGCCTTCTCCACTCGACTATAATAAGACCACCCTCCTTTGTCAATCAGAAAGGTTCCTACAGGCATTCCTTTACACTCGATTCTCCTTTGTCAATAAGAAAGTTATAAATTATGTTCTCTTAAATTATCAAAAGTGCATGCTTAATTTATTATGCAAATGTATGCCAAACATAAGGTTTACTTGCTTACATGATAATACAAATATTATTATTATTGCCATACTCCTTACCGCTTAATTTAGCTAATCCCTTGTCACCCTAGATATTACTAATAGCTTTATTAGCTAAGTCATACTTAAATGCCAAGCAAGTTTAAGTCCAAGGCATTAAAAATACCCTACTCATTACTCTTCAAACATGTGAAAATTAATTTGGGCAGTTATGGGATGTACATGACTGGTAATTTGGTATAGCTTATCTTATGCTTCTCAAACCCTAAAACTTGCTTTACCTGTCTGGGCGGTTGGTAAGAGTGGTTGGTGTGGATGTAGTACGAGAACTTGTGGATTGCGGTATGCTCCGCCTGGACAAATTAAGGACTTAATACTGCATTGACCTCTCCATGTAAAACCGTACAAACCACAAGCTGGCAAAGTGTAGGCATGACTAACTAATTTGCATCACCAGTAAAGGAAAGCACTTCGGAGAGACCCACGAGTCGTGTCGCTGGACGGAAGCCGTCTTGAATACGGGTCATGTCGCTAGATAGAAGCTGTGTGGCGCAAGAGGGGGTCTGGGTGCAGCCAAAAATAATCCTTCTCGCAGACGAAACCTTAGCGAGTGTAATCCTTTACTAGGTGCATTGTAAAGGTCATATGGTAATCCTTTTGACCCGCATGTCTAAGGAAACATGCGGAATATAGCAATCGACTTATCTCTTGTGGGTAAAGATGTACAATCTCTGTAGAGAATAAACTATTCGAATAGTCGTGCTCACGATTAAGGGCAGACATGTGAACTTCCTCGATTTAGTTCTATTTCAAAAACCTTTTCGAGTGGGATAAAAATCTATCAGAGGGAGGTACTCTGACTTTAATTTTTCCTGGAGGGATGTACTCCAGTGGTGATAAAATCTAGCATTTGTGGAGATAGCCATGCATTGTAAAAGGTGGATGTAACCGTGCTACTATTAATATTACATTCTCATAATCACTTTACAAAATGTAATTTAGTTAAAACTGCTAAGTCTTAGGAGTTTTATTACTTATGGTATCATTGAATCACTGCTTTTGCAACTAAAGAAACCTTAAGCCTTCTTTTCACAGCTTGCATGTATTATTATTGCATTCTGTGTGATTGCTTGTTGAGTACGATTGTACTCACTCTTGCTTAATTACTACCATCTAGTCAGTCAGGAAAAACAAGATCAAGCTCTGCAATGCTTCAAAAGGGTCGACATATCTGATATCCAAGGAGGCCAAGAACTAGGTCGTGAAACCCTAGTTGGCTGCTTGTGAGCAAGTCCTGAGGGTTCCACTTGTTTGAAGTTTCCACTGCCGCACTCTTGTTTTCGCCCTAATCGGCTTAGGTGTAAGTTATTACTGTATAATCTACGCTTCCACATAATATATTTATGATATATAGTGATGTATCTGTGAGTACTATCTACTGATCCAGGGAATAGTGCAGTGGAATCACAAAGGATTCGGAATGGTTAATTCCGGTTCCGACACAGGCTCACGTGGGTGGCGAGCTGGGGCCAATGGGTTACTCGGCTGATGGTAGGGGAGGGTTGAGGGTGTCGAGGAGTCACTCCAGGTGCGGGGAATCGAGCCGCAGTCGACCACTAATGCAAAGGGGGTGGCGGTGGTCGGATCGAGAGAGGAAGGCTGGTGTGGCGAGCTCCGGCCAAAGGGCACAAATTGACAGAGGGGTTTTGCAATTGAGAGGTGTGGAACACGAGATTGCCATGGGGTTCATCGGAAGGGTGAGATTGTTGAGCAGGTCACGACAGCACATGTGGGATGTTACACAAGTTGAGCAGTGTGGAGATCGTCCACAAGCTCATCGTCCGCAGCAAGCCCACCACCTTCAAGATCTTTGCCTCCATGGGTAATCGACCTAACCATGAAATCCCTTCGATTGTGCTATGAATTAAGACATCGTGTGCTTGTGAACTGCATCATCGAGTAGCTATATTTGGTTTGTTAGTGGCAGTCAGGAATTTTAGTCTGGTGGTTGGGGAAGTAACTTACTTCACATGTACTACTAGTAGTTAGATAAAAACCATCAAACCGATGCAACTTTGCTTGCGGGATCAAAATAGTGTTCTGGGGAAGGTTTCACTCACGTTGTCCATGTACTAGTATTATCTATGAATAACGCATTAGTCCAGTCTACTATAATAGTTGAACCATGACATGGAGTTTTGAGGAGGACCTACTGTTGGATGTTAGGATTTGGATATAGCTTTTCCTTAGGTGTTTCTGTTAGACTGCTTTGGACAAGGTAGCTGGTATCGTCACACTATTTGCACGTGAAGCACCTAATATTTTTCAGTTGCAAATTGCAATGATACACACGTGTATTTAGTGTTTACCTTAGTTTCATGACATTTTCTTTGTTTATTGATGCCTATATTTAAGCTTTCTGAGAGCCCTTAGCCCCTTACCTTAAGTATCTCAGTAGTATACCGAAATGGTCTGTTGTATGCTCATTTAATTACTCTGATAGCAAAGGATAGAGAATACTTACAGAGCTAGTCAACAAGATGGTCTAACCATTAGCTTAATGCATAAATGAATTCATGCTTTCTGTCAGAAATAGAATGGGGGATTTCCATCTACCTAGTTCAATATACTTTCTATTGTATCTCTGACCTAGAATTCTACAAATACTAAAGTAGCTGTTTAATTTCACTTCATAGTGAATGTAAACAATGAAGTATTGACATGTGCTTTCTGTAAACATCAGAATATCATATCATCTAGTTACATAAGATGTATCATAATATAGGCGAGGTGTAGCAGTAATATCCATAATAAAGGTGAGGCGTAGCAGTAATATCCAGCAGCTATTTTGGTACTATTGAAGTTTCCAAATGCTAGTTTGTGAATCCATTTCAAATAATATCATTTTTCAGGTCATAAGTAGGAAAAAAACCCTCCATTTTGATTACATATGATATGTGATACTGACTTTGCAATATTTTGTTGGATATAGATGGATAAATTATACATGTATTTACCGGTGGGCCAATTAGCGAAACGGGTAGTGATGTTGACTTTGGTGGCATGGAAGTGACCGTTCTTTTGTTTCGTGAATCACTGGACTTTCGAACTCTTGTGACTAGGATTAAATCGACCTTTGGATGGGATGAGCCTGGGTTATTGTTGGACTACAGGGGCGATATGATGCTGGTGTGGGTTGTAAGGTGCACGCCTGTTTGGTGCCAATCTTGTCCGATGATGATTGGGACACGTACAAGGATGTTGTGCTTGCATCTCATGTCTAGTCATTGGAAGTGGCAGTGTAGAGGAGAATAGTTGTAGAGGATGTGGCAAACAATTTGGATGTGGTGAATGGGAACACGAACGAACTAGAATCCGCTCTCCATCTTTTGCAAGGCCCCCCAATGGAGGAGCAACCTTCTGAAAAGTTCATTGGTGTCAGTCATAACAATGATGCCACCCCGTTGGTGGATTTGTCACATGTGCATGTTCATTCGCCGCAACATGTTAGTGACCCCGTGACTGATTTCAATAGCATTGTAATGAATAACGAGCTTGAGGAGGAGTTGTTCTGAGATAGAACAACCCATGAAATGGAGTCCGATGAAGGATGGAGCTCTACCAAAAATGAGGTTCCCGCACCACTTTCTCCTTTGAGGAAGGGTGGGTTCTTCGAAGTGTTTTGGGTGAGGTCCCATCAGTGCACGCATTCAATGATGTCCAGAATGGCTGATAAAGCCGTTTGTGATAATGGGTTGAAGAACATGTTGTTTTTAAGCATTGCAGACCTAGATAAGGACCTAATAGGTAAGAACATGTTGTTTTTAAGCATGGATGATATGAAGGTTTGGCTACAAGAATACTCCATGCGGCACCATCATACATTCGTAGTGACACACTCTGATGCTAATATGAGGTATACTGTGAGGTGTGAATGGGGGTGTGGATGGAAGGTATGGGGGCGCAAAACTAGGGACAAGCAATGAATAATAGTGAAAGTGAGACAACCTCACCCTTGTGGGAGTACTCGAGTGTTGGGGGGCACCTTTAGGTGACCGCTAATTTTATTGTAAGGCGCTTTATCAGAGTTATGGATGCCAATCCTAATGTGACCGTCGCCACCCTCATTGAGGTTATCTTTGGGTTCATTAAGTACCGCATAAAGTATGGGAAAGCATGGAGGGCAAAGCAGAGAGCGATACAATTACTATGCGGTGATTGAAAGGAGGCTTATGGGTTACTTCCTCAAATCCTAACCACTATGTAGGCCAAGAATCCAGGCATGGAGTTTTATCCTTTGGTTATGGGTCGAACGAAACTCGACAGAGGGGTTATGAAATATGTTCTCCAATGGGTGTATTGGTCATTTGGGCAATGCAAAGAGGCCTTTAGGAATTGCAGGCTTGTCATATCAGTTCATGTCGTGTTTCTAAATGGGAAGTACTATGGTGCCTTGATGCTCGCCATGGGTATTGGCGCCGAGGAGCAGCTGATTCCATTAGAATTCGCATTGACAAAGGGTGAGAATAATGCGAGTTGGGAATGGTTCATGGATATAGTTCTCTAGGCCTTGTTGGGCCTAGATGGGTTGTTTGCATCATCTCGGATAGGCACCACGGGATTCTAAATGCTGTGAGGAGTAGACTTGATAGACACCTGGATGTGGTGCATAGGTGGTGCATGCATCACTTAGGTGTTCATTTCTTTAAGCAATGCCATAGGGAAGATCTCAAAGAAAAAAATTCAAGCTATTGTGTGGATGTTTGGAGAAGAGGAATATCAAGGTCAAGTTGACAGAGCTTATATGACTGACCAAGGAACGGGGTAATAAGTGGTTGGACAAGGTTTTACAGCACAAGACAAAGTAGGCATAGGCATATGATGAAGGTGGTTGTCGATCTGTTATGATGACAATGAGCATCTCGGAAGTGTTCAACAACGTTATTAAGGGCATCCTTGCAATGCTAGTATTGGCTATCTTGGAGTACTCATTTTACAAAACCAACACATACTTTGTGGATCAGTGGACCCATGCGAGGGATGTGTACAACGCTGGCCACCGTTGGGGTGCGGTTGCTGCTAAGTAGCTTGCTATAGTGGAGGTAGAGGCATTCAATCAAGAAGCGGAGGCATACGATCCCACTTTACATATATACACCATCAGGGTAGCCAGGGGCACATTGATAGGGGCAAACGCTATGGTGGTTGAAACCATAGAGTCAACCTGACAGTGGGATATTGCACTTGCATGGTCCCGACATTGTTACATGTCCCATGCTCTCACGTTGTCACCGCCTATCATGTACGTGGCGTAAGTTACCTTTCTAACATGTTCATTGTGGAAGAATTCTCAAAGCTAGCCATGATGAGGACTTGAGAGAATAGATTCGAGCCTTACCTTGATTCGTCGCATTGGCCACCGTACATGGAGGACGAATACATTCCCAACAAAGATATGATGAACTAGGGACTCGGTCGAAGGAATAGGAAGAGGCTTTGTAATGACATGGACCTCTCACAACAAGGTGGTAAGGACATGTACTATCTTGGGGACTTCGATGACACCACAATAAGCAACAGGTGCTCGGAGTGTGATGAGCATGGACATACCAGGGCAAAGCACGTCACTAGGGACTCCTAGAAGTGTAGGGTAAGGTGGTTCCACTCTCATGTGCAACCCCCTTGAGGTAACCATGTTCTTGTTTTACTAATTCATTTGCATATCTGTCCTGCAGGTACTCTAGCCACTTCACCCCCAATCCACACCCCTCTACATTGGGATGAGCGGTACGAGCCACACGTCCGCTAGGCCGATCTACTTGCTATGGTGTGGACAGTGATCAATAGGCTCCCCTATATGGACAATGTTGCACTTACCGCACTAGTGGACTAGTGGCGCCCGGAGACCCACACCTTCCACCTACTGCTAGGTGAGATGACCATCACACTCCAAGACGTCACCATGATTCTTGGCCTCCCCATGGATGGGCTTTCAGTGTCTGGGGATGTCAACAGTGTGGGTTGGCGAGACCGGGTGGGAGAGTGGCCCAGAGTTCGAACAGAGGACTCGCAGCGGTGCTTGCATCCTGACTATATGCACACTTCAACGTGTGCCTGCCGAACATAGATGAAGACACAGTCCGGTGCTTCACACGGGCCTAGATTTTGCACCTTCTTGGCTCCTTCCTATTCTCAGACAATACCAGGAAGGATGTCTCCTGGATTTACTTGCCAATTTTGGCAAATTTTGCGACCGCAGGGACCTACAGTTGGGGTTCTACCACACTGGCATGCCTCTACCAGCATTTGTGCGATGCATGCTAATCAAGGAGTTCAAACGGCAACTTGGGTGGATGCGCATACCTCCTGTATGTATGGATGTGGGAGCGTTTCCCCGTGAGTTGACCCACTCGTGGTCCCTTGCAAGTAAATATTTATTCCTTTCATCATAGATGTCACCTTCCAACAAAAATGCAACTGAAATCTACCTCCTTGTAGGGATGGCCCCTTCAAGACCTTGCGTCTAGACCAACGATAGCCTACCTTTGGAGTACCATCATTGCACCCACTGGGCGTCCGATGTCGCAGTACATCGTGTATACAAACAAGATCGACATCATCACGCAAGACCAGGTACATACCACATAAGTTTCTTTGCTTCCTACTATCTTCGAACAATGATCTCATAGCTACTGTCTTATACACCTGGTGCAAGTCACGTGGTTTCCATACACCTGTGACAAGGTCATCGAAATGGAGCTAAACCCGATGTGTGAGTGGGACAATACTACCTGCCCCATCGGGTGATGCGGTAGTTTGGGAAGCTTCAGGCCACTCTGCCAATGGTGTTATCAACAGATCTAAATCTTCACTGGTAAGGGTACCTACTGCCATTCCTTTGCAACTTCTATACCAATTTTAATGTTAACAATTACAAGTTGAACCCAAGGAGGAGGTACCGCCACACCGATTGTGCCACCTATCACCGTGTTCACTTGTTGGAGTAGGAAGACCGAGGCAATTAGTCTAGGGAAGCACCGCCTATCCTTCAGAAGGCTCAGTTTGTTCACTGCCTCCAGTGGCTCCACTGCATCGCGCGCCTCTGGCTTAGACCGGCCATGATCGATGCGGACATATAGGAGAGGGAGACTCGTCAGACAAGGATATCGTGGATGATTATGATGAGTTTACATGGACGAGGACGTAGCAAGAGAGGGCCCCCATCAATGCCTATTACGTGAGTACATTTAATCCTGCTACTATTATGCCATCTCGCACGTATAACCAACAAAGCCGATGAGGCCCTTAGGCTACCTGAGGGTTCAGAGGGGAGCTTCCAGCATTTGAGGGCTTTTGTTGAGGTAACCATCTTTTGGTTGATACAAGCTAGTGATATTATGAACCATGCATTGCATGGAATAGAACCCAAGTATGTTGCAACTTTTTAGAGAAAACCATTTGGTAGCTTATCCCACTTATTTATCTCTGTATATATCAGGATTCTTTGTCATCAATATTCTCAACAGCATAGAAAAGATTTCATGTGATGTACTAACCGAGTTGCTGTCTCTTGAATTCAAGAAATCCTTTTGACTTATGGAATGAAATTTGCAGACTATTGCTAATGATATATTTGTCATTTATTCCCCTAGAACCATATTGATGAGAAACATCCATCTCAGTCTACAGTCAGAAACATAAAAAAGATTTAAACAGAAGCAATATTACACATACGGGTAGCAACAAAGTACAGGAGCACAAGGTGCACAACAAAGCAAATGCAAACAAGTATTGTAGGATGTTCAAGGAGAATAAACAAAAAGGTATTGATGGGGATGACAAAGTGCATGGCCACTGCAAAGAAAAAACAAGGAAATAAGTAGTCTAGCATTTTGATGAAAATTAAATAAAATGGGCTACCATTGCAATTTGCAAGTTATAAGGCAGTGCATTTACAATTGCATAGGACTGATTGAAACTTTGTTGAATGCAAAATGCTAAGGCATTTGCATACCATGAATGTAATTGATTGTCATAAAGATCAATGTTTTAGTTGACAAACAGCAAATTGGATTGTGCCTTCTGAGGACATATTTCTTCAGGGGGAAGATGTAATTTGGACACAAAGGAAACACTTCCATTATTGTTCTAATATCAATTTCAGAATATCCATAATAAATAGAACTAAACCATGTTTCACTTATGAACATGAATAATACCCATACTCATTATATCATTTGTATGAGCAGAATTTTGGGAAAGAAGAATCAATAAAAGCTATGTAAATTTCAGTTATTGTATCATTTATGAACATAGAAAGGAGGAGCTCACTAACAAAGCATCTTGCATCAATGGAGCACTGATATCTTGCACTGAAACATGACCTCTCTACCTGCCATTTATTTTGTTGTATTAAACTTCAATCTCATTTTACTAGCTTTGTGTTAGCTTTGCGTGGTGAGTACACCAGATGGGGCAGCTTTGTGCAGCGAAAAAACCAAAGGAGACAACCTTATGCAGTGATAAGACCAAACAGGCAACTTTACGCAGTGACAAGACCAAATGAGGCAGCTTTGAATAGTGACAAGACCAAAGGGGTAGCTTTACATAGTGACTAGACTAGACTCTTTGATTTTGTGCAGTAATAAGACCAAAAGAGACAGTCTTGTGCAGTGACATGACCAAACGGGGGCAGCTTTTCATAGTGACAAGAGCAAACGGGGGTACATGTATGTAGTGACTACACCAGACTCTTTGGCTTTATACAGTGATAATACCAAAGGAGACAGCCTTGCGCAGTGACAAGACTAGGCAAGTCAGCTTTGCACAGTGACAAGACCAAACATGACAGCCTTATGCAGTGACAACACCAGACGGGGTAGCTTTACGCAGTGACAAGATAAAAGGGGGCATTTTTACATTTATGTTAAGGTTAGGGTTTAGAGTTTAAGTTTAGGGTGTAGGGTTTTAGGTTCAGGTTTACGTTAGGGTTTTGGGTTTTATGTTCAGCTTTAGGTTAGGGTTTTAGGGTTTAAGTTTTGGTTTAGGGTTTAGTGTTCAGATTAATCAACAACTCTTTTACTGACTACAACTATGACGCCACTCTCTACAAAGTAAGATGTGACAACAGTCTACCTCGCCAGCTTTTCAGATCAACATAACAACACTGCATCTCAACTTTTTAGACCAAAAAGACAACACTCTGCCTCGCTAGCTTTTCAGATCGACATGATAACACTGTACATCCTCAGCTTTTCAGACCAAAAGGCCAACACTCTACCTTACCAACTTTTTAGATCGACTTGGTAGGGCTCTGTAAAGCACGCCATGATAGCTTCCTGCAAAGCAAGATGTGACAACACTCTGCCTCGCCAGAAACTTTTCATAAAGACAAGGCAACACTATTGCACCCTGGAGCAACAACTCTTGGATACTTTGTGTAAATCGCACTAGTCTAGGATCAGCTAGGGCACAAAGTGGATAACAAAGATTCATATCATGCATAATAACATTTATTAAATATGGGCATGATGGCCGAAGTTTACACTAATGGTTCATAAAACAAAATTAAATATATGCAATGGAAGAAGACCAATGAAGCAACAACCCATTCGAGCCTACTCACAGGCGAATGACTGTAAGACGTGGCCTACTCGTCGCTATCCTTACCGAAGTTGATAAAGTCCTCCTCTAAAAGTAGTGAATGAAGTAACATGAGTATATAAAGTACTCAACAAGTGATACCAGGAGGTTTAACAGAGTTCATACAAGCATAAAGATTGACAATGGAAGGCATATTATGTTTGTTTGAGCGTAAAACATAATTTAAGTAAATATTGTAAATAGATTCAAAATCTAAATTTGATACAATAGATAGAAATAGTAATTTAACAAAATAATATTGTTAGTGCAGACTCTGACCAAATACTATCTATCCATAGATATCCCATCTAGTCCATCTTTGTCCAAAAAGATTCTAATAATTTCCATCAAAACTAGTTTTTGAAAATAAAAAGTCTAATCTATGAAAAACTTTACTCAGCTTCACCTGACCGTGGACACAGCTATCCAAGATAGTTTTACACTCTACAGAAGTTGTACTGCTTTACCCACAAGATATGATTAACTTGTTATGTCAGCCACTATATGTTTCCGTAGGCGTGCGACTGAGTAATCATAATAAGACCTTTACAAAACAAAGTCATCAACCTAGTCACACTACTCCTAAGGTTTCACCACAACATGAATTCATAAGTTGGGGCCCCTCTTGAGCCTTGTGAGACTTCTCATGGCCTATGTCACGCTTATATTTAACCTATAGCAAAATCAAAGATGGAACCTCATAAATTAGTCAATCAGGACTATCCCACACCAATCTTGTGGTAGTACGACATGGATTTATAGCAGTAGCTCACAGACTGATCCTTAATTTGACTTTGGCTCAAACCACATAATCCTTGTGCCTAACAATTAATATTATGTCATGAAATAACAATGTATGCCAGCACCCACCACCTAACCATTAGCCAAGGTCCAAACCAAGTTTTATATTTTATTTTAAAATATTTCACATACCTTGTTAACTCACTAAAGTCAAGAATATATTTCAAAAGTTTATTCTTTTCTGTAAAAAGGCATCCCAACTTATGATTGTTCTAAGCATGGCTAAATTTTGCTACAAAATGTCTACTTAATACTAATGTATCAACTAGGTTTTTCTCTATGGTGACAAAGCATAAGGAAGTTCAATGTTAAATTTGGCCACATACAAAGGATTTGGGTATAATTAGAATTTAATTCAAATTAAAACTAGGTATGAATAAAAGTACGTATGCATAATAATTTAAAAATAACATAAATAATTTAAATTACTGAAAGCAACATGATATAAGGTCCAACTTGCCTTGCTTCGCGAATTACTGAGAGTTGTAGTCGAAACTGCACTCCACCGGAACGTCGAAGTATACACATGAAAAGTGACTAAAACAAAATAAATCCAAATAAATTATAAAAATTATAAAATAAATGCTGAAGATAAATTATTGTAACATCCTAATTTTTGGGATTTTTAAAATCGTGAATTTAAAAATTAATTTTTGGGATTTTTCTGAAATTAATAAAGCTTAATTTGAATTTTTAGAATTTTAAAAGGATTTAATATGATTAAATTAATCTTCAATATTGGCTGAAAATATTTTATTTGAGTTCCTTGTGTCATAAGGAATTTTCTGGTATTTTTGGCGAATTTTTGGGATTTATCTGCTATTTTCTAGAGCGTCTGGGAGTTTATTTCAATTTTCTGAAAAGAACTTAATTAGGGAAAACCTCCCGGCCGCCCGATCCTCTCTCCCCCCCACGCATCGCTCATCCAGCCTCTCCCGCGCGTCCGCTCTCCTGCCCTGCCTTTCCCCGCTCCGCGTCGTCAGATCCGCCTCCCCTCCACGCGTCGCCTCCACGTCAGCCCGGTCCGCGCCCCGCGCCGCTCCCGCCCCCGCTACCCGATTTCCTTCCCCGCCACGTGGATGCAATCCCCGCCGCCCGTGCGCACGCCCCCGCACAAACCCTAGCGCCCGCACGCACTCGCTCGCTTCCGCACGCCCGCGCCCCACCCGCTCCCGCACCGCACGATACGTCGCGCGTCGGGCATCCGCAGCCGCCACGCGGGGGCACCAGCGCTATCCCCGGCCTGCTCCCGCACACTCGTTGGCTCCACCCCGTTCCACCGTCCGATCACCCCATCGCCACGTGGCAGCATCTGCGTCATCCGCCGCGCACGTTAAACCTAACCCTAACCCGCCGCCGCCCCTCGCCCGTCCAATGCTGCCCGCGCCACGCGTCACTAATCCGAGCCGTCCGCACCGCTTCCGCGTTCGCTCCGCGCCGTCCCCGAATTGAACGCCTCGGTTCGAGTGTTTTTATACGCGCAGCTGCCTCGGTTCGCGTGCCTCGCCGTCGCCCACACCGTCACCCCTGCCGCCGCCTCCTCGCACTTGCGCCACCGTTCCCGGAGCCGCGCCGCCGTCGCCGTGACCCCGCCGGTGAGCCATCGCCGCCTCCCTTCGCCGATCGTCTCGCGCCGCCGCCCGTCGCCGACACCAAAGACCGCTGCGCGTGCCTCGGTCGCCGCGCCGCACCCGCGCGATCCCCGCCGTCGCCTCAAATCTGGATCAACGATCCAGATCGCGCTACACGTCGTCACCTCCGCCGTCGGATCCCGTCGCCGCCGCTGCCGCACCAGAGCCCGTGCCACGTCAGCCGTGCCACGTCAGCCCTAGGTCCACGTGGCAGCTACGTGTCATGCCACGTCAGCTACCATGTCAGCCAAATCCCGCTGCCCAAGCCACGTGGCAGCATCAGCAGCTGCCACGTCAGCCCAGCCTCGCCGCGTCAGCGCCCCTCTCTCCCGCGTGCACTGTTCCGTGCGCCGCACTCACCGTGAACTTGTTCTCCCGTGAGCCGGGTTCACAGCACAGTCGATTGTCCGATTTTCCTTTAGATTAATTTTTCGAGAGCCCGTTCTCCTCCGTCCTAGCTCCGATTGACCCCGTTCTTTTTTCTAAATTTATCTAAAATTGAGCTCTAGCTTTTGGTTCTAGTTTCATGATTTTTGGACTTCATTTGCTTATCATTTTATGTGTTTTCCTTGTTTCAGTCGTTTTTTCTCTCGTTAGATTCGGATTTCGGAGGAGCAGGATCTACGCCCGAAGACCAAGAGTACCTCACTGAACATAACCAAGGTAAGTCGTGCCCTTTGATCATGTTGAACCCAGTTTGCAATCTATTATTTAATTATTTTATTTTAAATTACATTGCATCGCTACTTTTATTCAAACCCTTGTATTGATAGTTATCGTCCCAATTGAATTCATCCCTCCTTGATAATTTGGAATGCCATGATACCATTCTCACCATAGGTTGGGAAACATGCTAGTGATGCTAGGTTATTTGTCACATGGGTTGGTACGAAAGAATGCTTAGCTTTGCTTATTTGTACGATTGGGTTTATCATCACACGTGAATAATTAATTTGACTTAATGAGATATTGAACCGTGGTTGGAGCCACAGCAGATCGTGGTTGGTGCCACAGTATTAAAATTTGTGCCATGACGTTGGTGCGTCATCGGCGGTGGTTATACAAATTGGTTTTCACTCGGGCGAGTGATCATGCAATAAAGGGGGAAGTGTTGGAGCACTTCGAGGGATGAGGTACTCTCGCCCGAGTATACTTAAGGACTTAACTTTGTGCGCCATTGATCTGAGTCTTATCGTGCAAACGACATGTCTGGTATGGGACGGACCTGGCAGACTAATTTGGGATGTTTCAACTTTAATCTTGCCATTGAGATGAACATGGTTGCTGATTTCCATGTGACGCAAGAGGGGTGTGATGCGAAACCCTAGCGGGCGGATTGAGTTGTAACTGATCTTTGTAAAGGCCTTGTTGTGATTATCTTTAACATGAGGATTATCACATCGTGTGTGTACAATTTTGCAACCTCTACAGATTGTAAAACTATTTAAAGCTTGACCATATGGTCGTACCTTTTGATATTTATCGATATTTGAGCTTTTCTTTTATTTTATCATGTATATGGTTGTGATTACATCTATGTTTGACTGTGTGCACTAACGTGATGCTGAGACTAGTGCAGTATACACATGGAGTCCGGATTTGCATATTCGGATCTCGACAATTATGCATTTCGATGAATTTAGGGATTTAAATCATCAGATTCAGAATTTGAACGATGGAGAATGAGTCATCAGAAGATCAGTTGAAAAGAAAATTACTGGAAAAATACCAAACAAAGAAATATTCCTTGAAATATTCTTTTTGGCTGAATTTCTTGTTTGTTGGTGTGCAATACATGTGGAGAATAAGGAGAGGAGGCCGTGGTTCAATTTATAGGCGGAGAGGAGCAAGGGAATGGCTGGAATTGAATGCTGGAGTAATGACCGGAATAAATGAAATATCGATTTCAACTTTGCATGCAAGAAACTGAATAATTGGTGAGTTAATTGCCAAAAAAATGAGAAGGAATTGATTGAAGATATTTCTATAGCATGCCATTTAATTTCTTTAGTGGGAAGAATTAATTTTGTATACAAGCAATAGCTCAAAGTGGTGCTCTATTATTGAAGGAGAGGAGAGATAGTAGCAGGTTCTTCGGTTGAAGAAGAAGCATGGGGAAAAGAGGGGAATAAATAGAAGGGAAGTGTTGTCTAAACACAAGAAAGAAAGTGGTGAGATGGTAATTGAGTTAATGGGAATTTGAAAGTTAAGTGGGGGAGAGCCTAAAGTATTTTTAGGATGGGTGGCCTAGTAGAAAATCTCATCATTTCTATTTATTTTTAGAAAGTGAGAAATGCCAAGAAAATATTTGGACCTAGAAAAATGGAACAGATATTTTTATGGAGATTTTAAATTTTTTCAAGATTTGAATTTGAATTTTGGAAGCAAACTAAAAATTTGGAATGGAATTGAGGCTTTCAAAATGAACTAGGTATTAGAATTTGGAATTTAAATTTTGGAATTACCAAATAATCTTCAAATATTCAAAAGGATGGTAGAAATGGATAGTTTGGAATTTTTAATTAATTTAGAAACTTGAATGAGCTCAATCAGAGTTAGAAAAAGGAGAACGGGCTCCTAAAAATTTAAAATGTAAGAAAAAGAATAAACTAGATTTTTAGAATCATTTTTTAATTGAAAAACCAGGATTATGATGTCAACATCAGATTTAATATTTTTGACTGAATTAAGATCACAAGAAAAATGATTCAAAAATGTTTGGAGCGGTCTAATCGGCCAGAGAGACGTTCGGACCGGTTCGATCGGCCAGAGAGACATTCGGATCGTCCAATCAGCCAAAGAGATGTTTAGACCAGTCTGAATAGCCAAAGAGATGTTCAAACCAGTCCAAACGACATTTGCTCTAACAGTGGCTGCCTAATGGATGCCACATCACCTTGGCCTACTGACATGGCATGGTTTAGTTAACAGGGTGAGCCGAACTTGACATGGCGAGCCATGTGGCTGCCAAATGGAAGCCACGTCAGCCCGAGCAATGCCATGGCATGGCTAATGGCGGTGATGAGGCTCGCCGGCGTTGAGGTCCTTGGAGGGGGTCAATAACTAGAGCAACACAGAGAGGAGGTGGCGTGGAGTGTTTCTCACCTTTGTGCTAAGCCTGGAAATCAATAGAGATGGCCAGCGGCAAGCAATGGGTGGCGGTGACGGGAGCTCACGGTGGAGGAGAGAGTCCAATGATGTTTTTGCTCAATGAAGAGGTAGCCAAGGGTCGTGGACATGTGGGGAATCTCCTGGTGGTGTCGACGAAGGTCGGAAGGCTCCGGAGTGCCGGTAATGGCTTGCTGGAGTCAAACTCAAAGCCAAAATGGTGAGCTCATGGGGATGCAGTGTTCGAGGGTTCGAATGAAGAAATGAATAACAGGAGAGGGTAGCGTGGAGGGTACCGGTGCCGAGGGACGCCTTTTATAGGCTCGGGGAAGAGGATCTATTGAGGAATTCTTCACCGGAGTTAATGGTGCTGAGTAATTGATTTGGCAATATGCTGGGATTAAGAAGGGGGAAAACGGGCGACATGAATACGTGAAGGTCGGAGAAGTGATTGCGCATTTGCCCACGTTTAAATGAAGTAGAAACCAAAGCTTTTAAAGTTTGGCCATGGCATGAATGGTGGCTGGTGGTGGGGGAAGGAAGAAGGGGAAGAAGATGGCTATAGGCCCCGCCGATCGGTGAGTAGGAAGAGTGGATAGAGAGAGGGGTGGTGGATGAATGACACATAGTCAAAGGAAAATATCCAGGCCATCAGAATGAAATGAGGGGTTTAAGTGAAAGGGGACAGCTGAGATTAGGTCAGTGGAGATGTATTTAATTCAGGCCGGACACGTGTCAGTCTAGGGGAGAGTTGGCTTTAAAATTTTGCCTTTTAATTTTGAGAAAGCTAGGAAGCTTCAAAAACACCTAGAAAATAACAAATAAAGTACAACAATTCCAAAAAATGGAAGGCATATTATGTTTGTTTGAGCATAAAGCAGGATTTGAAGTAAATGAAAGCTAAATTTGATACAACAGATATAAATAATAATTTAATAAAATAATATCATTAGTGCAGGCTCGACCAAACACTAACCGATCCGTAGGTATCCCACCTGATCCATCTTTCTCTAAAAAGATTTCAATCATTTTCATCAAAACCAGTTTTTCAAAACAGAAAGTCTAATCTGTTAAAAATTTTACTTAGCTTGCCCATGAACATGGGCATAGCTATCCAGGATAGTTTTATACTTTACAGAGATTGTACAACTTTACTCACAAGATATGATTAACTCGTTATGTCGACCACTACATGCTTCCGTAGATGTGCAACTGAGTAATCATAACAAGGCCTTTACAATGCAAAGTCATCAACCTAGATACGTCGGTGCTAAGGTTTCACCACAACATGAATCCACAAGTTGAGGCCACTAGTTGAGCCGTGTGAGACTTCTCATGCCATGAAAAAGAATGGGCTTAATCGGAGTTAGAACGAAGGAGAATGGACTCTTGGAAGTTTAAAATCTAAGAAAAAGAATAAACTATATTTTTAAAATTATTTTTGTATTGAAAACTAGGATTATGGCGTTAGCATCAGATTTAATATTTTTGGCCGAATTAATTTTGCAAGGAAAATGCTTTGGAAATGTTCAGAGCGATCCGATCGGCCAGAGAAACGTTCAGACTGTCCGAACGGCATTTGCTCTAACAGTGGCTACCAAATGGCTGCCACGTCACCTCGACCTACTGACGTGGCATGGTTTAGTTTATGGGGCGAGCCAGACTTGACATGGCAAGCCACGTGGTTGCCAAATAGCGACCACGTCGGCCTGAGCGACGCCATGGCATGGCCGACAGTAGTGGCGAGGCTCACCAGTGTTGAGATCCTTGGAGGGGGTCAGCGACTAGAGCAACAGAGAGAGGAGGTGGTGTGGAGTGTTTCTCACCTAGGTGCTAAGCTTGAAAATAAATAGAGATGGCCGGCGGCGAGCAACAAGCGACAGTGGCGGGAGCTCACCATGGAGGACAGAGACTGGTGATGTTTTTGCTTAGTGAAGAAGCAGTCAAGGCTTGCGGACATGAAGGGAATCTCCTGTTGGTGGCAGCGAAGTTCGGAAGGCTGTGAATCACCGGCAATGGCTCGCTAGAGTCAAACTTGAAGCCGAAATGGTGAGCTCACGGGGATGGAGTGTTCAAGGGTTCAAATGAAGAAACAAAGAACGGGAGAGGGTGGCGTGGAGGGTACCGGTGCTGAGGGATGCCTTTTATAGGCTCGAGGAAGCGGGTTCATTAAGGAATTCCTCGCTGGAGTTAATGGCACAGAGTAGTTGATTTGGCAATATGGCGGCATTAAGAAGGGGGGAAACGGGCGACATGAATGCGTGATGGGTGGAAAAGTGATTGTGCATTTGCCCATGTTTAAATAGGGTAGAAACCAAAGCTTTGAAAGCTTGGCAATGGCATCAATGGTGGTTGGCGGTGGCGGAAGGAAGAAGGAGAAGACAATGGCTGCGGGCCCTGCCGGTCGGTGAGTAGGAAGAGTGGATAGAGTGAGGGCTCGCAGATGAATGACACATGGCCAAAGGAAAATATCCCAACCGTCGGATGGAATTGAGGTGGTTAAGTGAAAGGGGACAGCCAAGATTAGATCAGTGGCAATAGATTTAATCCAGGCTTGACACGTGTTAGTCTAGGGAGAGTTGGCTTTAAAATTTTGCTTTTTAATTTTCAAAATGCTAGCAAGCTTCAAAACACCTAGAAAATAACAAATAAAGTCCAAAAATTCTAGAAAAATTGCTGGAACCATTCTAGACTTAGATAAATATTTCTAACTTATTTTGATATTTAGTTTTTATACTAAAAATACTTTTTAACTTTGAAATTAAGTTTTTAAATTCCAAAAATTCATAGAAAATCCAAATAAAGCCAAATGCTTCAAAATAATTAATTTGAACTAGATTTGTATAGGAAATCCAAATTAATATTTCATCTTTAATTTTTCTATTTACTTTAAAATACTTTTGGAAAGGAAAACGCCCTTTTCAAAAGCTGAAAAACTTGGCAATTAAAAACTACAAATAATTCAGGCAAGCAAGTAACACTTGTTTTTATTTTAAATAAAATAATTTGTTAATACTATTACTTTTGAAATAAAACCTGGGCTGTGACAAACATTCTGCTTCGGAGGCAACTCACATGAAATTAACTACACCATGCCAACATTTAACTTATAAAAGGTGGTGGAAGAGACTTGGGAGAGAACACTGTACAACTAATCCAACACTAGACCAAAGTTTGCTTCATCACAGTGGAATGGATAAGAGATAGAAGAAGCAATAGGACAAGACGACAAAGCAATGGGAGAAGACCAGCGAACTAACAAGGTCTGTTGCGGTCCGCGACGAACAACCAAGGGCTGCTGCGGCATGGGGTGAACAAGCGGAGCGTGCCAGGAGGTCACCTCTCCACAATGACGCCCCCTATAGCAGCAACCTCCTCCTGAATGTTCCAACCGAGCGTTCACCGCAACACCCGTCCGAGGGGGAGACGCCGCCCCTCTGTTGGTGCAGGGACCTATGCAAGTTCTTCGAGTCTACGGTTCAACCTGGGCATGCGTTACTGGGGTTGTATGAACTACTCTTGTGACTATCCTGACTACCGTTGGGACATGAGCAGCTATCAGCAGCTGGTAAGGACCAGTTACAGTGTGTTCCCCTACTATTTCTCTTTCAAAGTATGCAGTAACAACCAGTCCTATCTACCCGTAGTCCACGGAACAGCTATGTGGCTACCACAAGTGGATCGACCTAGAGATCCACCCACATGATTAGTGGACTCTCGACTATGAGGAGTAGAATGTTAAAAGGGCCTACGAGATTTAAGAGGAGGAGCACCGCAATGACGAGTAAACTGAGTGTATACGTCGAGAGACAAAAGCTCATCTCGAGACGTGCAAACACAGGGAGCACGAGGCTCGCGAGAGGGAGCACGAGAAAAAGAGGAAACTAACAGCCAAAGCCAAAGAGGCCACCGAGAAGTTCAACGTCGAGCTCACAAGGAAGGGAAAATGGCCCTGGTCCACGCAGTAGGCCGGCCCGTTTTGAACTAATTCTCTGAAGGTCAAATTTATTTTCATTCCAAAATGGAGCATATGTATCGTAGGAGTACATCGATTTGTTGCATCGTACATGATTCTATTTTTTATGCACATAACCAAACCCTATGTGTCGTGTTATTCCTAACTTTATTATAAAGTTTATTTTAATTTGCAACATCAAATGCCGTTGTCTTTTTGCAATCAGTTATTTGCGTAGTAAGGCATCTAACAACATAAAAAAATGAGTTCTGGAAGTAAGCGCGAAATGTCTATGTATCTTTCATCAGTAGTACTGTCTAGCATATATCCATCCTTGTTCCTCATGTCGTACCACACACTCCACATATTAGTCATTTTTCAGGATGTAATATGTATCACTTCTAGAACAAGTCGTGCAAATATTGTGTGGGTGTTTATGATGGATATATACACTAAAGTGTCAAAGGTTATCAATCCACAAAAATATTATTAGTCCACAAAAGATTATCAATCCATATGTGTATTTATGCTCAGTTAAAAGGATGGTGTCATATATGGTTGACAGATAGATTCTCTATTTTCAAGTTATGGATTGTTACATTTTACATGTATATGGTGTTATGTATCACTGTAACTTCAATTGTTTTTTATCTTTGAAAAGGAAGTCTCTTTGTTACCATCTTACCATCGAATCCTAAGGTTCCAAATCCATATATCAAGTTCCATTACCTTGATTCATAATTTACAAATCAACTGCAATCACGCATGCAAATCGGTAGACCCTGTCACGCCACATTTGAATGCATGACAAGGCAAGATTGTCATGCCACATATTAAGGCGTGACAGCATTGTCATGCCATGGTATCTGGCATAACTACTGCCACACAAGGCTCCACGTTGGCACAGCGGGTGGATGAGGGCTTACATGGTATATTTTGTCGTACCGAACTATGTGGCGTGATAGAACGTTTTGGCCATGCTATGGGAGGTGGCTTGGCCAAAGGGGTCAGAATTAGAAATAAAATTCATGATGAATTAACTTTAAAATTATTTTAAAAAAAGATTAAATAAAAATAAAATTCTTGATTGGTCGTGTCCATTGGGTTTAGTTTACCATAGTGTAGGCAAAATAGCTATACGGTTAGCCATGCATGACGGCTCTCGGCTTGCCACCCGTGTGTAAATAATGATCATATGCAGACTAATGGACAAATAGTGATTTGGACTGCCCTGCAAGAACATGCAACAACAACCTAATTCAAGAATTGTTTTTTGGAGAGGTGTTTTGTATCATGATATTGCACTATTTTATTGTTCCAAATATTGCTTTTTTGCCTCTGAACTTAGCGAGTAGGTTCACAACATATCTACTAATAATTAAGTTAACTAATAGGCTGGGCCCACTAACCATAGACTCTGACACTTGATAGTTAATAATTTGGAATATTTTATTTGAAAAAGGATACCTGAGACTCTAAACCGCTCAAAACAGTTTAAATTTAGGTTCTACTTTTGGTTTCTACTTTTTTTTTACTATTCAATAATTTCGTCTTTTTTTTAGATTTTTTATGTTTTCTTGCCTTTTCTTTTTTTTCTCTATATTCATTTGCATTGTCTGTGATAGGCTAACATGTTTTTTCTATTTTTAAATTTAATTTTGCCAAATAAGTCAACTCAGCTACAGTAAAAAATAAGCCAGCTACAGTAAAAAAGCTATAAGCCAACGCCAAACCAAGCGCTACCTAATTGTGTTAGCACATCTGTGTGGGTGAGCTTTGTGCATGTGGCATGATAAGGGGTGTGGGTGCCTAACAGAATAGATACAACACATATACTAAACAAAAATGAAATTTAGGCCATGTTATAAAGTATCGTGGGCTTTTAGCTAAAATAGTACTATAATGGCTTTTAGCTTTTTAAGGTATTCAATTAAAGAAAAATAAAAAACAAAAAAAACTACGCTAAGAAGCCAATGTATTTTAAACAGCTTTTAATTTCTAGAAGCAAGCCATGTTGTTTGGAATGGGGCCTTAAGAGTGTGTAAGGTAGATTTGATTCCAAAGATAAAAGGGAAAAAAAGAGCTAGCCCTTTTATATATAGCTGCGGACTAAAGAACTGGAACGAAATCATTTCTAGAGCCATAAAATAATTATTGCTAAGCATAGCTACATTTTGAAAATTCTCTTGTCAGAAAAAGAAACTAGACAGCGGATATATACATGCATGTTTTCTGAGGAATATATTTACGTGCTTTCGAAGACACAAGCTTGTCAAAACATGATGGTAGACAAGGTAGGTCCAGATTGGCATCCGTTAGACAGTGCAACTGGTGTGTGGAAACTTTTTTTTTTTTTTTGCCTGACAGCCAGAGATCGATGCCCACCAACTACATGTTAGGTTGCTTATTTCTTGGGATATTTGGTTCAATTTCAGTTAACTATGTGTTAGGACTATTATTTTCTGTGGTTTTAAATTATAATTTCAGGGATTTGAGATCTGTGGCTTGGCTGTAATGATGAGTTTGTCAACTATACTAGATAATTGTTCTCACTCAAAGGTTAAAAAAAGCTAGGATCACATTAATTATGCAAATTAAACCTGGCCACTAATCGTTCACTTCAATCTCCAAATTATCATATCATGGGGAAAGCTAACGTATAAAAGAGAATGTGCTGATGCCCACTAGCAACTAAATTCAGTCTTTGACAATTTGCTATTCGTTTCTCATCTTTGGTTCCTCATTCCTGTACGAGCAGCTAAAGAGAGCAGACAAACTATTTAACTTGTCAAACTGGGATATAAACCATTCCTGCACTGATATAAACAAACTGGAAGCACTCGTCATCCTCCAACGCCGAAAGGCTTCATTCTGCTGGGAGAATATATATGTGTGTGCCGTTAATCACCAGATATGTAATATCCAATAATGCATTCACGAATCTAATCGATTAGATTAAGCACTTTATGTCGAGTAGTTTTTTCAGGAAATGTTTTTTTCGTGAGGAAGTCTGCGGTAATGTTTTTTTTTTCTGAGGAAGTTTGAGGTAATATTTTACTGTACATTTCTACATGCTATTGAATGCATTATTATTTTTTTCTGAGTATTTGGAGGATGAGTTAATTCCCATAGCTCGTGTCTACAAAATTCATTAACAACCCCGAACCGTAGTTGCTCGTAAAAAAACTATTTAATCAACTCACTAGTAAAAACTGGAAAGTACTCCAAACACTATAGATGCCATCAGCTCGCACAGTACAACTAATGCCCACCAAAATTTGGTTGTCATGTCATGCTCCATGTGAGATTTCATTTGGCTTGGATTTTCCCGTTAATGTTGCTACTCTTCCATGTCTTTTCAAGTTCTTCTGAAGGGTCCATATATATAGCACCAACTGATCTTTCTCCGTGGCCTACATAGCCAGATCTTAAGTTTCACTTTTGCATTGCAAGATACCTCTAGATCCAGTTGGCCATGATGTATGTCTCTAGATGAGTTAGATCTCTGACTGTCATATCAGTAAGCAACAACCACCTAATTAATATGTTCAAATCCAGAAAAAAAAACAAAATATTGTGTCAATTGATGCCATGTTTCTAAAAGCGTGTTGAGGACATAGGTGTTGAACTGTTAAACATAGTCGGTGGTGGACCATAGGTGAGTTGCACTCGGTCTCCCACTCTCCTTCCTAATTTTGAAGTCAGCAAATCCTAATTAAATAGATGATTAGATGTCTGTGTCTTTCTAAAAATGTAGATTGTAGAACCTTTGAAAATGAAAAAGAAGTCTATTGTTTTGAAATATTTGTGTGGAGAGGCTTAGAAGACTCACAAATTAAATAAAAGAAATTTCCTTGAACTTTCAAATCGGTCAACGGAAAATTTTAAAGAAGTTAGCAATATGGTTTTAAGAAACAATCGAATGATTATCCCTAAAATTGCATGAAGAGTTGTCGAGTTAAATTATATCTTTTCTTATTAATTTTGTAATTTCTCTAAATTATTTTTGAGATATTTTTTGTAGGAATAATTTATACTTTCGTTGCCATTGTGGACCTTCACTTTTCCCATTTAACAATGTTTTGTTTTTGTCAACTCCGAATACTTATCCTGAAAATCCTGAGCCCACCACTAAACACACCCTAATTAACCAAACTCTCCTTGCCCTAAGAAGAACATCTGAATCTCTCTCTCTCTCTCTCTCTCTCTCTCTCTGTTGGTGAGGTTTTTTTTCTTTTCTTCAAGTGTAGAATAAATTGTAGTAATCAGTTACCTCTCTATACAGTCCAGCTATGACAGGACTAATAAGCACACATGCACACTGCACTTGCGGCTTCTGCCGCGTCAGCAGCAACAGTGAGGGTTTGGTGCACTATTTAGAGAGAAAGAATCGGAGCGCTCGTTCTAGCGATGGCTTCTGACTTTTGGCTAAAATTTTACTGTAGCTGGCTTTTTTTTACTGCAGCTGATTTGACTTTTTGGGCATAATTAATTTTAAAAAAATGTAAAAATAGAAAAAATATGTTAACCCATTAGTGCAAACGGAGCGGATATTTTCCGACCGTTCGTCCGTTCGTTTTAATTCGGATAGAATTCGGAGCAAATTTTTGGATATCCGGATGCTTTGCCGGATACGGATATGGATTCGGATATTTTTTTCGGATACGGAAACGGATTCGGAACAAACATTATCCGACAGATACGGAACTATCCGGATATTTTTCCGGATAGTTACCGGATATTTTTTCGGATAGTTACCGGATTCAAATTCGGATTCAGCTCAAAACTCAATTCGGATTCAGTTCGGGACAGTCCAACAGGCACTTACTAAAAAGGCCATAACTTTTACAAACGGAGTCCGATTCAAGTGTTCTTGTACTCGTTGGAAAGCTTATTTCAAGATCTATGCAATGAATAAGAACTCATCTTCAAATACATCATGAATCATCTGCTATGACCGAAATAATATGATGGCTGTAAAATATAGTTTCTTTTTTGTGTGAGTTCGAGTTTAAAACAATATAGAGTTGAGTTGCATTCGGTTTGGGGACCATATGGATGTCCCAAGGGTCTATATAAGCCTTGTAATTGTAGCCTTTAGGGCTCAGACTATCTTTGAGAAAAATCAATCTACTAAAGTTTGTTGAGTTCATCATTACTATCGAAATTCCATATGGAATTAAGAGTGTTCTTCAAACAAGATCGTACAACCTTTCCTCTAAGAATTGAGTGCACGATAGATCTTCGCTTGGTGGTCAGTGAAATCAACGCGGGCGTGTTTTGTTTTCGCGCATTATCCGACTAAATATTCGTAACCGAGACTAACCGTATTCGAAGCGGCATGTATTCGCTCTGTATTCGTGACCGAGAATATCCGTATTCGTATTCATATCCGGCATTATCCGTGTCCAATTCCGACTCCAATAAAAAAATATAAAAACGGATACAGAATGAGTAATATCCGTTCGTATCCGCTCCGTTTGCATCCCTGATTGTGGACCTTCACTTTTCCCATTTAACAATGTTTTGTTTTTGTCAACTCTGAATAATTATCCTGAAAATCCTGAGCCCACCACTAAACACACCCTAATTAACCAAACTCTCCTTGCCCTAAGAAGAACATCTGAATCTCTCTCTCTCTCTCTGTTGGTGAGGTTTTTTTTTCTTTTCTTCAAGTGTAGAATAAATTGTAGTAATCAGTTACCTCTCTATACAGTCCATCTATGACAGGACTAATAAGCACACATGCACACTGCAGTTGCGGCTTCTGCCGCGTCAGCAGCAACGGTGAGGGTTTGGCGCACTATCTAGAGAGAAAGAATCGGGGCGCTCGTTTTAGCGATGGCTTCTGACTTTTAGCTTAAATTTTACTGTAGCTGGCTTTTTTTACTGTAGTTGATTTGGCTTTTTCGGCATAATTAATTTTAAAAAAATGGTAAAAATAGAAAAAACATGTTAACCCATTAGGGACAATACAAAGGAACACGACAAAAAAAAAAGAAAATACAAAAAAGCCTAAAATATCTAAAAAAAATTCAGAAAAAGACGAAATACTGAATAGTAAAAAAAACAGAAGCTAGGAGCTGAAGCCGAAAAAAAGGCAAAACGAGCGGGGCCAAAGCACTTCTTCATATGCTAGTGCATATAAGTGTAACTATGAGGCGTACGACAGGAGGCGACTTGTAGCTGCGCTTAGAAGCGCTGCAGCGGTGGCTTCTAGCGTTGTGACAGCTTTTTTCTGTTTGTTTTTTCAGTTTTTTATGTTTTTTTTATTCCTTTGTATCGTTCGTGATGAATTAATATATTTTTAATTTTTTTTAAATTAATTATATCAAATAAATTAACTTTGTTACAATAAAAAACAGTTAACTATAATAAAACAACTATAAACTATCATCATTCTCAACACCACTTTAGTGCCAGATGCTGCGTGTTCATCTGATCCTAATAATAGTGGGCGGGCATGTGAGCTACAGAAAGCTCAAATGCAGCAGAACCAACCAGCTGTTGCCGCTGAGCTAGTGGTTGTCGCTCGAGTACTGATTACTTGGTTGATTACTTGGTTTCAGCTTTTATGCATGGATTATTGTTTTGTGCTTTTTCGTACTTTCTAACGTAGCTACAATATACTTCTACGGGAAAATTCACTGTGCCCCCTCGTGTACTAGAATAAAAACTTTCTGCTGAGGCCACGTGCAGCTCGGTCGACTAGCAATTCTACAAAGATACCAAGGCAGCTTGGAGTAGACCTGGGAGTTGAGCCCAGCAACGGCCTAGCGGGCTTCCGACAATGTCAGGCAGTGCTGGCCAAGCACGACCACCCCACTGTGCCATGCTAGTATGACTCGTTCTTAGGCACGGCTTGAAACACAATGGGTCGCCACCATGCATTGTCAGCCTAGGCCTAGTCCTGTTGGATGCGTGGAGCAATGAATGTCACCGCCGTTGGCCCATCACCTTGGATGGCACCATGGACAAGGAGCGGACGCTGGCCACCGGCGAGGATCTGGTGGAGTATAGCCGGACCATGCGAGGAGGCTGCCTACAAGATCACACCCACCGCCACCCGTCGCTACGCCGTTGCAGCTTACTTGCTGTGTTGCTAGTGTTAGTGATATGCCCTAGAGGCAATCATGGAGATGATTGTATCACTTCTATATTTATGATTTTTTGAATAATATATTATTTTATCTCTTGAATAAATATCTTTCATATTGATCAACAAGTATGTGACTTATTTGTGAAACTCTTTATTTATGTTTTTGATATTATTCTAAATTATCCCTGATCTTATATCATTATGCGGGACAATTATGATTTACAGATCAGCACATGTATTGATTGATAATCATGTTTCACGAATCATGGATATGGGATATCAAATCAATAATGTGGACACATGTTAGAGAACATGATGTTGAATTGACCCTTTGATGTGGTTGGATTAAGAAAGTGTATGGCCATACCGAATGTGGTTGAAAAGTCAATCACAACTGAGTAATCCATCACAGGTTCTAGTGAAGGATCAAGTTATCATAGAATGGCACACTTCTCGTCTTAAGTTTGATCTAGTATCACTTCTCGTCTTCACTAGCAAGATCTGGATTGGTGTTTGCAAAATTATACTCCAAGTAGTGGTTTAGCTCCAAGACAAAATTTCACTTGGGGGCACTTGATACTGAGAGGATGAAGAACTAGACTTACCCTTTAGCTTTTTTTCACAAGTGGGCTATCACACTTGTCTTGCTTTGTTGCACTTGCTATGAGGCATCTAATCTCACATTGTTGCCAAGTTTGTCATGATACAAGCAGAACACACAAAAAATCTCTTTTTGACATGTTCGAAAGCTTCAGAGAAATCAAGATTGAGGCGCTCACCTATTCCCTTCATAGCAATCTCAAACCTACTAACTTTTTTGTAGAATAAAAAAAGATAGCAAAGCAATATATGTGTGAAATAGATCCAAAATATTTAACAAATGTTTCTCTATTACTGTAACAACATGGCCTAAAAGGTGATTCTCCCATAGATTTAGCAAACTTGTCTACAATTAGCTAAGTAAAATCTATAACTAAATCAGAGGCAGGGTAGTAAACACCGAATAGAGCTTTAGTTGCTTTGTAAACAAACTCCAAAAAATGATTAGCAATTTACCAATCTAAGTTAGTAACTACCAACTCATTATTCTGAGCGAGAGCATTGACAAAGACAGATATAATATATTCATACCCTTCTACCTTCTTAGCATGATATATGTCAAGTTCCACCTCACCTTCATATCATGACCGAATTTTCATTGAGTCTTGCCATTGGATGTACAGTACTACACAAACCTAGCTACCACGTGTAGTGAAATTGTGAGGTAACGATGGGTAGAACCGATATTGTTCAAATATTCGCTAATCACCTACATACCGTCTTACACAATGAGGCTTGAGATATGACATACACATCTCTAGTGGAGAACATATCCACCAATATATATTTGCAACCTTGCGGTGAGAATGTTCATAGTTGCTATATTCATCAATGTATTATTAAGAGTTATAGAAATAATCTTATTATGTATCTTAAAATCATCAATTATATATACGCTCTACAATGGCCTCCTCCGTGTGTGATTCGTTAATTAACTTAACCCTATGACTTTGTTGTTTAGCTTGTAATCATCATCTAAATAATAAGCTATAACACTAAGGTAGACTGTTCTCTCGTGAGATGATGTCCAAAAGCCTAAAGTTAAAGAAAGGAAAACTAAACTTATAGAAATTTTTCTTTTAGTGCTGTTAGTTCCCTATGGTAGATCCCTAAAATATGATATGTGGTATTTCTCCTACTGACATGTTGTTACTGTGGGCAAAAACCGCGTTGGATTATTCTTTCAAATGCATGATTTTCATCCATCCTAATCGGTTGTTCTTTGAAAATAATATATTTAGCAATTTTCTCACGAGCAGAAAGAGAGTTGTATACCCAAGTACTCATAGAGTCATCGGTCTTGGAGTTCTGCTACGCCTGGACTCCTCCCCTACTCCCATGCATCTCCCCATCTTGCTTAAGCATGCTTTGTAGTGCCGATTCAAGTACCCTATAACTCCACCTATACGAGAGGTTTTGAACTTTACAATAATACAATTTGTGATCTCTACCATTTGGCCATCTCGGATTTCCTAGCTCTAGGTTATGTGCTTCCCACACGACACCCTTCATCTAGCTATGCTGGTGCCAAACTCAGACCCACCAATGTTGCTATCTACGGATGGGGAAGAGAAGTCTGATGTCCCCATAGGCTCGGAATTGCCTTAGTACTCCTTGTAGCCCTTTGTACCATCCATATGACTGTCCTCTATGCCATAGTTTCCATGCTTAAATAGAGCTGATGAGCATCCATGGGAGTCAGAGACAAAGAAGGACTAGGGGAGCGGCGGCTAGAGCATCCATCGATGTGCACCACTGCTACCTTCATGCTACGTCTCCTTGATAGCATACCGCTACCGAGCTTGGCCACTCCCGCTACATCTTCATGCTATGATTCCTTGGTAGCATACTGCTACTAAGCTTTTTGTTGTACAAACTATTGAGACTACTTAGCAGAGCAAAGAGAGAAGAGAAGCTTGGTGCTTTGGTGGTGAAGAAATGAGCAGAGGAGGTAGATTTTATATCTGTGGAGGAGGAGAATGTTGCATCTACCCGTTGTCTCTCTGCCTTACCTCTCCTTTGCCTTCTTCCTCTGCTCCGTTGCCTCACTAGTCACCACTCCTATGAGGCTCGGCGTGCCTTTCTGCGATGAACCACGATGGCCATGCCTCCGTGGCTCTGTGTGATGGTATGCCCCCCATGCTAGATCTAGACTATGGCGACAATGGTGGGCCTAGGTTCATGCGACGTGATGGGGGCTAGCGAACCAGTGAGGTAGTGGATCTAGGCTAGATGCGATGGGGGTAGGGCCTCGCATGCAATGATCCAACAACAATGGCAACCACGGTGAGGGCGATGGCCAGGATAGCGTGTACTCTCTCCCTCCCCCTCTTTGGCTACTCCCATGTCCCACCATCCCTGAGTGTCCACACCACAGGCCCAGCTGCACCATGCCTTGTTGTTGTGCTGTCGTTGTGCATCCATGCTACCTGGCCTACTGTAATGCCCTAAAACGTCGTTGCGACGTCCCTAGGAAGGTTTTACCGTAATCGCGGAGTCGCCCAGATTTTTGGTAGATCGTGAGAGGTAAAATAATTTTTTTTTGCGAAGTAGTCTAAAAGAGAAAATGAATTAAAATTAATATAAAAAACCTATTAGTGGGTTGCCTGGAGGGGTGGGCTTGCCACCTTAGGCCAACCAGCCCAAGTGGTGGCCGCACCCCCCAACCCTAACCCCCACCCCCCATAAAACCCTTTGGCCGCAGCCCCCTTCCCCTTTTCCCTCCCTGGCCGCCACCCCTCCCCTCCCCTTGCGCCTGCACCATCCCCCACTGCTGCCCTGTCCATTGTTGAAAAGGAGAAAGCAACGAAGAGAAAGGAGAAAAGAAGGAAGAAAAGGAAGGGAGGAAGAGGAAGAGGAGAAGAGAAGAGGGGTGATCTTAAGGGATCACCTAGGTAACTTTTCTCCATCCCAAATCTCTTTGTTTTTGGTGTAATTAGGGTTCTTGGCTCGGGATTAGAAGGGGATTAGCAAAGCGATTAGCCGGTTAATGATTTTCTGCTATCTGCGCGTAGACAGTTTTGTGCAGCGCGACTGTCTGTGTAGATTAGGGTATCCAAACGATTTTTTCTGCGGGTCTGGCCAAAAGGAAAGTTGTAGAGGATGTGTAACATCCCAAAATTTTTTTTTCTATTTTAAAGTAATTTACTGGAATTTAATTGAATTTTCTGGATTTTATTTCAAGCTTTAGTATGAGAGAATTTAATTTTCTATTTTATAAAGGTCCAAATAAATGTATTACAATTTTCCTAAGTTATTTATATAATTTTAGAAATTTTTAGAATTTTCTAGAATTTAAAAACTCACTTTTAAGGCAACCTTGTATTTTTAAAGAAAATTAAATACTTTCATAAGTCAGAAATATTTTTCTTAAGTCTTTTATCATTTCTGGAAAATCAGGAAAAGATATTAAATCCAAAACCTCCCTTGGCTGACACTTGTCACCCATCGGGCCAACTTCCCACCGTCGGATCTAATCCTCGCCGCCCCCTTCCACTTATCCCTTTGGCCGCCTTCCCCTCCCCTTTGGCTGACACGTGGCATGCATCGAAGCCGATCCCCGTTGTCGAATCTAATACCAGCCGTCCGATCCCACTTACCCCTTCAATCCTCCTTGAGCGACTCTGATTAAACCTCGGCCGCCGATTAGATCTTGGTCATTGACGTTCACTTACCGCTTCGCTCCAGTCTTGACAACCCCAATCTTCTTCCCTTGCCACATGTCATGTGTCTAACCAACGCCCGTTCCTTTCTCTTTTTCCTCTCTTGCTGACAAGCGGGGCCCGCCTGTCAAATCCTTCTTCCCCGCCACCTTCCTTCCTCCTCGCGCCGTCCCCGCCACCATTAACACCCGAAACCGAAGCTTTGAAAGCTTTGATTTCCTTCTGTCTTTCTTGCCCGCACTAACACCCAATTACTTCTCCACGTCCGTCACACTCAAATTTTGGTTTCTCTCCCCCTTTAAAGCCCCCATTCGCCGTCGCAATTAACTCTCTGCCCGTTTCAATCCGGTGTGCCGCGCATCCGTTACTACCCCCCCCTTCGCCTATATAAACCCTTCCCCGAGCCTTTCCTCGACACACCGCCTCCCCCTCGTCCTCCAATTCGAGTGTCCGAGCCTTGAAGCCCCCTCTCCCGTGCCTTTTCTCCTCCGCCGGCCTGAATCAACTCCGGCGAGCAATCGCCATCGCCTCGGGCCTCCTCACTCCTCACCGACGCTACTCCGACCTTCCTCGTGCATCAGCAATCGTCGGCCACCCCTCCACCGAGCTTCTCCACCATCGGAGCACCCCCGCCGCCGTGACCTCCTTCCAACCGCCACTCTTCACCGTCGCCCCCCCTCTCCGGCCATCTTCGGGATTCGCGTGAGGTACCAAAGCATTCCACTCGCGTCCCTCTTTCCTTTCGCACTCTCGGCAAGCGCCGCTGTCCGCCGGACCACGGCGACCATCGGACCCCGTGTGCAACCGCCGGCCGACCCTGCCACGTCGGCGTCCGCGCACATGTGGCGCCCGAGTGGTAGCCCGGTGGCGGCCACTTGCGCGCCACATGCACCACAGCCTCGCCACCTCAGCGCTTCGACAGCCACACGCCACCTCAGCCCTCTTTTTCGCATAGACCCGGTTCACCGTGGGCCGGCCCCACCTGTCAGTCTCTCACCCGAATTTAAAAATCTCAGGGCTGATGTCATGCTTGCGTCATAAACCTGAATTTTCGTTTAAATATAATTCCGTCGAAATTAAATTATGAGGCTGATATCATAATCATGTATTTTCTAGTAAAATAATTCATGCTGATGTCATAAATGCTTTTTGGTTTAAAAATAATTTCAAAAAATAGTCTTTTTCTTTTTCTTTGAGTTTAACCTTTAGAAGGCCATAATTTCTTCATTTTAACTCCAAATTGACCCTTTCAAATTTCTAAATTTTCCTAAAATCATGAACTTTCCATTTCTGTACTTCTTTTGAATTTTTGAATTTTATTTGAATTTTTTTTTGAATCATTTGTTTGGTTCTTCGCGTTTAAATTTTGACGATTCGGGATAGTTCGATTTCGACAACATTTCGCAGCAGAACTTCGAGCAAGGTAAGTTACACCATTGATCATATTGTTCCTACTATTTTAAATTATTTCTGTTGTTTTACTGTATATGCATGCGTACTTTTATTTAAATGTAGTTTAAAGATGATTTAAACTATAGTTATTCCCATAATCCTTTGTGTATAGCTAATTTGATCTCAATTTCACATACCTTGTCAACCTAGCTGAAAACTAGTTGGTATAGTAGTATTAACTAGCAAATTGTTTTGTAAATTGCTTAGCCATGCTTAGAAGGATTTAGGTGGGATAAATTGTTTCACATGAAATGACAATTTTTCTTGACTTCGGTGAGTCAAAAACGTTTTATGAAATAGTTTAAAAATAAAAATAGAAAACTATGGTTTGGACTTAGGCTATTGGTTAGGTGCTGAGATGCTGGCATGCTTCGTGTTTGGTGACATGTAGCGGATTGTCAAGCACGTGGGTTTGTGGTTGAGCCTAAGTCGAATTAAAGACCGTTTCTGTGAACTATTTTGCAAGTCACCTCGTACTACCACAAGTCCGGTATGGGACGGATCTGGCTAAGTAATTTGTAACATTCCAAATGTAGATACGCTATAGACTGAATGTGAGTGTGACGTAGGCCGCGAGAAGTCTCACATGGCACAAGAGGGGGCTCCAACTCGTGGATTCGAGTTGTGGTGAAACCTTAGTGGCGACGTGACTATTTTGGCTTGGAGCATTGTAACGGCCTTGTCGTGAATTCCCCGCCGCACACCTAAGGCAGTGTGTTAATCACGTGGCTCAAGCGGGAGGACACATCTTGTGGGTAAAGTTGTACACCTCTGCAGAGTTTTAATCTATCCTGGATAGCCGTGTTCACGGTCATGGACATGCTGAGTAGAGTTTTCACATATTAGACTTGGTTTTTATAAAACTTGGTTTTTGGACAAGCAACAGTGGTTTTGACATTGGTCCGGGCTGGATACCCGTGGTTAGGTTATTGTCGATCGGAGCCTACACTAATGATAATACTTTGTTAAAAAGATCATTTAATATAATGTATTAAACTTCAGCTTTTGTACTTATGATTTTAAATTCAGTATTGCTTTTCCGCACAATTACCTTATTAAGCCTTCCTTTGAAATTTCTTATGCATGCATCAATTCTGTTATATTTCCTGGTGTAACTTGTGGAGTACTTTAAAATGCTGATCTTGCTTAAATTTGTTGCTAGAGTACGACTCTGACGACTACGGTGAGAACTTCGATGAGTAGGTCGTGTCTTACAGTCATTCGCTTGTGGGTAGGCAGGATGTGTTGTTCCTCTGCTACTTATTATTTTTCACTGCTTTTATTTCAGTTGGCCTTGAGCTCTTTATTGTAAAACTTGGCCATAAGGCCCGTACCTTTGCTTAATAAGATTTTGTGGTTGTTATGCATGATATATATCACTGTTGAACCTGTGTGCACTATCTTTTCTTGGGATAGTGCGATTTATACAGAGAGACTTGGAGTTGTTGTTCCGGGTCCCGACAGGATGACGAGACCTATCTTCTGTAATTTTTCTAGATGTTTTGGCCGCGAGGTTTGGGCGTAGCAGAGTTAGGAACTTTACTGTTTAATGGAGGTCTAGTCTGAGACAGATTGCTATTCAGGTGTAGTTTCAGAGGAGTTGATGATTTTTATAATTTTGGACGCAGTAACAAAAGTTGTAGAAAATCTTGTAATCTAGTTACTGTAAAAAAATCAAGAATTTTAGAACTTTGTAAAGAAGGTGGGGTGCATTAGAAGATGACTGGCCAGATTGCCGAAATAGAGTGTGTTCTCTATTTTGCGTGTTAAATTACACCATGTTAGCAGCAAAATAAAAATAAGTGGTCTAATTGAAGATTGAAGATATTTCATTGTAGTTTCTGAAAATATCTCATTTGCTATAATCAGCTGAATGGTTTTAAAGATACAAAAATAATAAGCAGCGCTGCTGTAGTGGGCTGGGCTGGGCGTAGGATCGTTATGCGGAGAGGGAATTGTTGGGTTTGGGCTATAGTGGCGTTTTTATTTGCTTAAGTTGATGATTCCTTGCTGTAGTATTGTGCTGAGAGGTAATTTTGGACAGGTGGCTTCGCTCCTGACCGTACGTGAACGCTACGCTTCATCAGTAGAGGCAAGTAAACGTAGCGGTTATGCTACTGTTTAACTCGTTAATCATTCTACATTCACACTAGTTAATTCTCTTAATTTGATATGGAATGCTACTGTTACATGCTTTCTTAATGTGGTCCATGTGGTAGCAATTTAACAATCAATCGTTTATGCTTTTGATAGATTAATTGTGGTTATGTGGTATTGTTCTTAATGAAACAAATATGGTGGTGGGGTAGTATTCTTAATGAACATATCATGGTCTAAGTGGTACTATTCTTAGTGAATATATTGTGGTATTAGTGGTGGTATTCTTAATGACTATATAGTGGTTTATGTGGTAGTGATCCCTATGAATCGATTAATTATAATCTTGGTGAATCAAATGCAGATTATGCGGTATTGTCTTTATTGAATCATATATAGATTATGAGGTAGTATTCTTCATGAATATATTATTAATATTTGTGGTTAAATTCTTATGAATCATTTGTATCATATCATACATATCATGACATGGCATTTGCATAGTGGATATCGCCGCACATAGCCGCGACCGTACCGGTACAGCATCGTACATTGCTGTAGTATGATGCACACTCTTACCTTGTTGGGTAAGAGTGTAATGGATCATATGTATTCACATGCATTTTCATTGTGGATGGATCATTTGCATACTTATACAATGTGTTGTAGATGAATGATTTGTAAACAAATGCAACTTCTTAACTTTTATGTGGAATTGGCTCATGAGAGTCTCTTATGGTATGAGGAATGTTACAACACTCCTCTTGGACACTTTCTAACACCATGCTCATGCCTCATTGATAACTCCTTCTGAAAACCCAATGAAAAATATAACTCATGTAAAGAAGTAAAGAGTATATAGCTCATGTCGTTGCCATTGCACATGATGCTTCATTAAAACCTTAAATTGACAAAACCTAAAAAGACAAAACTCAACTAAGTCAGCAAAAGAGTACAACATTTTTATCCCAATGATGAACACTTCATGAAGATTATATACCTCCCCCTAATGACAACAATTCTACGTTTTCTTGTGCCTATGCCATGTATATACTTCCCAAAACTAGAAGTTGGCAAATGAGGGAGGCTGATGAGGGGGTGGAGTCTCGATCTTCCGATAGGATGATAACTTCGATTTGGAAGAGAACGACTTTGACGATGTGGTTACTAACCGATCACGACCAGAATGCCAAGCAATCGCTAAACCACACTCCGAGTCGTTATCAATCGTGCTAAAAACGCGGTTGATCTTACCACGAAGGTCTATTCCTGCATGCAACCGAAGAACACGCAAAAACAAGATAACAATAAATCTCAAATTGTAAATAGGATTGTAACACTCAATTGGTGGGATTCCGAATAAAGATCTTGACTGGGTGGCCTAGTCGACACATGTAGAAGATACAAGTTGTAACACAGGCAAACTAAATATAAACAAAATTCGAGAAAACTAGAGGGATGCGACCACCTTAAATAGGGGAGTGGAAGCTACACAAAACTAAAAAAATAAGGGGGTGGTACTATTTTACTGTTCACATAAACAGTATTTTGCCATGAATAGTAGGGGTAGCACCTTCCTCTTAGGCCCATGTATTACAAGGCCCGATTTAGCCCAAACAAGTATTGTAGCAAATTCTTTTAATTATTACAGCATGTACAGAAGGAATTTGTAGAAAAGACTGGATCCGTTGGAAAGAGAACAAGAAAAGCTTTCTATCAAGTACTCATGGACCTCAAACGAACTCCGTATATGAAAGTTATGCTCATTTAAAGTTGGACCTGTCAGACTAAATCCGAATTGATCTGGAGGCTGAATTAGATTCCGAAACGTGTCCTACTTGAATTCTTACTTGAATTGGTCCAAAAGGAAGAGTTGGGAGAGACGTTGACATGGTCTTGATATGTTGGTTGGCTTTCCTTTTGGTAGACCCCAACTATGAGCTCGTAGTATTGATGCAATCTCCTTGTATAACTGTGTAAATATGCATTTTTATCATTAGGTAGCATCATAAAGTTCATATGATATAAAGACACTTCTAAAAATAAGCTCACCTAATAATTTAAGTGATGCGTAGGAACTCTTTTAATGGAACAACAAGCATTGCTAATATGATTGTATCCACCGGGGCCATGTCCTCATCAGAGGCCTCCCACATTTGGGCCCAGAGTAGCTCACCAGGCCCAAGCCGCCCCCTCCTCCCTTTTGCCCTTAACCCTAGCCCATGCGCCCCCACACCCCCACTTCTCCCCTTTGGTGGCCGCCACCCCCTTGCCCCATGCACCCTTCCCTGCTCTCTCTCTCCCCCCCCCCATGGCTGCTATGGTTGAAAAGAAAGGAAGAAGAAGAAGAAGAGAGGAAGAAGGAAGGAGAGGAATGGGCAAACGGAAGAAGGAAAGAGGGGTGATCATGTGGGATCACCTAGGTATATTTTCTTACCTCAATCCCCTCTATTTTAGATTAATTTAGAGTATTTGGCTTGTTATTAGAGGTGTTCTAATGGGGTATTCAACCGATTAGCGATTAATCGTTATCTACACGTAGGCTGTTTTTGGGTAGATCGTCTATTTGTGCGATTTTGGAGGTCTAGATGATTTTTCCTGTAGAAGAAATTACATGAAGTTGTAGAGGTCGTGGAAATCTAGCTACTGTAATGTTTGTAGAATTTTTGGCCGTGGGATTTGGGCGCAGTAGAGGCTCGAACTCTGCTATGTAGCAGAGGAGAGTTCAAAGTCTAGATTCTAATCAAGAGCAGATTTAGAGGGTCTCACAAATTTTATGAATTTGCCCATAATAACAAAAGTTGTAGACAATTAAGTAAACTAGATTCTGTGAACATTTCACGATTTTTAGACTAGTGTACAATGGGTGGTGATCGGTAGAAGCTTGCTAGCCAGAACTCCGATGCAGAGTCTGTCCTCTGTTTTCTGTGATGTTTTACACACATTTAACAGCAAATTAAAAATAGGGTGTCTTCTTGAAAGTTATACTCTTCGTTCTTTAGTTTTCAGAAATATTACTGTTTGCTGTGTTATGCCTAGTGTATTAAAAGATACGAAAAAATAAGCAGCGCTGCTGGAGTGGGCTGAAAGTGGGAACGAAGAGCTGAGAGAGAATTGTCGGGTTTTGGGCTTAGCGGCGCTTTATTTTTCAGTTGTGGATGTTATGCTGTGGATTTGTACTGAGTGGTGACCTATGAACAGGTGTTTTTGCTCCTAACTGTGCTTGTGGCTTTCGTCCCTTCGGTAAAGGCAAATAAACATAGTGGTTGTTACTACAATTTAACTTGTTAATTTTACTATCACCACTTTAATTAGTTACATTTAAATCAAGATGTTTTGCCATACTACATGCTCCTTATATGTTGTGGTCTATGTGGTAGTATTCTTTATAAATCGATTATTTATGATCTTGATGAATCGAATGTAGTTTATGTGATAATACTCTTAAAGAAACAAATGTGGTTAATAAGGTAGTATTCTTTATGAATCAATTGTGGTTTATGTGGCAATATTCCTTAGGAATCAATTGTGGTTTATGGGGTTATATTTTCTTTATGAATTAATTGTGGACCATGTGATAATATTCTTTATTTCATATCATAGCATTTCATTTGCATCGTGGATGTCGTTGCACCTAGCCGCGACCGTACTGGTACAGCACATCGTACATTGCCATAGTACGATGCACACTCTTACCTTGTTGGGTAAGGGTGCAGCGGATCATATGCATGTTAGTGATATGCCCTAGAGGCAACATGGAGATGTTGTATATATCACATACTATGTTTATGATACATTACTTTATTTCTTGGAATAGACATCATCATTATTGATCAATGAGTATGTGACTTATTCATGAGACTCTTAAATACTAAAATGTTGCTATTTCTAAATGATCCCTGATCGTATATCATATGAGGAACAAATATAATTCAAAGACAAAGATCAGCATATGTATTGATTGATGATCATGTCTCCTGGATCATGGTATGGTGATACCAAATCAATAATATGGACATGTGTTAGTGAACATATGTTGGATAGACCTGCCATGAGACACTGCAGAGATTCCATGTGTCATCAGTTGGTCTCGAGTAGTGTTTATGTAGAATCCTTAGACTTGAGATCATCATAGTTCCCAACATGAGTAGTAGCTTATTTTGGGACTACTAAACACTACTCCGTAACTGAGTAGTCATAAAAGTAGTCTTCGGATTTGCCATGAAACATGTAGTGGGATGTGAATGATCAAGATAGAATTTGCAATCTTGCTTTAGTGGTATCAGAGCCATCTTGCTTAGTTTGCAATCTGGATCAGCGCATATGTTGATATGCGATAGTAGTAGATTGGATCTATTACAGTCTAAATCAGGTAGCACGGGTTGATGAGATCAATCGGTCATAAGGGGTTGAAATAGGTATGAGTTGATAGCATCATAAGGCCAAAAAGATTAGTTCGTGCTCCTTCTTTGATGTACGCGCGACTTGCCCCTACCGGCTGGAATCACCATCGGGGCTAATCGCGCAAGACAATCGAGATCGAGCCAACAGATCGAGGTCTTGTGTTGTGGTCTCCTCAAGTATACCGATCGCGATGATCAATATGATTGATCTAATGAAAATTGAGACATTTTGAATGGCTCAGATTTGGGTTGATTTGATCGGCTCGATAAGATTTTCATAGCGATTTCATAGATGCGATCTATATAATTCTGTGAGGTTTTCAGGGCGCTGCCCTGAAACCCACGGGGGACGGCTCCCCCTCGACCCCCCGCGGGACCGCCGTGTGTATCCCCCCTTGTATAGCGTCGTGGGTTCACATCGTTAGGTAGAATGCGATTCTACGTCTAACTTGTTTTTGCAGGGAATGGTGTGAATAGTATGGCCCTATAGCTTATTTGAATGTATGAGATGTATGTGATGCATGTAACATTCGTTCATGGCTTGCGTGTCATGATTATTTCAACTATTGTTAGCTGTATATATTGTATTTAACGACCTGTGTGTCGACCTTAATACTTGAATCTATCTTTGTAATCTTCAATTTCTAGATATTATAGGTAGTAGCCTAGTTTTGAGGTTACAAGCTTTTAAGCATGGTGGCCTAAAGGAGTGATGTGGAGGATGGAGATCGTCTACACCTACTTGGAGATGGACATCACCATTTTTGGGCCATACTACTTCACAGTTAAATGTGTTTATCTATGATGTTATCTACTTATTCTTATGCAATGATATATGTGATATGTTGCTTTGGTAGGATAGAATCCCTCTTAAAATTAGGTGTTAATGCCCTTCCATATGCTGCACCAAAAGATAATGATCACCGCATGGTAGGTCTACCAAAGTAGAGTGCCATCGGTTATCATCATCATTTGGGGTAGATGTCGGACATCTACATGCGGAAGTATTTGGTTTACTTAACAAGGTTATCAAAATAGTTTTGGACCTTGGGGCATAGATTGGGGCTGAGGCATACTGATGTCACCCAAAGTAGAGTCACATAGGGATGTGATTAGCAAGGTGTTGCTTACCCATGTTACTAGTTTTCTAGCCGTGATGCCAAAGCTCACTAGGAATTAGTGAAATGAGGATCTTTACCCACTATGTAACTTAGAGAGAATTTTTGTTGCAAAACTCATAGTGGGAGTCTTTTGCTAAATAGTTTAATAAAAGATGAACATAAACATAGTGCTAAACTTTGCATATTCTTGTGTTGTAGATCATGTCAGCTAACGCCGCATCCAAGATTTTTAATTTGCGATCTGTTCTTGAGAAAGAAAAACTCAATGGAACAAACTTTTTGGATTGGTATCGCAACTTGAGAATTGTTCTCAAGCAAGAGCGCAAGGAGTATGTCCTTGAGTCTCCTTACCCCGAAGACTTGCCTGATAATGCTACTGTGGCTGCACGGAGAGCTTATGAGAAGCAAACGAATGATTGCCTTGATGTGAGCTGTCTCATGCTTACCACAATGTCCTCTGAGCTTGAAGCAATATGAGAACACAGATGCCTACAATATCATTGTGGGGCTACGTGGTATGTTTGAGAACCAAGCAAGGGCTAAGAGGTTCAATACTTCAAAGTCCTTATTTGCGTGCAGGCTTGCAGAAGGGAATCCCGTCAGCCCTCATGTGATTAAGATGATTGGCTACATTGAGAGTCCGAAAAGCTTGGTTTTCCCTTAGCCAAGAGTTGGCTATCGATGTGATTCTCCGCCGCTCCCGAGCTTTGAGCCATTCATAATGAACTTTAACATGAACAACCTGGACAAGACCCTGGCTGAGTTGCATGGGATGCTAAAATCTACCGAGGATAGCATTAAGAAAAGCAGCAATCATGTGATGATGATGCAGAAAGGCAAGGGCAAGCCCTATGTCAAGAGAAGCGGTCAAAGAAAGAAAGCTCTGATGCGATCGCGAGCGGTTCTAAGGCCAAGAAAGACAAGAAGGGCGATGCTCATCCCGATGCGATTGTTTCTCAGTAAGCAATCGTGACATTGGAAAAGGAACCGCCCAAAGTACTTAGAGGATCTTGAGAAGAAGAAGGGAAGTATGACTTTCACTCCTGTATAAATGTTATAGAAATCAATCTTGCTACTTCTTCCACTAATTCTTGGGTATTTGATACGGATCGGTTGCTCACATTTGCAAATCGTTGCGTGGGCTAATAAGAAGTAGAAGTTTGAGGAGGAGCGAAGTGGATCTTCGCGTTGGCAATGGAGCAAAAGTTGTCTGCGGTAGCTGTTGGCACCATGCCATTGTCTTTACCTTCGTGGATTAGTTTTGGAATTGAATAATTGTTATTGTGTTCCATCTCTTTCAAAGAACATTATTTCGCTTCATGTTTGCAAGCGAAGGTTATGACTTTAAATCTATGGACAATGGTTGTTCTCTTTATTTCAAAGATATGTTCTATTGTCATACTCCATTGGTGAATGGGTTATACGTTCTTACTCTTGAAGGGTCACCGGTCTATAACATTAATGCAAAGAGACAACGTCCGAATGATTTGAATCCCACGTTTATTTGGCACTGTCGCTTAGGTCACATAAATGAGAAACGCATGCGTAAGCTCCATAGAGATGGTATTCGCACTCATTTGATTTTGAATCATTAGAGACATGCGAATCTTGTTTACTTGGTAAGATGACAAAGGCACCTTTCACCGGTCAAGGTGAACGGGCAAATGACTTATTGGCACTCGTACATACCGATGTATGTGGACCAATGAGCTTAATAAACCAGAGGTGGTTTTCAGATTTCATAACTTTTATCGATGACTTTAGTAGATATGGGTATATCTACCGATGAAGCATAAGTCCGAATCCTTTGAAAAGTTCAAGGAATTCCAAAATGAAGTGCAAAATTATTTAGGCAAGACAATCAAGTTTCTACGATCTGATTGTGGAGGCGAGTATTTGAGCCATGAGTTTGGCAATCATCTAAAGGATTGTGGAATTGTTCCACAATTGACTCCGCCAGGAACACCTCAATGGAATGGGGTATCTGAACGAGAAATCGCACCTTATTAGATATGGTGCGCCCATGATGAGCCAAAGTGATCTTCCGTTGTCTTTTTGGGGTACGCTCTTGAAACAGCCGCGCTCACACTAAACAGGTTCCATCAAAATCGTGAGAAAAGACACCATATGAGATGTGGACAGGACAACGTCCTAGCTTGTCTTTTCTTAAGATTTGGGGTTGTGAGGCTTATGTAAAACGTTTACAATCTGATAAGCTCACTCCTAAATCTGATAAATGCTTTTTTATTGGGTATCCTAAGGAAATAAAAGGATATTACTTTTATAATCAAGGAGAAGGCAAAGTGTTTGTCGCCCGGCATGGTGTCTTCTTAGAGAAAGAGTTTCTCTCAAGAAGGGATAGTGGGAGCACAGTGCAACTTGAAGAAATTCAAGAAACACCTGATAACGTTTCAGCTCCTACAGAACCACAACAGGATGAACAAACTGTTGAAGAACCTGTTGTGGACACACCAGCACCACGTAGGTCAGAAAGGTCACGTCGTGCACCTGAGAGGTACATGTTCTTGACTACTCAACAACGGGACATATTGTTGTTAGACAACGATGAGCCCAAGACCTATGAAGAAGCGATGGTGGGACCAGACTCTGAGAAATGGCTTGAAGCCATGAGATCCGAAATTGAATCCATGCACAGTAATCAAGTTTGGAACTTGGTTGATCCACTGATGGTGTTAAAACCATTAAATGCAAATGGGTTTTCAAGAAAAGATAGACATAGATGGAAATGTTCACATCTATAAAGCGCGACAGGCCAAAGATTTCAAACAAATTCAAGGTATTGATTATGATGAAACTTTTCGCCCGTCGCAATGCTAAAGTCTATTCGATCATTCTAGCGATTGCTGCATATTTCGACTATGAAATATGGCAAATGGATGTCAAAACAGCTTTCCTTAATGGAAATCGAGTGAGGATGTGTACATGACACAGCCCACGGGTTTTGTCGATCCGCAATCGATTGGAAAGATATGCAAGCTCCAAAGATCCATTTATGGATTAAAGCAGCATCTCGAATTGAAACATTCGCTTTGATGAAGTAATCAAAGGGTTTGGTTTCATCAAGAACGAAGAAGAGCCTTGTGTTTACAAAAGGCTAGTGGGAGCGCACTCGTATTTTCGGTCTTATATGTGGATGACATATTATCGATCGGAAATGACATTCATTTGTTTCGAATCGCTAAGTCTTCATTAAAAATAGTTTCTCTATGAAAGACTTAGAGAGGCAAGATATATTCTGGGCATCAAGATCTATAGAGATAGATCAAAAGGCTAATTGGATTAAGCCAAGATACGTACATTGACAAGGTGTTGAAAAGGTTCAATATGCATGATTCCAAGAAAGGTTTTCTACCTATGTCACATGGTATAAATCTTAGCAAGAATCAGTGTCCTAGTACACCTGATGAGCGGGATAAAATGAATGCGATTCCATATGCTTCGGCTATTGGGTCCATTATGTATGCTATGCTTTGTACACGCCCGCATGTTTCGTATGCTTTAAGTGCTACGAGTAGATACCGATCGATCCAGTGAAAGTCACTGGATTGCCGTAAAGAACATCTTGAAGTACTTGAGAAGAACTAAAGATGTGTTCCTTGTCTATGGAGGTGAGGAAGAGCTCGTTGTAAATGGTTACACCGATGCTAACTTCCAAACCGACAAAGATGATTTTAGATCGCAACTGGATTTGTGTTCTCTGAATGGCGGTGCGGTAAGTCGGAAGAGTTCCAAGCAGCAGACGGTTGCTGATTCTACAATGAAGCCGAGTACATAGCGCTTCCGAAGCCGCCAAAGAGGCCGTTTGGATCAAGAAATTTATTTCGAGCTTGGTGTGATGGCTAGTGCTTCCAGCCCAATGGACCTCATCGTGACAATAGTGGGGCCATTGCACAAGCCAAGGAGCCTAGATCGCACGTAAGTCCAAGCACATTTTACGGTGATTTCATCTCATCCGCGAGATAGTGGAGAGAGGCGATGTGAAGATATGCAAAGTACAAACGGATTTGAACATTGCAGATCCGCTGACAAAGCCGCTTCCCACCAAAGCATGAGGCTCACACTAGGGCAATGGGTATTAGATACCTACATAGTTGACTCTAGTGCAAATGGGAGATCATAGTGATATGCCCTAGAGGCAACATGGAGATGTTGTATATATCACATACTATGTTTATGATACATTACTTTGTTCCTTGGAATAGACATCATCATTATTGATCAATGAGTATGTGACTTATTCATGAGACTCTTAAATACTAAAATGTTGCTATTTCTAAATGATCCTCGATCGTATATCATATGAGGAACAAATATAATTCAAAGACAAAGATCAGCATATGTATTGATTGATGATCATGTCTCATGGATCATGGTATGGTGATACCAAATCAATAATATGGACATGTGTTAGTGAACATATGTTGGATAGACTGCCATGAGACACCGCAGAGATTCCATGTGTCATCGTTGGTCTCGAGTAGTGTTTATGTAGAATCCTTAGACTTGAGATCATCATAGTTCCCAACATGAGTAGTAGCTTATTTTGGGACTACTAAACACTACTCCGTGAATCGGGTAGTCATAAAAGTAGTCTTCGGATTTACCATGAAACATGTAGTGGGATGTGAATGATCAAGATAGAATTTGCCCTCCTTATGGGAGAGATATCTCGGCCCTCGATGTAATGGATTATGAAAGTGCATGGCCATGCCAAGGTGATTGAGGAGTCAATCACAAGTTTATAATCCATCACGGAATCGAGAGAGTGATTGAGCTATTAAGAGGATGACACAGGTCTCGCCTTGAGCTCAATCTATATCGTGAGGCAAAGGGATTCGTACATAAGAGAACATTACAGCTTCAAATGATATGATCTTTACATATACTTTGGGGTTAATATGTCTTACTAGAGGCCGCTATTAATGTGGTGACCGGAAAGGCGTTTCCGGTCACGACCAAGTATACGTGAACCTGCTGTGGTCGCACGCTTAACGGGTTGGAACACCGATTCGAATATGATTCGGATATGAGCTCAATTCGGATAAAGATCCGAATAGACTCCTAATGGGCCTTGGTCCGCAAGGCCCACGTGAGGAGGTCTATATATATGGAGGCGAGGGGGTGAGGATTCGCCCTCGTTAACATCTAGCAAAACCCTAGCCGCCACCTCCCGAGCCAAACCCTAGCTGCTCACGAGTGCTAGTACACTCGCGATCGGCGCCCAGCCCCGGACGTGTGGATACCGGTGGAGGCGCCGCCGTTGCGATCTTGATCGGCGCGCGTGGAGGAGACGATCTGTTCGGGACGATCGGCTACTTCCACTACTACCTCGACGCGCGTGATTGGATCGGTTTCAATTCTTCTTCATTGGCAAGGCGTTTAAGTGGTAACGATCCATGATCCTTCCTTAGTATGATGTTCTTGGGTGCGCAGTAGAAAAGTTTTGTTTTCTGCTTCCGTAGCCTACGCGTATTCCTTTAATGCATACATATGCATTTTCATTGTGGATGGATCATTTGCATACATAAGCAATTTGTTGTGGATGAATTATATGTATACATATGCAATTTCTTAGATTTTATGTGGAATTAGCTTATGAGAGTCACCTGTGGTATAAGGCTTGTGGTTGTGGAGTGGGGTTCACCCTCTTGTGGTATGGTTGTGATTGCGGTTGTGGTATAAGATATTTCTCTTATGCTAACTATTGATGGTGGATGTGGTTGTGGAAAGCAATAAGGTTAGTGAGTAATATATGCTAATGCTTTGCTGTGTTGGTAGTAGTTGTGGTTGCGGTTATGAAGTAGGCAAACGAGGCTTAATTGCTAATGTTTTACTATTATTGGTAGCAGTTGTGGTCGTGGTTGTGAGTTAGGCCATTGAGAAATTAATTATTGATGATTAATCAACTGTAGTTTAATTAACTTGTTAAACAGTTTACTTGCTGAGATTTTATCTCACTCATGTTTTCCCCCTTCCAGGTGATACTTGAGCATGCATGGAAAGATTAGAGCGGCACGACACTATTACACATCATTACATGAATTTTTTTGTAATAATTTAGAGGAGTCTTTAGTCGTTTCCTATCTCCTCATTGTTGAGCACTATCATTTAATAATGCTAGAATGTGATTGGCTTTAATTGTTTATGATCTTAGCGATTGAACCTTTTAAATATCTTTCATTACTTGTGGTATTGTTATGCTTTTGCGTAGCTTTCATTATCTTGGGAAGACGCTGCCAGAACTTTTTTGTATCCTAGCTAGTTGTGGTGTAGTTTAGTAGCATTCCAAGGTAATGTGCTTCCTAGGGTGTTACACTCGAGTTACTCCTTGTCAGGGTTTTCACTGTCCTGAGCATAGACCTCATTTTATTGGTCGAGGTGGCTATCCATAGCATAATGTGTGTGCGATTTTTTCTCCTAACTGGTCTGATAGGTATTGGAGGAGCAATCAGACTGGCCCATCAATGGTGGTTAGACTAGGTAGTGGTTCAACTTCTAGCTCTAAATCTTTTGGCTTTATTAGAGTTGGGTTACGTAGTGATGCTAAAGGTTAGTCTTCTATTCCTTTGATTGGTTCTTTTGTTCATTATGTGACTCAGTACTAGGTTTCTAGATCTCCTCTTATTCACCCCCAATACTAAGCCACCAATGTTTACTTCTCACTAATTCAGATTTATTGGGTTGGGAAGGGAGATGTTTGGCTTGTAGACTCCAATCGTTCTCATCACCTGACTAGAGATTCATGTTGGTTCTCTTCCCTAGTCCAAGCTCCAGATGATGAGATGATTACTTTTGAAGATGCTTCATCAAGTCAAGTCATCAGTAAAGGTACTATGCGTATTAATGATTCTTTCATTCTGAAGGATGTAGCCTTAGTAAGTAAGCTGCGATATAATCTGCCATCTATTCTCAGCTTACCGATGATGATTAGAAGTAAGCTCAAGAAAAATGCATGTAGAATTTTTTATTCTTCAGGAATTTAGTTTGCGAGATTTTTAGGTTTGGGAGGATCTTTTGTGCTGTTTTTGCTGAGTCTTCTAGTGATTCTCTCCTATGCTTAGTTGCTTCCCATTAGCTATGGTCACTTGACCCGAGTCAGCGGCCATAACCTCATTCGTGGCGTACCTAAACTCAAGATAGTCAAACCTAAACTCAAGATAGTCAAAGACTTAGTTTGTGCTCCTTGCTGGCATGGTAAGATGGTTGCTGCTTCCCATTCTCTAGTCACTGTGATTATGGCCGATAAACTAGGACAGCTTCTTCATATGCACATTGTTGGTCTAGTTAAAGTGCAGTCAGCCGGTGGGAGGTTGTGTGTGCTTATTATGATTGATGACTTCTTGAGGTACTCTAGAGTGTTTTTCTTAGCCTCGAAGGAGACCTTCAGTCCTTTTTAGGGTTTGGTCAATAGGTTGTCCGTTAACCTCCCTAGATGTTTATCATGCACTGTCTGATGAGTCATGGATCAATACTATGTATGAGAAGTTAGATAATTTTAAGAGAAACAAGATCTGGTCGCTTGTTGAGCCCCCTAGTGGTCATCATATCATAGGAACTAAATGTGCCTTTAAGAACAAGCAGAGTAAGGATAGGGTAGTTTTTCAAAATAAATCTAGACTAGTAGCTCAGGGCTTTACCCAAGTTGAGAGTATAGATTTTGAGGAGATATTCCCTCCTGTAGCTAGTCTTGAGGTCGTTAGGATTTTGCTTGTAGTCACAACGTCTAAAGACTTCAAGCTGTATCAGATGGATGTTAAGAGTGTCTTCCTTGATGGATATATTAAGAAAGATGTTTATGTTAGACAACCTCCAGGTTTCAAGAATCTCAAATACCCAAACCATGTCTTCAAGCTTTTCAAAGCCTTATATAGACTTCAGCAAACCTTAAGAGTTTGGTATGAGAAACTTAAGTCCTATTTTTTTTAAGTCATAGGTTTGAGATGGATAAGTTAGATAAGTCCTTGTTCATTCATAGGCATGAAAATGACCTTCTACTCATCTAGATTTATGTAGATGATATTATCTTTGGTAGTTATTCTCATGCTCTTGTTTCCCAATTTTCTGATGTCATGAGCATACAGTTTAAGATTAGCATGATGGGCTAATTGAGCTTCTTCCTCAACTTCTAGATAAAGCAAACTCAGGAAGGTACTTTCTTGCATGAAGGCAAATACACATGAGACCTCCTAGTACGCTTTGACATGTCTGATGGGAAGCCAGTGTCGACTGGAATGGCGACCATGACCACACTTAATCCTGATGAGGGTGGCGAGCCCATATATCAAAAAGAGTACCGTAGCATGATCAACTCCCTCCTGTATCTCACTGCTTTGAGATCAGACATACACTTTGCCATATGTCTGTGTGATAGATTTCAGGCTTCTCCTTGCACATCTCACTATTAGGTAGTGAAGCATATTTTTAGGTATCTTCGAGCTACTCTAGACTATGGTATCTGGTACTCCTCTATTTCCAAGTGAGCCGTGGTTCGGTAGAACCAGGATAGGAAAGATTTGGCAACGCGTGGCGAGCTAGTGGTGCACCTACACGTGACGAGCATGGCGATTGCTTGTAATAGATTGTGATGATCGGGTCAACGAGGGGTATTTTGGTAGTTTTGCCAAAATACCGGAAACCACCTTAGATCAAAACCGCGGCGTGTGGGCGATATGTTGGAGAGCGGTTTAGGTCAAAGTGGAGCTGATTGGATCGAGACAGGTCAAGGCAAAGGACTTAATGGATTTGGGTTTATGCGCTTTGAAAAGCGTGCATAAGTGAAACGTGTGACTTAAAACCCGTGTGAGTGGGGTTAACGGGTTTTTTCCATTATGCTAAGTGGATAGTATCCACTAAGGGATAGATGAGGCTGGCTAGCCCATCTATAAAAGGGGATTGGAATGGAGACATGTGGTTAACCATCCAACCTACATCTCTTGTGCTTTGGTGTTTTAGAGTTAGGGTTTTGAGTGTATAGTGTATTCTCTGTCCTCCAAGATGGAGTGGCTATAAAATCTATCTTTTTAAGTAGTAATACATCAATCTTTAATGATCTCTTTGTGTATTTTGCATTTTGATTGATTTGCTCTTAACTTGGTTGGTTTTGATCTTTTATTGTGATTTTGTTGTGCCAAGATTATGTAAGAGGTGGAGATAATCATCAGGAATCTATCTCTATCCATCTAGACACTTTGATAGCAAGATTCCTGAGAAAACTCAGTTTTTGCTTTATTTTGGTCTCATTAAGTGACTTCTTGTTTTAAGGGTTTTTGGGTAATGAACCTCGGTGCTCTAACTTACTGTAACATGTGAAAATACATGTAGAGCCATCTCGGCCATCATCTACCCACAAGCAAGTTGTTCTCATTGTTTGGGATTTTGGCTCGGTTTTGGTACAACCTTTCAACAAACTAAAAAATGTCCCATATTTGGCCATGATTTTCATGATCGTTTATTAGAATAGTTTCACAATAATCTAGAGAAGATCTATGCAAAATTTCATATCATTTGAATTTACAGATCAAAAGTTCTCTTAATTTTCGGATTTGAAATCGAGCTAAAAACATTATTCATCGCCCTGATTTTCCTGTAACAGCGGTTAGACCGCCCGAGGTGGTCGGAGCGCCATCTGGAGGCCGGTTAGACTGCCAGAAAGGGTTAGGTTCTAAATTTTATTGATTTGGGTCAATTGGAATTATTTTTAGCTGAAGATTTTGTATTCTACACCTCTGTAGGTGTCTGAGTATAGAATCTTGAATACTTAGGAAAAAATTAGAGTTGGCATCATTCACCCCCCCTCTGTTGCTATATTCGGTCTTTCAAGTTTAGTTTGTTGAGAGTGACTACTAGCTAGCTAATATTTTTACCAAGCCTTTAGATAACTTGAGGTTCACAGCTTTAAGGGGAGAGCTTGGGGTTGTGTGTCCTTATGGCATACTTTGAGAGGGAACATCATTTAATTTCTATATCATATGTTCATTTACTTGTTATTTTACTTTCTACACTATGCTTGTGTGTGCTTTTGGGTTAGTCTTTCTAGCATAGACCTGAGTTGTTATCATACTATGCAGTTTAGATTTCTTCCTCCCATCTTATGGCTTTAAGATGCTATTTATTAGTTGCTCTCTTGTCACTAGGTTGAATTCACTCACTTCTTATAGGTCTAGCAGGTGTTGGGCCCCCTAGGTAGACAGGAAACATGTTTCCTCCCATGTGTTTAGATAATCAGCTAGTCCTAAAGTAATATGGGGTGAATGAGAGCGAGTCTGAGCCATAGTAACCCCACTATCTTGTCTATGCTTTACGGATTGCCATTTCTTCATTTCCCAAACTTCTTCTCTCTTAATTATAGCTTTGGTTCAGGGGAGTTCATTTGAGAATTTTTTAAGCTTAATTTTGACACAACTCAACTTAAACCAAAATGTATCAAAAATTGACTGAATTGTTGAGGGGTTCATCGTGCATATCATATAGGCATGTGTGATATACTCATTTACATGCTAATAAACTTTGTCTATTATTCACGATGAAATTTTGCTTCATACCATTATACTTTGCTACTGTAATGAAGTACATTGCTAGCTTGTTCATACCTACATATGTGTCATTTAGCTTATCAATGTTTACTAAAAATTAAATGTCAACTTGAGCTTTATTGAAAACTTGATGAAACCTATAGCTTTTACTTACTATTTTTACTCTTAATGCTTATGCTATGTCCATAGATAATCTGAATTTCTATTATAGTCTCTAGAGTAGCTTAGGCTTGAGCTATTTTTAATCATGCTTGAACCTTGTGTAAATATTTTCATAGTTAAGATGCAACAAAAAGAGAAAACTGAAAAATGAATATTGTAAAGATGTGAGATCAACCTCACTAAAAACATGAAAAATGTTGAAAATAGCATGCTCAAAGTGTTGACTAGATTGAACTCTAGTTTTTCTTTGCATCATGAACATGGCTATGTATTTTTAATTAAAATTATGCTAAGAACTTGCTATTAGTGTAATCATGCAAAACTTGGCCTTAATTTATGCAAATTGCTTATCTTGCTAACTAGTCTTTGCTTTGTGTTATATAATTGGTCATGAACTAGTTTAGCAAGATCTATATTGATGTGGCACAGTGTAATACTTTGAGCTTCATATTCATGTTGAATAATTCCCATGCATTTCACACATACATGCTCTCTTTTGTCCTCATTGGCAATAACTAGTCCTTTGATGACTAAATTGATAAAGCGAGAGAGAAATGTAGGCAAAATACATGTTAATTAGGCTAAAAATGACAAATTAAAAAATGAATAAGCAAAAATGCAAAAAGAACCAAAATGAGCATTGTTGGGCTTAATGTCATGATCTTTTTTTTGAAATGCTAATCTCAACCATAATTGAGATTAAACGTGCATCAAAATAATTTTCAAATGAATTTTAGGTCATTTGCATATCATTTTCTTCATTTAATTATTTTTGAGCTCTTTTGTGGATTATGGGGGTCTTAAGAGCTTTTGAGCAAAATCTTTTTTCCAGTGTTGAGCTCCTTTCTAGTTTGGCAATTTGGTCTTGGTTTTCTTGCTTCATTTTAGACCAAGTTAGTGTCTTTTCACAAACTTCTTTTCTTTTAAAACCTTCAATTTGTATTTTAATATGGGTTATCAATATATTCATCAAGGGAGAGATTGAGAGATCATGTGGATATCCTTTCCATGTTGTGATGAATATTTGACAGTATTTGGGAGTTATTGGTGAAGGTTTGAAAGTTGTTGAAGTTCACAAAGTCGAGTTTTGAGTTTCAACTAGGTTACATTAGATGTTATGGTGCATGTTTTCACTAATGATGGTCAAGTGCGCGGCACTTGTGCCAAGAAAATGATTTCTTCATATTTGTTGACTACAAGTTAACTTGATGGCTTGGATGATCATCGACACGGGATCAAGAGCAACCTTGGAGGGTTTAGCATCTAGAACGATCATAGAGGTCAAGGAGATCATGGGCATCAAGTCTAATCATAAAAATGGAGCAAGATGGGTCTATGCATCAATTCAGGGTGACTTGGCAGCATCCAAGTGTTAGTGGGGCATTCTGAGGGTGTTCGAAGCTCGAGACACAAGGTGTGGATATGAAAAGTCAACATGGAGAGAAAACCGTTAAGGTGGAGCAGCGTGGTAGCTCTAGTTGGCGCTTTTATGTAATAGGAATATTATTGAAAATCTTTAAGGTGGCAAATACCATGGGGCACTCTTGGAGATGGATTAAGACTAGATAAACCAAGTGCGCTGAGTTGTGTAGGATTGAGGACTCAGATTTTGTAACAGCAGTTTTGTAATACGTGCTAAGTGATGTGTTGTGATTATGGTTAGCTTAGAGGAGTATTCTAAGCAACGAAAAGAGTTGACTGAACCCTAAGTGGATGTGAATGAGTAGAGAGAGTTAATCTCATCTCTTGACATGATCCAAGGGTTGAGGTTGCTCCCAGAGTGCAATAAATAGAGGGGTAGAAGTATACCTCCACTACCAAGTCTTTGAGAAGAATTTAGGGTTTTCCTTATACTCTTTTGAGCTTTGCCTACCAAGAAATGTGGCCTTGTAAAAATTCCTCTCAAAGCAATGAAAGTATCAAGTCCATAAAGTTCTAAAATTTATTTTTTTTCTTGCAATTTCTAGCTTTTCTTTTGTACAACTTGAGTTTCACTTCCCCTCTTACTTATTATAGTTCTATTTGGATCTAAGAAATGTAAGAGGTTGAAGAGTTCATCAAAAACATTTCCCAACCTAGTAAGATCCATTAGAACTCTTTCTTACTTAGGTTATGTTTGCAATAACCTTATTCTTGAGCTAAAATTATTGTTTTTGATGCAGCTTGAACTATTTGCATGAAAGGTTGAGATATTGAGCATATCCTTAATATTCCTTTTGGAATCATAGTCCTAATATCAATTCCTAGCCATAGTCAAGTTTCATCAATTTTGGATGAGTATATGTTGAGTTTTTGAGCTTTGTTTATGGACTTTGTGTGAGAAAGGTCTCTCCATTGGCCAATTCCTTATGGGATCATAACCCTGATGACCTCATCTTGTAATGGTTCAAGTTTCATCAATTTTGGGTGAATAGATCTTAAGTTCTTGAGGTTTCTTAGTGGCTAAGTTTCTGATATTCTAGATTTTGGTGCAATGGAAACTTGGAGCAAGAAAGGTCTCATCGTTGGACTTTACTTTGCAATTCCTTCTGAATCATTACCCTAAGGACCTCATCTTACTATGTTTCTAATTTCATCAATTTTGAGTGAGTATATCTTGAGTTCTTGAGGTTTATTTAGCGGCTAAGTTTTTGAAATTTCATATTTTGGTGTAACGTGAACTTGGAGCAAAAAAGATCTCTCCATTGGACTTTACTTTGCAATTCCTTTTAGAACTGCAACCCTGAGGACCTCATCTTACTATAGTTCAAGTTTTATCAATTTTGCTTAAGTTTATCTTGGGTTTTTGAGATTTCTTTCGGCTAAGTTTCTGAAATTGTTGTTCTATTCTTTCTTTTCTTAGTGTATTCTTGGTATTCTTGAATCTAGTGCCTTCTTCTTTGCACTAGAGTTCAAGAGAAGAAATACTTGAGTCCGAAAAATTTAATTTATGCCTATTCACCCCCTCCCCCCTCTAGTCACAATAATCGATCCTTCAAGATAGACCATGCAATTGTAAACAATGGTTGAAGATTAGGAGATAGTTGTGGATGGCTCTAATACATGACTTGCTTTGCTAAGATAAAGCCTCAAAATGATATTAAGAATCTCAAGTTTGCCTTTAATCAAGTTCTTGAGCACAATTGATTAAAATTAAACTTTTGACACTTCGATTGTCTCAATTATAGCTTCTTGACTTAATTTAGCCTTTTTGGCATGGTTTAGATCATATTTGGATACTTTAGATAAACCTGTCAATTTTGAAGCCTTACTTATCTTGAAATTACTTTGAATGCTTTAAATTGTTCTATTTTGCCTAGATTGGTTATTGAGAAACCATGTAGATAAGTCTAGGTCAATTCATGATGAACAATTAGCAGTTAGGTTGAGTTAAATATAAGGTTTTGCAAAGAGTTTTTAATTTTTCAAAAATTCAGGTTGTTATCAGGTTCAAACTGTAGTACCAGCCTACCAATGGTGGTAGTACCGCCCTAGTGGCAGTGGTAGTTCTAGTGGTGAAGGAACAATACTACTGCAGGTGTGGTATGATTGGACTCTTGGTGGTAGCTATTTTCCTGAAAGAGATGTTTTCTAGTTTGGACAGGTCTGGTAGTACCAGTGCATAACCACGGTACTACCGGAGGAACGGTACAACTAGGCCTTACATGATGGTACTACCGAGGCGGTACTACCAGCCTTGGTAAGCAGTCATACCTCTCCTTGTTACTGTACCATTGGATCAATAAGTTTCCAAGATGAGAAAAGTTGAGAGATAGATGATCTAGGTAAGCTGTACCATTGTTCCAGAATGTTCCCAGGCATGTTCTAAGCGAGGCGGATGATACAAGCTCGGTGGATGATCCAGCTCAAGCCAGATGATTCGAGTATATACAACGGCTAGTTTTTTTACTGTTGGGCCCCAGACAGTTTGCACTAAGGCGCACGATCCGGGTATGTTGGTACTTTTTAGAAACTGTTGTCTACCAAGTAGTTTTTGAATTGAGAGACTACATATTTGGATCATGGGGGATCACTTCAGGTCTCTTGAAACTCCAAAAACTGTAGCAAACATATTGAGGAGTTCAATGGCACTCATGAGCATCACGCTGAGATACTGGGAGTGAGAGAGTAGATAGGCTTTACTGTGTATTTTTGACCTTGACCTTGCTACTTTCAAGTGATATTTTGAACTTATTACTCTTGAAAATCGATGTTTCTTAAATGGTTTAGAGGTGTGCTCTTGGTGACCCTTTCACCGGGTGAGTTTTAAAGGTTCAGAATGCACCTATCCAAAGAAGAGAAAAACTACCACAAGTAGAATGCTTGACCACTTGAACGGGTTCAAGTATGAACATACTCTTACAAGAGTGTTTTAACAATAGGCAGGGGAGATGTGAAATCTCCAAGACCTCAGCGGAACGCTAGTGGTAGGAAATGCTACTAGGCTGCTAACCAAACGGCTACCAGCTGGCTCCAAGAATGAAAACAGATACGAACATCCGAATTACGAATTTTGCAATTCATCGCAACGCTAGTATGCTAAGCAAATCAAAATTTTTAGAAATCCCTCTGGTTCAAATACCAGAACGAGTTCCTTACCTGCCGCAGTTCATAGTAAGCTGACTAGCTGAGGAATTATTGAACTCGTGACCCGCAGACGCAAGAAATTCAGATCAATTTTCAAGGGCATGCAGCTACCCCTACTGACAGTTACCACAGCAAGACGTGATGAACTTCCAGTACACCATGTAGCTTGCAAAATCGCAGATACAGATGGAACGAAAATTTTTATTTGTTATTGAAGAGAACCTAGTGCTGAGTAATCAATGAAGGCTTACAACTACCACCGGATAGAGTGAACTGCAAATGGAACTTAAGAACAGCAATAGGAACATACGCCATCTACATATCAAGTTATTAAAATCCAGAAGATATCTAGGAAAAAAGAACTTTACAACTTGCACATAAAATATCTTAGAAGACTCCACTAAAAGAAATCAAATTCAAGATAATTGTCTGAACCTTTCTCGGCTGCTGGTGTAGCCTTTTGACTTGTTGAGGCTACTGGCCGAGGGATCTCAACTGGCTTGGGAATATCTGGAGGAGTAGCACACCTAATCAATGCCCAGTTTACACTTTCAAAGAACGGATGCTGCTTTATTTCTGTGGCTCCACGCTTATACGCCAATCGGTGCTGCGGTTCCTTAATAAGCAATCCCCTTATAAGATCCCTTGCAGCAAAACTCACAACAGGTGATTCTGGGAACCTTAGAGGCTGTCCAACGACATTGAATAGTGTTGCCCTGTTGCTCGAACCTTTGAATGGAGTCTTGCCGAAAAGAAGTTCATACAAAAATATGCCAAAAGTCCACCAGTCCACAGCACTCCCATGCCCCTCACCCTTTATAATCTCAGGTGCCAAGTACTCATGGGTGCCAACAAATGACATTGACCTTGCATCTGTGGGCTCTGCAACAAGCTCAGGAAGTGGTCTGACCTGATTTGCCATGTCTGCTTTTGCCTTCTTCTCCTTCTTGGACTTGGAGGAGAAAAAGCGAGGAGAGAAGCATGTGGTTGTAGTAACACAAGCAGGCTGGATACAGGCTGGCTCAATGCACACAGGCTGTACACAGTAAGCTGCACTGCCCTTTTGGTGAGAATCTGCACCAGGGTTGGAAGATTTGAGAAGGGTAGGGCTAACAGCACAACGGAGGGACAAATCAAAATCTGACAGCATGATGTGGCCGTCTTCTCTTACAAGAACATTCTCTGGCTTAAGGTCCCGATATATGATACCAAGCATGTGTAGGTATTCTAGAGCAAGAAGCACCTCAGCTACATAAAATCTGCATAAGAATTTAACAGCAACATGAGTTGGGTTTATTACATTCAGCGCATGATAAGAGAAAACAGGGCAACCTATCATGCTAAGTATCAAGAAGAGCATGACAATACTGCATATCTTCAGACTAATAAATAGATAAATAAGGAGCCATTTTAAGAAAGAGAGAAAAAAAAGTTCACTTAATAGCAGATAAAGTGGAAAAAAAGAGAACAAATACATTAATCACAAGAACCTCAATACCAATCGCAACCACATGGGCAGGAAGTTCAGCACAAGGCATAAGTTTATGTACAGTTGTAGTTTAAAAGGTTTTGTAAGTTCACTAAACAGTTCATCACAAACACAATAAGGATCAACCAGAAAGCATGATGTAGAGCACAGAAGGGCAGTTTGTCTAAATTCTAAAATATAACAAGATTAAATATTGAACATGATATGTGGCCCCTAGTGCCATGAAAAATTAAGACTGTAACTGAATTAGACATTAGATACACATATGCAGGATTAAAAAATAGAAAATGCAGTGGGTAAACTATTTTAAAACTTTCCTGTGCATTTATGTGAGTACACAAACTAATTCCCCAAGCAGTAAAAGACAATGAACATTAGTGATATAGGAATCCATAAACAATAGACTATGTTGCACCGATATGTGATACCAGTACTGTGATACCACAATACAAAAATTCCCAAAAACAAGGATACATCAATACGGTGAATACATATGTATTTAAAAATAAGAAAATTAGTCATACTGAACCATGTTTAATCCATTTTGGGGTGAAAGGAGTCTCACACATGATATCCTTAATACGAAATGGGTTGATCACTCCTTTCTTCTCGAATTTCACTTTATCCTTCCCCCTGACAAATGATTTCAGGTTTCGACCACACATACTGATTGATGTTTCACATGTCAACATGGCCACAAATGTCTTGGGCTTCAACATTTCCATACAAAGATCTGCAGCGACGGCGGCTTGGCAAGGGGACCTCCAGGCAGCAGTGGCGGTGATGGGAGCAGGTCCAAGCGGCTGCGGCTTGGTGTGAGTGATGACAGGACCTCCAGGCTTGGCTCGGTTCAATTGGGAGGAGTAATAGATGGGTTAGGATTGGGAGGAGTAAGGCTTTGGACTGGGCTATTGTTGGGCTTCAGAAGAAGGGATCTTAGGCCTGGTGAATCAGAAGCGTATTGTGGCAGATTGGAGCTGTATCGGGATTATTTTTATTAATGTTAAAAGCTAAGGGCCTGTTCTTTGCGGCTTCTAAAAGCCGCTTTTGGCTTTTGCTACAGTAACTAACTTTTAAACGAAGTATTTTTTTAAGATAGAGTCTACAAGTTAATTGTAGTACACATTAAAAAACTAATATCTGTATCATCAAAAATTGCAAGCGAGTATCTCTCTTTCCGCAATCTCTGTTGCAAACAGCCAAAAAGCCACCAGCCGCAGCCAAAAGCCATCAGCCGCAGCCAAAAAGAACAGGCCCTAAAATTCACCGATACTTCCCGATACCTTATCGCCAGGTATCTCACTGTATCAGATACATATCGTGTACGGAAACGGCAGTTCAGGGAAGTATCAATGCATCACGGGTGATAGAAGACCAAAAATGTCTCTCGCATACTGAAGCTATTTTTGTTTATGTCTGTCAATACAATTTCATATGCCCTTATCAGACAATTGGTATTTTTTACCATAAATAACATGGCAGTCATGTCCACTCTCCAAAGCAAGCTTGCAGAAATGGACTCGTAAAAAAAAAGGACACATAGTTAAAGCTCCACAACCAAGATGTTAAAGTAGACAGTCAACTCCACACAATCTCATGAACCATGAAACTCAGTTGAACATTTCACATCAAATACATTGCCATCAATAAAGGTACCATTATCTATCATATCACATTTCCTATCTCGATAAAAAAATGCTTATATATTCACCTCAAGGCCTATGTAACTAGATACTGGATACATATGTGCCAAGGAATTGTTCTTTATAGATTGGGGCTGCCAATCATTCATATAGGTTGTTACAAAGCATTTAACTGCAATCATTTCACAAAGAAAAAGAAATAGCACAGTTGCAAGTTATCAACTTGCCAGAGCGAACAAACCATGTACAGAAGCCCAAAAAAATCTTGATAATGTGTTAAGGTATAGTTTGGTTGACTATAAAGTTTGAAGACTTCGAAAATAGGACAAGAGTTGACAAAATACAAATCATTACGCCCTAATCAATGTGGTAATTAACAGGTAAAATCCCATAAGCCCAACAACCACTAAGCAAATGAGGTAACATTTATAGAAGCACTTCCATGAGAGCCTCTCCCAATAATTTCATTTAACAACAGCATCACTACCACCTCTAATGCTGACATGTCTACTACCAATGGCAAACAATACAAGACTATTGAGCTACAGATTTTAGTATTATTGTGCTCCCCAAGATTTTACAATTATGAAATCATTCTGAAAATTGTCCTTCTAAATCCAAAATGACAGTTACTCCAGTGCTCAACTTCTCATCCAGCAACAGCAACAATTCAAATTTCCAACATTCCTTGCTAACAGTAAACAGAAAAGCTCTCCCAAGAAGCAAACATCAAAGGTTAAGAATAAAAAGAGTCCAAACAAAACAACGCATGATACTGTTAAAACTGATAAAATACAGGAGGACCTATGGTCCATAAAACCAAAAGGGAGTCTATTCAACATTTCAGCAGCAAGATAATACTATGAGCCAACAACATGCACAAGAACATACAAAGGAATCTGATTTTATAATCTAAAGGTTAACATCAATGATATTGAAACAGTGGACAGGCAATATAAGTACAGGACCAATAAACATATGATATCGTCTTGTCTAAATAAATAAAGATTAAGGATATAATTTTCACAGGATGATCCTTAAATTTGTTAACATCGAATTTTGAGAGTTGAAAGAACTTCCAATGTATTCAAACTGGATGTTTTAGTACAAATGGATGCCCTTATCAAAAAAAGGGTTGGTTGATCATGAATGCAATGACATTTTATATATAGCTCTCAGTAAACAAAAAATTAGAAACAAGGCACTTACTTGGCAGCTTGTTCAGGGAAATACTTCCCAGGTTGCTTTTGCCTTAGGGTATGCAGGTCTCCTCCAGGGCAAAACTCCATCACCAAGCATGAAAATTTATCTGTCTCAAAGTGAGTGTACAAAGTTGGAAGAAAAGGATGGTCCAGACACTGCAATATCTCCCTTTCCGTCTGGGCTCTCAGAAGCTTTTTGCGGCTTGCTAGAGATGCCTTGTCCATAATCTTCATGGCAAAGTAGCATTTTGTTCCATTGAGCTCTGATAAATAAACGCTGCCAATGTCGCCACAGCCAAGCCTCTTAAGTAGCCTGAAATGGCCCAGTCCTAGAGAACCTTCTTTGGTTCGGATTGCCTGAATCGCTTCCCACCTTGAGTCGTTTGACTTGTGAGGTTTGCTGCCACTGCTGCATATGCTGCTGCAGGTGCTTTCATCACTCACATCACTGCCAGCACTGGCCCGATAAACACTACTCTTCCCACTCTCGACCAAATCAGCAGCATGGTCGCTGACCTTCGTGCTCCCACTAGCCTTTGTCAGGCTGCTTGCTCTGTCACTACATTTAGCAGAAACCGAGCTACCCTTAACGCTCCCTCCCATCGAGTTTTCCTCAGCGTCTTCATTGCCATCCAACTTCACAGAATCATCAACAGAATCGCAATCCTTATCTTGTTCTTTCACCCCACTGGACGTAGCTACATCGCCCAGCGTAATTCCCCTTGGTGAAGAAGGCCCCAATATGATTGCTTTCACAATTTGTTCTTCGGACTGCCTCTGAGAAGGCGACGCTTCGGAGGATTCGGCGATGGTCTTATCCAATTGCTTCTCAGCGATTACTTTAGGAACAGCCTTGGAAGCCATCGCAAGTTCGCAACTAGGAACCAATCATGAATGCCCTAACGACACCACCACAACCGTCCTCCCATCGCCGCGATCGATCAATCAATCAAGAACTCACCAGAACCTATCACAAAGATTGCTCCGAAATTAGATTGGGGGAAACGATACGTGTCGAGCGAATCAAGAATTGCATAGATATCAGTCGGACGGATCTGAGACCGAGAGGATCCCCCTCGCGTAGGAGAGAGAAATCGGGTGGAGGATGGGGAGGAGACGGCTGCTTACCTAATGATTAGCCGTCGCGTCGGAGGAGGTCGCCGCTCCGCCGCCGTCGCCTCCGGTGGGTTCGGGAGGAGATCGAAAAGTGCGTCGGGGGAGGTGGCAGCGGAGGGAGGATGAAATGAAATAAATGAGAGAAACCTAAAAAAAATGAGGAACGGATCAAGTATGCCGTCTGAAAGAAGAAGCCCAAACCCTCTGCCATATTTTTGGCCCGTTTGGAAAGTAGGATGGATTTTCGTAAAATTTTACGTGAAACAGTGTAATTTTCACTGCATCTACATCTATCGTTTGAACATCAAGATTTTTATTTAAAAAGGTAATTTTGAAAATTTTGTAGAAGTAATTGTATATAATATTTATAGCTCAACTAGTATGGGAGAAATAGAGATTTAAAAAAGAAAAAAATGACAACTCATAAATTAAAAAGGAAAGGAGAGTAATGCAATTTATTATTTTTAATCTCAACATAGACGAAAATTAGGCTCCGTTTAATATTACAATAGAGTACGATATCTAATTTTGTTTGATTATTTTGTTGTTTGGCTAACTGGTTTTATCTCCTCTTAATGCATTAATCTTCATCCCGTTGAAGGAAAAAAACATGTTGCTCGTCCAATCTCAAGCACTCAATATCCCATTGTAAACTAGACGTTTCATGTGATGCGCACAAGACACTAATTATCACTAGATCTATAGGCACCTCCACCAGTTTAATGTAAAAGAAGTATTTAATGATAGAGAAGTACCACGCGACGCGATTCCGATGGTATAGCTTGTGCTTCTTTGTTGCCCTTTCCTCTCCTCCCTCATCTCCGTTGCCTTCCTCCTCCCTCATCTCCGTTACCTTCCTCCTTTGTCACCGTCGCCACCACGTCGATCGTAGCTCCACGCCCCTCCTCCACCGCCCATATCCCTACCCTCGCCTTATTAGTGATATACCTTAGAGATAATTATAGAGATGATTGTATCACTTCTATATTTATGATCTTTTGAAAAATATATTATTTCATCTCTTGAATAAATATCTTTCATATTAATCAACAAGTATGTGACTTGTTCGTGGACTTCTTTATTCATATTTTGATGTTATTCTAAATAATTCCTGATCTTATGTCATTATGTGATACAAATACGATTTATGGATCGGCATATGTATTTGATACGGGGTCGCCCGATCTTATCGATATAGGATTAGATATTCACGGGAGTCTTGATGAATCACAGTGATCCTCCAATCCCAATGCAAGGGATGAACACTCTTTAATCCGTCAAAACACGCTCGCGTTGATTTTGCGGACTACTAAGTGAAGATCTATCGTACATCCAATTTCTAGCGAAAAGACTGAACGATATTTGATTGAAGAACACTCCTAATTCCTAATATAATTTCGGTAGTAAGGATGAACACAAACAAACTTAGTGGATTGATTTTTATCAAAAGGTGGTCTCCTACAATAAGGCTAAGCTTGACCTTATATTGGCACCATAAGATGCGGCCAAAGATAGAAACTAATTCAAGATAAGAAACAACTCGAATTGATTTAAGAGTTCGGATTGGTTTCCTTGTGTTGCTCTCAGTCTTGGGCCACATGCATGCATCAATCAAACCGAGATTTCTTCACTTCTTGTCCTCACGTGAACACATCTGCATGCATGGGCATTAGCTCACGTAGACTTGCTGCCATGCAGGTGGGCTTGATTTCCTTTATGGCTTTACTGGTCGTAGACTTGAGCTAATTTTCTCTCGTGTTTTGTGGCATCTTTAAATTACACAATATCGAAACATGTGATAATATATGATTCTTATTATTAACATAAAGCATAGTTGTGAACGAGCTCACCTGATAATATTTAATACGACTCAATAATTCTTTCCAGTAAAATATATTTAACTGAAAAGTGTACGAAGCGTAAGACATAAGCGTATCTGCATCATCCTCCCCTTTTTCAAGAAAAGCCGTCCTCGGCTTTTAATGTCCTGAAATTGTACTAAACAAATAATACAACGTATACGCATGGTATATATATTTGTCATCAACACGTCTTCTACTTAGCACATCATAAACATCTGAAGGTGTAGTAAACAAAAAAACAACACATATATATAGTATGTGTATGAATCAATTGTTGTGTCATTCTCATTATTTTGCACAAACCTATGAGTATAACAGTGACTAAAAGATGTATGCATTGCAATATTGTTATTCACATCATTCTCCCTCCCATAAGAGAAAGTCATCCTCGACTTTTCTAAGAACATAGACGGATCATTAATAGGCAAAATCAGATTTAGTTGTTCAAATATGGAGGAGAAAGTTTTAAGTGTCTTTTATGCATCAACTGCACTACTCTGATTACTATTACATAATTGTACATTAAAGATTGAACAAGTAGACTTATAAAATATTTCTAAACAGCAAGTACTATTGTTCAAATGCATCTCATTGTGATCATGACATGGCACAAAAGATTGTACATCCAAAACATGCAATTTCAATTCGAAAAGCTTACCACATGTAATGCATATTCGATAAACATAGAACTTGTTATCTACATCATAATCTCCAATCAAATTAAACTTATATATGTAGGCATAAGTACTAACTAGTGATTTTAAATATGAAATTTCAGTAAGGTTCTCAATCACACTAATATCTCTCTAGGATCATCAAACATGATATAGTAGAAAGAATTGCTAGGAGATATTCGAATAAGAACTTTGTCGAGATTCGAATATGCAAATTCGGTCTCTCTGTGTAAACTGCACTAGTCCAGGATCACGCTAGTGCACACAGTCAAACATAGATGTCATCACAGTCATACACACGATAATAATAAAGAAAAACTCGAATATCGATAAAATATCAAAGGTACGACCTTATGGTCAAGCTTACAATATCTCTAGTCGGAAGGGCTTAACAAAATAGCAGCGGAAATCCAAAATAAAACGTAGTAGCCAATCGACAAGCCCACAAGCTATCGATTGGAGAACGAAGCCTAATCCGTGAAGTCGTCGTAGTACTCTCCTTCTGGAACCTCCTGCTGATAGTACTCCTCTCCCTCAACTGAGCAACATAGGCGTAAAGCCGTGAGTACATTGGTACTCAGCAAGTCGTTTGTAACAAATGAATGCAATATAATATGCAAGGCTTACCAAAGGAAGGCTGAAAGATTAATTTGCATAAAGGCATTTCACAATGAAATATAATAAATAACTTGAAAACGAAAGTTAACTGAAAACAATAATAATAAATAATCAAAGGAATAAACATGAACCACTTGTGAATACCAATTCACAAGCTAAACCAACAGTGAACTACCTGTCCACCCCCAACATAAATCACCAAGTTATAACTGAAAACACTAACCCTCGTGTGAAATCACCGAGCATTGTCCATGACCGAGGACGCGGCTATTCGAATAGTTTTACACTCTGCAGAGGTTGCACAACTGTACCCACACGATGTGATTAGCCTTGATCTCAGGAAAATCACAACAAGGCATTTACAATGCTCTACCTCAACCCAATCCTGCCCGCTAGGGTTTCGCATCACACCCCCCCTTGCGCCACATGGAAATCAGCAACCATATTCATCACGATGGCAGAATTGAGTTGAAATATTACAAATTAATCAGTCAGGTCTATCCCATACTAGACATGTGGTTTGCACGATTAAGCTCAGATCAATGGCGCACAAAGTTAAGTCCTTATCTTTACCCGGGCGAGGCTACCACATCCTCCGAAGTGAACATGCACTTCCCCCTTTACTGCACGATCACTCGCCCGAGTGCAAAACCAAGTTTGTATACCCCGCCAATGACACACCAATGTCATAGCACAAATTTTAATTAACGTGGCACCAACCACCGTTCCATATGCCATTAAGTCAGATTATTAATTAACATGTGATGATGAGACCAAACGCAAGTATAAGCCAGCTAAGCAGTCTAATTGTACCAACCCATGTGACAAGTACATTAGCATCACTAATATAATCCCCAACCTAAGGTGACAAAGGTATCATGATGTTCCAAATTATCAAGGAGGGATAAACAACAAAGGACAATAACTACCGGTTGCAAAGTTTGAATAAAAAGTAGCGATGCAATGTAACTTAAAACAAAATAATTAAATAATAGATTTCAAACTGGGTTCAAATGATCAAAAGACACGACTTGCCTTGGTTATGCTCAGCGAGGTACTCCTGGTCTTCGGGCGTAGAACCTGCTCCTCCGGAATCCGAATCTAGCGAGAGAGAAAGCGACCGAAAATAAAGAAACACATAAAATGATAAGCAAATGAACTCAAAAAATCACAAAACTAGAACCAACAGCTAGAGCTCGATTTTAGATGAATTTAGAAAAAAGAACGGGGTCAATCGGAGCTAGGACGGAGCAGAACGGGCTCTCGGAAAATAAAACAGGAATTAAATCGGGGAAAAAATGAAAAATACTACTGTGCTGTGGACCAGGCGCACGGGAGACCAAGTCCACGGTGGACTCGGTCCACGAAACAGTGCACGGGCTGACGTGGCGCGCGCATGTGCCGCCACGTGGCAGGGGCTGACGTGGCGCTGACGTGGCACCCGGGGCGGGTTCCGGCTGATGTGGCATGTCCACGTGGCATGCCACGTCGGCTAGGGCTGACGTGGCTCGGCTGACGCGGCACGGCGCAGCGCGGGCGGCGGGGATCCGACGGCGGGGGTGCGGGCACGCAGCCGATTCGAGCCTCGGCCGTCCGAGCGAAGCGCGAGATGCGGTGGCGCGGGAGCAGCGGGGCGGCGCGGATCGCCGCCGGGTGGCGCCGCGCTGCGCGCGCGGCGCGCGCGAGAGCGGGCGGTGGCGACGCGTGGCCGGCGCGGGAAGCGGATCGACGACGCGTGTCCGGGTGCGCCGCGCGAAGCGTCGTGCTCGGGCGCGGGCGCACGGGGGTGGCGCTGGTCTGGGCGCGGCTACCGAGGCGTGCGCGCGAGCGCGTCTCGCGCGGGGAGCGGGCGACGAGGTCTCACTGGCGGAGAAGGCGACGGCGGCGGGTCTCTGGCGGCGGGGAAAACGGTTCCGGTGACGGGGCGGCTACGGCGACGACGCTAACGGCGGCGGCGCAGCTCGGAGGCGACGCGGACGGCGGCGAGGGCGCGAGAGCGGGCGAAGATCGGCGGCGGCGAGGGTTTGGGTGCGGCACGCGAACCGAGGACGAGCGGTGGTTAAAAGCACGCGAACCGAGGAGTTAGATTCGGGGACGGCTCGGGGCGAACTCGGACGCGGTTGGACGGCTAGGATTAAGCCACGCGAGCGCATCCGACGGTGGAGATCGGACGCGAGCGAGACTGGTTAGGGTTAGGGTTTACGCGCGCGAGCGGGAGGCGGACGGCTTGGATGCGGCGCGGGCGCGATCCAACGGCTGGCGACACGAGCGGGCGAGGGCGAGCGGGCGCGGGATCGGGCATGAGCCACACGACGCGTGGCAGGGGCGGCGATCTGACGGCGGGGAGTCGTGGGCGGGAAGGGAGGTGCGGAGGTGGCGCGGGCGAAGCCGGATGGCGGACACGTGGAGGCGGCGGGATCGGGCGACGGGGAGCGGGCGAGGGCGGGAAGGCGCGACGGCGGCGGGGACGCGGTCGGATGGCCGACGCGTGGCGGAGAGAGAAGATCGGGCGGCGGGAAAATTTTCAATTTCTTTTCTTTTTCCAGAAATTCAAATAAACTTTCAGGTGCTCTAGAAAATAGCAAATAAATCCCAAAAATTCACGAAAAATACCAGAAAATTCCTTGAGACCTGAAGAATCCAAATAAAATATTTTTAGCTTATGTTGATGTTTATTTTAATCATATTAAATATTTTAAAATTCTAAAAATTCAATTGAAGCTTGAATTAAATTCAGAAAATTCCAGAAAATTCATTTTTAAATTTCTGGCTTCAAAAATAGCGGAAAAATAGGATGTTACAAACTTTCTTATGACTAATTAATTCCACATTATATAAATTAATCAAAGAAATTTCAGAATATGGAATTTTTGATTGAACACATGAGTTCTGACAATTATTGGTCGTTTCACATTTAAATTCAGCACCAATATTATTATCTTTGTCGTTCTCCACAAATGGTGTAGGTGTTATAGGTATCAACTCTTCATGATGAAATAATGGAGCAGCAAGTACTTCATCTCCACCTGTGGTTATCTCCTCATCTTTCGCTTCCAATGGTGCCAGTTGTTGAGCACTCAACTTTTTATCTTCAATTTTAACCTGCACAAGGTGAGAAACAACACTAGAAATAGATATTAATGTGTTAGTTTCATAATCAACCTCACTTTCTCTATCTCTCTTTTCTTTCAGTGTATCTCCGCACTCTCAGTTGTTGAGCACTCAACTTCTTATCTTCAATTTTAACCTGCACAAGGTGATAAACAACACTAGAAGTAGATATTAATGTGTTAGTTTCATAATCAACCCCACTTTGTCTATCTCTGTTTTCTTTCAATGTATCTCCCACACTCTCAATTTTGATACTATCAACCTCAAATATGGTAGAATCACATAATTCACTCATTTTATCACTCTCACTCAATTTGGCTATATGGCTCTCATCCTCACATGGCTTTTTCATGTATTTCAGATGTTATATGTAGCTTCGGAACAGCACTATCTGTATTCTTGACCGAAGGAAAAGTCCCATACTTGGTCATCTTCTCATGTGTCACACTAGTAGAAGCAGAATAACTGAATTCTGGACATGGAGGGAACTGTAGTGTACATTTCTCCATAAGGCTCTTTTTCTCTTCAATAGCACAATTCACATGATCTTGCACACCACTAAAATATTTGTGTTGAAGTGTAGCGGCGATCTTAGAATTTAAACCTCCTTTGAAGTATGCCCTCTCTTTCAATGCACAAGTGACACTAGCCCGACGTAATGCATCTTGTAGCTCAAAATAATATTTTTAAATAGTGTTACTCCCTTGTGTGATACTCTCTAAATGGTAAAGTAATTTCTGCGCATAATAGGATGGCACAAATTCTCTCCTCATGAGTGTCTTCAAATCTGACCAAGATTTAACGAATTCTTTCCTAAATCGTCGTTACCATCAATTATAAGCATAATCTTTAAATTCTCTAGTAGCATACATCACCTCTTTGTTTTTGGAATGTTCCTGAAATCTAAACACTTTCTCCATTCGTCATTCCCACTCAAGATACTCCTCTGGGTCTTTACTTCCATAAAAAGGAACCAAGCTATCTTCTTGTTATGGATGAAGTACCCACATAATATCATTCATGATGTTCGTGTGTAACACTTTCATTTGATGATTGAATTCAATGCGGTGATCTTACATATCTGTCATGAGTTGTCCCTCCATTATGGCTGTACCAGCTATAAATTCTTGTTTCATTGCACTTCTCATTGCCTGATGTTAGAAACATCACCACAGCTATTTTCTCCACCTGACATGGTTAGTGGCACAAGAAAACACAAATACCACAAATATATATATATATATATATATATATATATATATATATATATATATATATATATATATATATATGATATGTGAAGTTCTCTCAATCTCACTTTTCCTCACCAAGTAAACTTCTTACGTTTTCGAAGTGAATTGGAGTCTAAGAAACTTACACTTGGTGGTGAATACAATAGCAAATGATGATTAAACGGATTTAAAAGTAGTTCAAAATTGCATGGCAAAGGGTATTTAGTGAAGCTTGGTATGAAGGTGTTTATCTTACATAATCTAAATTTCACGATGTTGTAAAATTAAGTAATAATTCAAACTAGAAAATTCTTATCTATGTGCTGATCTAAAGGATATAAGTAAAGTGTACGAACGTATATGCAATGATCAATATGACTCAATGCAAATAAAGGAATGAGCTAAATAAAAACAATCAGGAAATAATAACTCGCTTCGCACTAAGTACTAGAAGAGACGCTAGCCAATTGCAATAATATAAAAATAAGGGCACAAGATTGTTCAAGAAATTAAATATTCCAACTAAATTTATAGCATAAAACACTCACTCAAGTTTGGCCTTTTTCTTACTTTTTTTTCTCTTTTTTTTTGCTACCCTACAACTGACTCAAATAGATTCAAATTCTTATTCTGAGTCTAATGAGGTAGGTGAGTCACAAACTTTTTGTAAAAGACATGGGTATAAATGTAATTAAAAGATACTCTCTCTCTCTAAACTCTTTTTTTTTTGTCAGCCGAATGAGTGATGCATAAACCCAAAGAAATTATTCAGCTGAAATAATTAATTTAAGAACAGCCCAAATGCAATTATTAAAGACTAGTCTCAAGTGTTCAAAGAACGCTCAGTGAAAATTCAGACAGCCGTTGGCGCCCTCTAGAAAGGTCTTCTTCTATTTAGACGGTCCAATCATATCGCTACGCACTTCGGACGGCCGATCAGTCTTCCCGCCTACCACGTGCTTCGGACTGTCCGATCAGCTTCGAGCAGCTCGATCTACCGCATCCCTTCGGACGGTCCGAACGTTCAGCGAAGGGACTTTCGAACGGTCTGAACATGCCTTAACAGGATTCTTTGTGGCGACAAACTTGTGGTGGCAAGGGTTTCTTTTGGCCGAACAGATAAAGAAGGAAAATAATGATACATTCAACTATGATTTTTTTATGCTAATTAAAAAATCAACTAGTCGATTTTCAAGGAATTGAATATGCAAAGATTAAGCTACGCAAAAGACATGATAATAAGCACATAAACAAAATTCCTAATGGATTAAAACCTAATCAAACACACATAAAATAACAAACTAATCTAATGTAACATCCTATTTTTCTGAGATTTTTAAAGCCTGAAATTTAAAAATGAATTTTCTGGAATTTTCTGAATTTAATTGAAGCTTCAAATGAATTTTTAGAATTTTCAAAGATTTAATATGAATAAAATAAACATTAACATAAGCTGGAAATATTTTATTTGTGTTCTTCAGGTCTCAAGGAATTTTCTGGTTTTTTTGGTGAATTTTTGGGATTTATTTGCTATTTTCTAGAGCTTTCAGAAGTTTATTTGAATTTCTGGAAAAAGAAAAGAAAAGAAATAAACCCCCGCCGCCTGATCTCCCTCTCTCCTCCATGCGTCGCCCATCCCGCGCTCCGCGCCGCCAGACTCCGCTTCCGCGCTCGCGCGCGGGCGCCGATCGCACTCGCCACGCTGTCGCGCATCTACGCTGAACGCGGTGGCACCGGCGCCCGCCAGACCGCCCGCGCCCGCCGCACTCTCGGCCTCGATCGCGCGCGCGATCTCCGCCGTCCGTTCCCGCCCGCGCGATCGAACCCTTAACCCTAACCCTCGCGTGCGTCCGAGCCGTCCGATCTCTCTCGCGTTGAATCCCGACCGTCCAAACTTGTCCGCGTTAACCGCCGCCAGAATCGGATTGGATTGCCTCGGCCGCATGATAAAACCCGCGCCTCGCCTCGGTTCGTGTGCACGCTCCGCCGAACCCTCGCGCCCGCGCCTCGCTCGCCGCCACTCTGCTGCTGTCGCTGGAGCCCGCCGACGTCGCCGGAGTGTCTTCGCCGCCCGAGACGCCGCCGCCCTTCCGCCGCCGCCCCGCGCCGGTGAGTCGCCTCGCCGCCCCGCCGCCGAAGTCGCCTCGCGTCGCCTCGTCGCGGACCCGCCTCACCTCGGCGCGTTTACGCGCGTCGCCTTCGCTCGCGATCTCGCGCTCGCCTGCGCGCCGCGCCGCGCCAAGAACGCCGCGCGCGGAGCCGCCACGCATCGGTGATCCGACCGTTGCCGCGCCGCGCCGCTCCATCCGCCGTCGCCCGGATCGGGATCAGGATCCGATCTCGCCGCGTGTCGCCCTCGCGACCGTCGGATCCGGCCGCCGCCACCCGCGCCCGTGCCGCGTCAGCCGCGCCACGTCAGCCCTAGCTGACGTGGCATGCCACGTGTCGCCGCCACGTCAGCGCCGAGCCGTCCCTCGAGCCACGTGGCAGCCACGTCAGCTGCCACGTCAGCCGAGTGACACATGGCAAAGATATGCTATCGCCGCACGTAGCGTCCCCCGCGTTAGCCCGCGCGCCCGTGCATGTTGTTTGTGGATCGAGTCCACGGTGGACTCGGAATTTCGTGGACCGGGTCCACAGCACAGTAACTTTTCCGAATTTCTCGATTTAATTTTAGGATTAATCTTCCAAGAGCCCGTTCTCCTCCATCCTAGCTCCGATTGACCCCGTTCTTTTTTGTAAATTCATCTAAAATCGAGATCTAGCTGTTGGTTCTGGTTTTGTGAATTTTGGAGTTCATTTGCTTATCATTTTATGTGTTTCTTTATTTTCGGTCGTTTTCTCTCTTGTTAGATTCGGATTCCGGAGGAGCAGGTTTCGCGCCCGAAGACCAGGAGTACCCCGCTGAGCATAACGAAGGCAAGTCATGTCCTTTGATCATGTTGAACCCAGTTTTGCAATCTATTATTTATTTATTTTATTTTAAATTACATCGCATTGCTATTTTTATTCAAATATTTGCACTGGTAGTTATCGTCTCAATTGAGATTATTCCTCCTTGATATTTTGGAATACCATGATGCCATTGTCACCATAGGTTGGGTAATTATTTAGTGATGCTAGATTATTTGTCACATGGGTGGGTACGATTAGACTGCTTAGCTGGCTTATATTTACGATTGATCTCATCAGCACATGTTAAATTATTAATTTGACTTAATGACATATGGAACTGTGGTTGGTGCCATGTGTATTAAAATTTGTGCCACGTCATTGGTGTGACGTTGGCTTGGTTATACAAATTGGTTTTCACTCAAGCAGTGATCGTGCGATAAAGGGGAGGTGCATTGCACCGGGGATGTGGTAGCCTCGCGGGTTATGTTAAGGACTTAACTTTGTGCGCCATTGATCTGAGCTTAATCGTGCAAACCACATGTCTATTATGAGATGGACCTGGCTGATTAATTTGTAATATTTCAACTCAATTCTGCCATTGTGATGGACATGGTTGCTAATTTCCATGTGGCGCAAGGGGGGTGTGATGCGAAACCCTAGCGGGCAGGATTGTGTTGAGGTAGAACATTATAAAGGCCTTGTTGTGATTTCCTGAGATCGAGGCTAATCACATCGTGTGGGTACAGTTGTGCAACCTCTGCAGAGTGTAAAACTATTCGAATAGCCGCGTCCTCGGTCATGGACATTGCTCGGGGATTTCACACGAGGGTTAGTGTTTTCAGTTATAACTTGGTGGTTTATGTTGGGAGTGGACAGGTAGTTCACTGTTGGTCTAGCTTGTGAATTGGTGTTCACAAGTGGTTCATGTTTATTTCTTTGATTATTTATTATTATTGTTTTCAGTTAACTTTCGCTTTCAAGTTATGTATTATATTTCATTGTGAAATGCTTTTATGCAAATTAACCTTTCAGCCTTCCTTTGGTAAGCCTTGCATATTATATTACATTTATTGTTACAAACGACTTGCTGAGTACCAATGTACTCACAGCTTTACGCCTATGTTGCTCAGTTGAGGGAGAGGAGTTCTATCAGCAGGAGGTTCCAGAAGGAGAGTACTACGACGACTTCACGGATTAGGCTTCGTTCTCCACTCGATAGCCTGTGGCTTGTCGATTGGCCGCTACGCTTTATTTTGGATTTCCGCTGCTATTTTGTTAAGCCCTTCAGGCTAGAGATATTGTAAGCTTGGTCATAAGGTCGTACCTTTGATATTTTATCGATATTCGAGTTTTCCTTTATTATTATCGTGTGTATGACTGTGACGACATCTATGTTTGACTGTGTGCACTAGCGTGATCCTGGACTAGTGCAGTTTACACAGAGAGACCGAATTTGCATATTTGGATCTCGATAGAGATGGTATTAGAGCCATATCGACTGTAGGACGAAGCCCTAGTTAGATTGGTCGTAGCCCAAAAATTTATTTTCTAAAACAAACCAACTAAACTTGATATTTAGTAATATCTCTATCTTCTTACCTCATTCTTAAGGATTCTTATCTCTCGCCCCAACTCTTGCAAAAATTTGTTTTCCTAAAGTTATAAACTGATCTTTCCTTTATAAATGCAATAGATGTCACAAGCATCTTACAGCCCGACAGGAGGATGGAGATCACTTCTACGCATTCTGTTGCAGAGCCTCAGAATGAAGAGATTGCCCATCTACCTCACTAAGGATGAGAAGCATAAAGGTCAACGCATCGGGAGCATCTCCAGGCTATACTTAACCACCCGAGTCGGCAAGCAGGTGCTACACCACAGCTTCAAGAATGTCGGTGCCAGTGGAGAGATGTCAGCACAAGGAGTTGCACACAAAGCCATTCGTCGCCTTTGCAAGCTATACAAGATCAACATGGCCAGACTCGTCCGGAAGTTCAAGGAGCAGTACGGAGCCACCCCGAGACTACCGGAGCCAGTCTGGGAGGAGCCCTGACCGCAGTCGCCAGTACCTCTACCGTCGCCTACACCGCCGAGCCCGGAGCAGAGACGTCGTATCACCGGAGATCGTCGAGCCTACCTCAGTCGGTTCACCCCAGCCCTAGTCAGAGAGCAGTCGCCGCCGATTCGCAACTCGTGGGTTGTCTACAGCGATTCTGAGGACGATAGCAGTGTACCCTATTTGTCAGGACCCGAGTGGGAGCCTTCGGAGTAGATAGTGCGAGTAGACACGTTGGATTTTATTTGCAGTTGTGTGTGATGTGAGCTGCAAATATTGCTTTAAAAGCATTATATTGCGATCATGTCAATCTTTTAATGGAGTTTATTTTTGTTCAGTTTCTTTGTTAGCCTTTTTGGCTAAGTGCTTGTTTAGTTTAGGTTTCCATTAAGCAAAACCCCCTTAGACGCATTTACCTCTTATCTATGCTTTTCCCTCTCGTCTTTTACCTTTGGTCAGTCAGTAGTTGTTTTCTTTTTAGAGCAAGATGGTTGATACAGGAACTCCTCCAGCCGCAATCAGGCGAATCAAGACCCAGAGAGCAGTGCTGCGCAGCCAGTACCACCTACCTTGGACCCGCCCTCGATCCGTTTTGGTGGCCTGACTCGAGATGATGCGAGACCATGATGCAGGTATGCAGACTATGATGCGCGATGGCGGACACAGAGCCGATACCACCACGGCACTCGTCGCAGCCCGGCTATGCGAGTTCATGAGGACAAGACCGCTTTTTTTCTCGGTTCGTGAGCCTTTGGAGGTCGGCGATTGGGTCCGTTCGATTGAGAAGAAAGCGAACTTAGCTCTGCATCTGACAGAGAGAAGGTATTATATGCAGAGCACACCAGCTTGAGGGACCAGCAGCAGAGTGGTGGGAGAACTACTGTGCCGCCCATGAGAACCAGAACAACATCACTTGGAAGGAGTTCGCCAAGGCCTTCCATACTGCCCATGTCATGGATGGAGTGGTCGAGATGAAGAAGGATGAGTTCCGGGAATTCCAGCAGAGGAACCTGTCAGTGAGTGAATATCTCCATAAATTCACTTAGTTGGCTTGCTACGCGCCAGAGGATGTAGCGTCAGATGCAGCTCGCCAGAAGAGGTTCAAGAAAGGCTTGAACCCAGCTTTGAAGGTGCAAGTCGAGAAACGCGACTATGCGATTTCAGCAGTTGGTGGACAAGGCCATTCTCATTGAGGAAAGTCGCCGCAAGCTCGAGGAGTCTTGCAAGAGGAGGTTGATCCAGCAGGGGTCACAGTCACACCAGTCCCAGAGGCCTCATTTTGGTTCCTACCAGCCTGCACGAGTGCCACAAAGAAGCAGCATCCTAGCTTTCGGGACCCGGCTCGGACACGCGCGATTTGATCCAGACGCGTCCCGGTGGTTCCGATGGTCGGCAGCAGAAGAAGAAACGATTTAGCGGCGTCGTCACTTGCTTCAAGTGTCATGAGGTGGGATACTATGCTAGCAAGTGCCCTCGAGGCGAGCCCGGCGCTAGTTCGCCCGACTTGGGAGCCACACCGGTCGTACTCCTACCCCAGAGCGGGGCGAGGAGCGCCCGGCATCGTGGCGAGCCGCGGGACGCCGGTGGTGAGAGGTCAGGTGAACCACGTCACCGCAGAGGATGCCCAGGCAGCACCAGACGTTGTGATCAGTACGTTCCTAGTACATTCAGTTCCTACCACAGTTTTATTTGATTCTGGAGCTTCGCATTCGTTTGTTTCTCGGAGTTTTGCTTTAAAGCAACAATTGAAAACTGTTGCTCTTGGATCTGTTCTTTTAATCCAATCCCCCGGATCCGAATTGAGATCCAACCTAGGTTGTCCCGGAGTTAGGATAACCATTTAGGGAGTTGAGTTCAGGGCCGACCTGATTTTGTTGGATATGCAGTCCCTAGATGTAATCCTGGGAATGGATTGGCTTGAAGTAAGCAGAGTGATAGACTGTGGGAGCGAGCGATGACCTTAACCAATTGGATGGGGTTAAGGTGCGATTCGCACCAGCCGAGTGTCGGCGAGCTATCATGGTTTGCGAGCAAGGTGATCCGGTTGGAGGATGTACGGTTGTCGTGAGTACCTCGACGTGTTTCCAGATGATCTTCCAGGTATGCCACCAGAGAGAGAGGTTGAGTTTTGATTGAGCTTGTGCGAGTACGCTCCGATTTCCAAGAGACCCTATCGGATGCAAGCCAATGATTTAGCGAGTTGAAGAAGCAAATTCGGGAGCTTTTGGATAAGGGTTACATCGGATCGAATTCATCCCCGTGGGAGCGCCGATGTTGTTCGTCAAGAAGAAGGATGGTAGTCGGCGCATGTGTGTGGACTCTGAGCATTTAATGAGGTCACCGTCAAGAATAAGTACCCTCTGCCCAGGATTGATGACCTGTTTGATCAGCTTAAGGGAGCAGGAGTGTTCTCCAAGATTGATTTGAGGTCAGGATATCATCAGATGAGGATTCGAAAGGAGGACATACCCAAGACAGCCTTCTCAACTCATTATGGTCTATACGAGTTCACAGTGATGTCATTTGGTTTGACCAATGCTCCAGCATATTTCATGTATTTGATGAATAAGGTGTTTGTGGAATATTTGGACAAGTTTGTCATTGTGTTCATTGACGACATTTTGATATACTCCAAGGATGAGAGAGCATCAGAGCACTTGAGATTAGCATTGCAGAAATTGAGGATAATCGGTTGTATGCAAAGTTCAGCAAATGTGAGTTTTGGATGAAGAAAGTCGCCTTTCTAGGGCATGTGTTGACAGCAGAAGGAGTCGCGATTGACCCGGGAAGGTGAGTGGCGTTTTGGATTGGCGATCACCCACTTGATTACCAGTCGAGTTTTTAGGTATGGCGGGGATACTACCGTCATTTATTGAGGATTTTCGGTGTGGCGGCCCCTCACGCGATTGCTCAAGAAGGAAAAGAAATTCACTTGGGCGCGAGTGCGAGAAAAGTTTTGAAACTTAAGGAGAGTTTGACCACAGCCCGGTGCTTGTGTTGCCTCGATATTAATAAGGATTTTGAGATATTTTGCGATGCCTCTCGCAAAGGTTTGGGTTGTGTCTTGATGCAAGACAAGAGAGTGGTAGCCTATGCCTCACGCTAGTTGAGACCGCATAAGGAGAACTACCCCACTCATGATTTGGAGTTAGCAGCCGTGGTGAACGCTTTAAAGATTTGGCGTCACTATCTGATGGGTAACAGATGTGAGGTTTACACGGATCATAAGAGTCTGAAATACATCTTTACCCAGTCCGAGCTTAACCTTAGGCAGAGGAGGTGGTTAGAGCTGATAAAGGATTATAATGTAGGCATACATTATCATCCTGGGAAAGCTAATGTTGTTGCAGATGCCTTGAGCGAGTAAAGGTATCGCAATTCAGTGATGGTTCGAGATAGTCAGCCAGCTTTGCATGAGGAATTTCAGAAGCTTAGCCTTGAGTTGGTTGAGCCAGGATTTTTGGCAGCTATGGAGATGCAGCCTACTTTAGATGGTCATATTCGTTAGGCTCAGTCAGATGATGAGGCATTTCAGCGGATCAGAAAGAACTTAAGTGAAGGTAAAGAGTCAGGATTTTCAGTGGATGACCAGGGAATCTTGTGGTTCAAGCAGCGTTTGTGTGTGCCCAGTAGGCAAGAGCTAAAGGATGTGTTGTTAAAAGAGGCTCATGAGTCGTTGTATTCGATTCATCCAGGCAGTACTAAGATGTACCAGGACATTAAGGATAAATATTGGTGGCCAAGCATGAAGCGTGAGATCGCTGAGTACGTAGCCCTTTGTGATGTTTGTCAGAGAGTAAAGGCAGAGCATCAGAGACCTGCAGGTTTGCTACTGACCATTGAGAGTTCAGAGTGGAAGTGGGAAGAAATTGGTATGGACTTCATAGTCGGTGCCTAAGACCAAAGAGGGCTATGATTCGATTTGGGTCATTGTGGACCGATTGACCAAGGTTGCTCATTTCATTCCGCTTAAGACAACCTACTGATGGACAGATTAGCGAGCTATATATGTCCAGAATTGTCAGTTTGCATGGTGTGCCCAAGAAGATCGTGTCAGATCGTGGATCGCAGTTCACCTCTCGTTTTTGGGGTAGTTTCCATAAGGCTATGGGAACTCACCTGAACTTCAGTACAACATATCACCCCCAGACAGATGGTCAAACAGAGCAAGTAAATCAGATTTTGGAGGACATGTTGAGAGCATGTGTACTTGATTGTGGGTCCAAGTGGGACAGTTGCTTGCCTTTTGCAGAATTCTCATACAACAACAGTTATCAGGCTAGTTTGCAGATGTCACCGTTTGAGGTATTATATGGTAGGAAATGCAGGACCCCTCTCAATTGGAAAGAGACAGGGGAAGGACAGATCTTTGGTCCAGACTGTTTGAAAGAAGCTGAGGATAAGGTCCGCTTGATCTGTAAAAGGTTGAAAGCGCCTGGCCGACAGAAAAGCTATCACGGATACCAGCGTCGAGTCGAGTTTTGAGCCAGATGATTTTGTGTATCTCAGGATCACACCATTCAAGGGTGTGAAGAGATTTCAGCTAAAAGGGAAGCTTGCACCGAGATATGTTGGTCCGTTCAGGATTCTGAAACGCAGGGGAGAGGTTGCTTATCAGTTGGAGCTACCTGCATCCTTCAGTGGGGTACATGACGTCTTTCATGTGTCCCAGCTAAAGAAGTGCCTGCGTGTACTAGAGGAGGTTGTGCCAGTTGAGGCCGTTGACCTGCAGGAGGATCTGTCGTACAAAGAGCATCCAGTCAAAATCTTGCAAGTGTAAGAGCGAGTCACCCGAAATAAAGTGGTCCGTTTTTGCAAAGTCCAGTGGAGCAACCATTCCGAGGAGGAAGCCACCTGGGAGCGCGAGGAGGATCTCAGAGCGGAGTTTCCGAACCTATTATCTTAGTTGGCCCAGATCTCGGGGTCGAGATCTCATTTAAGGGGGTAAGGTTTGTAACATCCTGTTTTTCTGAGATTTTTAAAGCCTGGAATTTAAAAATGAATTTTCTGGAATTTTCTGAATTTAATTGAAGCTTCAAATGAATTTTTAAAATTTTCAAAGATTTAATATGAATAAAATAAACATTAACATAAGCTGGAAATATTTTATTTGTGTTCTTCAGGTCTCAAGGAATTTTCTGGTATTTTTGGTGAATTTTTGGGATTTATTTGCTATTTTCTAGAGCTTTTAGAAGTTTATTTGAATTTCTAGAAAAAGAAAAGAAAAGAAATAAACCCCCGCCGCCCGATCTGCCTCTCTCCTCCACGCGTCGCCCATCCCGCGCTCCGCGCCGCCGCCGTACTCCCGCTTCCCGCTCGCGCCCGCGGCGCCCGATCCCGCAGCCCGCCACGCGTCGCGCATCTGCGCTGAAACGCGGTGGCACCAGCGCGCCCGCACCGCCCGCGCCCCGCCGCGCCCTCAGCCGCCCGATCGCGCGCCCGCGCGATCTCCGCCGTCCGTTCCCGCCCGCGCGATCGAACCCTAACCCTAACCCTCGCGTGCGTCCGAGCCGTCCGATCTCTCTCGCGTTGAATCCCGACCGTCCAAACTTGTCTGCGTTGCGACCGTCGCCGTAACCGGATTGGATTGCCTCGGTTCACGTGATAAAACCCGCCGCCTTGCCTCGGTTCACGTGCACGCTCCGCCGAACCCTCGCGCCACCGCCTCCGCTCGCCCTCGCGCCGCGCTGTCGCTGGAGCTCGCCGACGTTGTCCGGAGTGTCTTCGCCGCCGCCGGAGACGTCGCCGCCCTTCCCGCTGCCATCCCCGCCGCCGGTGAGTCGCCTAGCCGCCCCCGCCGCCGAGTCGCCTCGCGTCGCCCTTGTCGCCGGACCCCGCCTCGCCTCGCCTCGCCTCGGCGCGTCTGCGCCCGCGTGCCCGCGCCCTCGTTGCCTCGCGCCGCGCGCCCGCCACGCGTCGCCGATCCGCTCGCGTCGGCCACGCGTCACCCTTCTCCGCGATCCGCACTCGCCGCGCGCCAGCGCGCGCGCAGCGCGCGCGGCGCGGCGAGCCACCACGCGTCGGTGATCGGCCGTTGCCGCGCGCGCCGCTCCATCCCGCCGCCTTGCGCGCGCGCGCGCCACGCGCGTCGACCGATCCGCGCCTCGCGCCGGCCCGCGTCGCCCTCGCCCGCGATCCCGCTCGCGCGCCGCGCCGCGCGCCAGCGCGGCGAAGCCGCCACGCGTCGGTGATCCGACCGTTGCCGCGCCGCGCCGCTCCATCCGCCGTCGCCAAGATCGAATCGCGATCCGGATCTCGCCGCGTGTCGCCCTCGCGGCCGTTGGATCCGCCGCCGCCGCCGCGCCCGTGCCGCGTCAGCCGCGCCACGTCAGCCCTAGCTGACGTGGCATGCCATGTGTCGCCGCCACGTCAGCGCCACGTCAGCTGCCACGTCAGCCGGGTGACACGTGGCAGCATATGCTGCTGCCACGTCAGCGCGTCCCCGCCGCGTCAGCCCGCCGCCCCCGTGCACTGTTTCGTCGACCGAGTCCACGGTGGACTCGGAATTTCGTGGACCGGGTCCACAGCACAGTAACTTTTCCGAATTTCTCGATTTAATTTTAGGATTAATCTTCCGAGAGCCCGTTCTCCTCCATCCTAGCTCCGATTGACCCCGTTCTTTTTTCTAAGTTCACCTAAAATCGAGATCTAGCTGTTGGTTCTGGTTTTGTGAATTTTGGAGTTCATTTGCTTATCATTTTATGTGTTTCTTTGTTTTTGGTCGTTTTCTCTCTCGTTAGATTCGGATTCCGGAGGAGCAGGTTTCGCGCCCGAAGACCAGGAGTACCCCGCTGAGCATAACGAAGGCAAGTCGTGTCCTTTGATCATGTTGAACCCAGTTTTGCAATCTATTATTTAATTGTTTTATTTTAAATTACATCGCATTGCTATTTTTATTCAAACCTTTGCACTAGTAGTTATCGTCTCAATTGAGATTATTCCTCCTTGATATTTTGGAATACCATGATGCCATTGTCACCATAGGTTGGGTAATTATTTAGTGATGCTAGATTATTTGTCACATGGGTGGGTACGATTAGACTGCTTAGCTGGCTTATATTTACGATTGATCTCATCAGCACATGTTAAATTATTAAATTGACTTAATGACATATGGAACTGTGGTTGGTGCCACGTGTATTAAAATTTGTGCCACGTCATTGGTGTGACGTTGGCTTGGTTATACAAATTGGTTTTCACTCGGGCAGTGATCGTGCGATAAGGGGGAGGTGCGGTTGCACCGGGGATGTGGTAGCCTCGTCGGGTTATGTTAAGGACTTAACTTTGTGCGCCATTGGTCTGAGCTTAATCGTGCAAACCACATGTCTATTATGGGATAGACTGGTGATTAATTTGTAATATTTCAACTCAATTCGCCATTGTGATGGACATAGTTCTTGATTTCCATGTGGCGCAAGGGGGATGTGATCACGAAACCCTAGCGGGCAGGATTGTGTTGAGGTAGAACATTGTAAAGGCCTTGTTGTGATTTCCTGAGATCGAGGCTAATCACATCGTGTGAGTACAGTTGTGCAACCTCTGTAGAGTGTAAAACTATTCGAATAGCCGCGTCCTCGGTCATGGACATTGCTCGGGGATTTCACACGAGGGTTAGTGTTTTCACTTATAACTTGGTGGTTTATGTTGGGAGTGGACAGGTAGTTCACTGTTGGTCTAGCTTGTGAATTGGTGTTCACAAGTGGTTCATGTTTATTCCTTTGATTATTTATTATTATTGTTTTCAGTTAACTTTCGCTTTCAAGTTATGTATTATATTTCATTGTGAAATGCTTTTATGCAAATTAACCTTTCAGCCTTCATTTGGTAAGCCTTGCATATTATATTGCATTCATTGTTACAAACGACTTGCTGAGTACCAATGTACTCACGGCTTTACGCCTATGTTGCTCAGTTGAGGGAGAGGAGTTCTATCAGTAGGAGGTTCCAGAAGGAGAGTACTACGACGACTTCACGGATTAGGCTTCATTCTCCACTTGATAGCCTGTGGCTTGTCGATTGGCCGCTACGCTTTATTTTGGATTTCCGCTGCTATTTTGTTAAGCCCTTCCGGCTAGAGATATTGTAAGCTTGGCCATAAGGTCGTACCTTTGATATTTTATCGATATTCGAGTTTTCCTTTATTATTATCGTGTGTATGACTGTGATGACATCTATGTTTGACTGTGTGCACTAGCGTGATCCTGGACTAGTGCAGTTTACACAGAGAGACCGAATTTGCATATTTGGATCTCGACAGAGATGGTATTAGAGCCATATCGACTGTAGGACGAAGCCCTAGTTAGATTGGTCGTAGCCCAAAAATTTATTTTCTAAAACAAACCAACTAAACTTGATATTTATTAATATCTCTATCTTCTTACCTCATTCTTAAGGATTCTTATCTCTCGCCCCAACTCTTGCAAAAATTTGTTTTCCTAAAGTTATAAACTGATCTTTCCTTTATAATTTGCATATTTGGATCTCGACATCTAATGTTCAAATCTATATATTTTTGTGATGCAATTTTTGGCAATAAATGGACTATAGGACATCAAATAATGAATGGAAATTTAAAGGAATAAGATCCTTCCGAGTAAACCGCGCTCTCATACTAAGATGACACGGGGTCATCCGATCTTCTCGACGTAGAATTGGATACTCATGAGAGTCTCCTACAATGAGGCTAAGCCTAGCCTTATATTGGCACCACAAGGTGCAACCAAAGATAGAAACTAATTCAAGATAACAAACAACTCAGATTGATTTAAGAGTTTGGATTGGTTTCCTTGTGATGCTCTCGGTCTTGGGCCACATGCATGCATCAATCAAATTGAGATTTCTTCACTTCTTGACCTCACGTGAACACATCTGCTGCATAAGTATTAGCTCACGTGGACTTGCTGCCATGCAGGTGGACTTGAGCTAATTTCCTCTCATGTTTGTGGCATCCTGAAATTACACAATATAGAAACATGGATAATATCTTAGCTTGATAATATTTAATGCGGCTCAATAATTCTTTCCAATCAAATATATTTAACCGAAAAGCATAAGAAGCATAAGACATGATCGTATCCGCATCAGTATTGATTGATGATCATGTTTCATGATCATGGATATGAGGATATCAAATCAATAATATGAACACATGTTAGAGAAAATGATGTTAGATTGACCTACCACGAGACACTGTGGTAATTGTTATATTCTTAAGTGTCATAAGCTAGTCTTATATATAATGTATGTAGAATCCTTAGACCTAATATCGTCATTATTGTGGTTACAGACCAAACAGAGAGAAATGTAGTGGGGAGTTAGGTGAGATGTCCCTCTCACCGTGGCTAGCGTCACATATATGTCTCCTTACGAGGAGCATCTTTACAAGGATGCCCTTCGGGGCATTTACGTCCTTACACATCTAACAGGCTGGTTGGGTTAGGTAGAGGCCACCCCTACAACAGGAGCCTCTCATGGTGAAGGGCTTCACAGGCCGAAGCCATGTCGCCGAGCCCTTTGGACCCCTCCGTCCCTACGGCCTGTGCCCTACCGTAGATAGATAAAAGGGGTAGTTGGGTAATACAGACGCGCGTCGGTGAGACGTTGAAGTCATCCGCGGCCTCGGAGCCATCCTTCGCGGTGCCACAGTTGTCAGCGGGGCTGTGTCGCGGAGCCGAAAATGTCGAACGTGCGAGGAGTGGCATCGAGACTCCGCTTGGCACGGGGCGGACCAGGCCTTCCCGCGCAACGCTGTGTTGGTGAGGTGAGTCCTCTCTCGGTCTGGAGTCGTCACACCCTGACAGCGATGCACTTCAGAGATGATGTCTGAATTGTCGGCGTGAAGCGCGCAGAGTGCTGAAAAGACTGGGGCGGTCTGCTGCGGTCGTACGCACGGTCTCGAGGGAGGAGTACACGCGACGCCACCTGGTTGGTGCGTCGTGGGATGTCAGCGGTCACGAGACAGCGAGCCCGCATCCGTATCCAAGAGAGTCGAGACACGTGGGGAGTCATCCTGTGGACGGTTACCCTCTCCGATCGTGGGGAGGTGAATCGACGGGCTCCCGCCAGTTGCTCTCCCGATCGTGGGGATGTGGAGGGTCTTCATAAAGGGTTATTTGTCGGCGTGCAGACGCGTCTCTGGCCCGTGCACGTTCGTCCGGTTGCTTTCTCCTGTTGCACGAAATCCACCCGTCTCCTGCTCCATCAACCCATCGCTTGGGAAGAACGATGGTGAGCCACGGGGATTCTGGTCGCCAACTTAGTAGCAGCGCTTCGTCGAGCCAGCGCGGTGTGACGCCGCCACCGGCGGAGGTCCCCCTGGTGGCTCGTAAGCCATCGCAGGCCCGCAAGCGGTACGACGCCATGCAGAGCTTGCAAGGGCATTGCTCCGGGGTGCTAGGGCGGAGCCATGCTACAGAGGAGACAGTCGAGGCCCTTCTGCGGGAGAAGAAGATAGAGGAGCGCGGAGGAGTTCGCCTGCCTGCACGCGATGAAGTACAGCCTCACCCAGAGGAGTCGGAGGCGATTGTCTTCGCCGCCTTTTTTGAGGCTGGGTTGCGAATGCCCTCGACACTCTTCGACGGTCAGGTCTTGGAAGCTTACGGATTGGAGTTGGCGCAGCTGACCCCGAACGCGATAGTTCGCTTGGCGGTGTTTGCCTGGGCAGTCCGGGTGGAAGGTGCTCGTCCTCGCGCGAGTTTGTTCGCCCTTCTTCATGATGCACGCTGTCAGCCGAAGAAGGTTGAAGGAGGGGCACTGTCCAACTTTGACGGCGTCCACTTCGTGGTGAGGTCGGGCTGCGTGAAGCTGGTCCCCGCTTTGGCGACGCGGGAGAAGTGGGAACCCGGTTGGATGCGGCAGTGGTTCTACTACCGCGTGACGCCTACCAGCAAGCTTCGGTGCCAGGGTTAGCCAATAGCTTTCAATTGCTGTCCGGGGTTGGAGCCAAGGAGCGGCGATCGACGGCAGGCACGGAGACTCGCCGGCGTCGCCCTCCGGTTCAACATGCGCAATCTCGTTGAGGAGTTCACGATGTACGGGGTGTCACCTCTCTCCGGTCTGTGGAAGTATGAACGAGATCACACTCGGCAGGATGGCGTCCACCCGTCAGTGTCTTCGCTGCAGCAACCCCCCAGTCGTGGTAGGTACTTCGACCGTGTGCTGCATATGTATATGTAACTGTTTTGTGAACGCAGTAACGCTTCGCATGCAGTGCACTCATTGGAAGACGCGGAGTGCGCCGTTGAGGTCTTCCTGGGGCCGTACACGGCGAAGGAGCACTCCCTGCGCGAAACCGCGACCGAGCCTGCGAAGCTAGGGCGGATAAATCGGGTGTGCGAGGTCTTAGGCCTCGTCGCACCGGAACGCATGGTGTCGGTGCGGAGTTGTAACATCCTGTTTTTCTGAGATTTTTAAAGCCTGGATTTCAAAAATGAATTTTCTGGAATTTTCTGAAATTAATTGAAGCTTCAAATGAATTTTTAAAGTTTTAAATGATTTAATGTGATTAAAATAAACATTAACATAAGTGGAAAATATTTTATTTGTGTTCCTTGTGTCACAAGGAATTTTCTGGTATTTTTGGGGAATTTTCCGGATTTATTTGCTATTTTCTAGAGCTTTTAGAAGTTTATTTGAATTTCTGGAAAAAGAAAAGAAAAGAAAATAATCCCCGCCGCCCGATCCCCCTCTCTCCTCCACGCGTCAACCATCCCGCCGCCGCCAGTATTTTTCCCGCGCGCGCGCTCCGCGCCGATCTCGCCGCGCCACGCGCGTCGCGCATCGCATGGCCCGGCGCGGCACCAGCGTGCCCGCCCCGCGTCGCCTCGCCGCCGTCGCGCGCCGCGCGATCGCGCCGTCGCCCGCCGCGCCGCGCGAACCCTAACCCTAACCTAACCCTAGCGTGCGCCGCCGTCCGATCCTCCGCGTTGAATCCTAGCCGTCCAAACCTAATCGCGTTCGCGCGCGCGCAGAATCGATCGGGATTGCCTCGGTTCGCGTGTTAAAACCGCCGCCCGCCTCGGTTCGTGTGCCGTCGCCGCGACGAACTCATCGCCGCCACCCTCGCCTTCGCCTCGCGTCCGCGCCGTCGCCGTAAGCCGCTCCGCCGTCGCTGCTGCCGCGCCGTCGCGCCCTCGCGCGCCGTCCCGTCGCCGTCGCCAAGACTTCGCGGTGAGCCTCGCCGCCCTCTCCTCGCCGTCGCCGCGTCGCCGCTCGTCGCCCTCGCGCACCCGCTCGCCCCTCGGTCCTCGAGCCCGCACCCGCGCGCCGCGCGCCGCGCTCGGCGCGCCGCGGCGCGCCGCGCGAACGCCGCCACGCGTCGCCGATCCGCTCCGCGCGCGCCACGCGTCGCCATCTCCCGCTCCGCGCGCGCGCGCGTCGCGACGCCAACGCGCGGCGAGCCGCCACGCGTCGCCGATCCGCCGCCGCCGCGCCGCGCGCGCGATCCTCGCCGTCGCTCGGTCTGGACCGAAGGTCCGAGATCATGCCGCGTGGATCGCTCTCGCCGTCGGATCCCGCCGTCGCGCGCGCCACGCCGGGCCACGTCAGCCCTAGCGGCGTGGCATCCCACGTGGCATGCCACGTCGGCGCCACGTCGGCCCTAGCCGCCTCCCGAGCCACGTGGCAGCACACGTCGGTACCGCCACGTCGGCCGTGCCACGTGGCGGCAATATATGCTTTGCCGCCACGCGCCCCGCCGCGTCAGCCCTCTCTCCCCGTGCACTGTTCCGTGCGCCGGGTTCACCGTGGACCAGGTATTCGGTGGACCGGGTTCACAGCACAGTAGCATTTTTCAATTTTCCCGAATTAATTTTGAATTAATTTTCCGGGAGCCCGTTCTCCTCCGTCCTAGCTCCGATTGACCCCGTTCTTTTTTCTAAATTCATCTAAAATCGAGCTCTAGCTGTTGGTTCTGTTTTTGTGAATTTTTGAGTTCTTTTGCTTGTCATTTTATGTGTTTCTTTGTTTCGGTCGCTTTCTCTCGTTAGATTCGATTAGGAGGAGCAGGTTTCGCGCCAGAAGACCAGGAGTACCCCGCTGAGCATAACGAAGGCAAGTCGTGTCCCTTGATCATGTTGAACCCAATTTTACAAACTATTATTTAATTATTTTGTTTCAAACTACATTGCATTGCTATTTTTATTCAAACCGTTGCACAGGTAGTTATTGTCCCAATTGCAATTACACCTCTTTGACACTTTGAAATACCATGGAGCCTTTGTCACCATAGGTTGGGAAATTTAATAGTGATGCTAGTTTATTTATCACATGGGTTGGTACGATTAGATTGCTTAGCCTGTTTATATTTACGATTGGTCTCCTCACACATATTAAATTATTAATTTGACTTAATGATATATGGAACTGTGGTTGGTGCCACGTGTATTAAAATTTGTGCCACGGCATTGGTGTGACGTTGGCTTGGTTATACAAATTGGTTTTGCACTCAAGCGCAGTGATCGTGCGAGAAAGGGGAAATGCGGTTGTACTTTGGGGATGTGGTAGTCTCGCGGGTAATGCTAAGGACTTAACTTTGTGCGCCATTGATCCGAGCTTAATCGCAAACCACATGTCTATTATGGGATGGACTGCTGATTAATTTGTAATATTTCAATTCAATTCGCCATTGTGATGGACATGGTTCTTGATTTCCATGTGGCGCAAGGGTGTGATGACGAAACCCTAGCGGGCGGGATTGTGTTGAGGTAGAGCATTGTAAAGGCCTTGTTGTGATTTCCTTAGGCCTAGGCTAATCACATCGTGTGGGTACAGATTGTGCAACCTCTGCAGAGTGTAAAACTATTCGAATAGCGCGTCCTCGGTCATGGGCGGTGCTCGGGATTTCACACGAGGGTTAGTGTTTCATTTATAACTTGGTGGTTTATGTTGGGGTGGACGGGTAGTTCACTATTGGTTTAACTTGTGAATTGGTGTTCACAAGTGGTTCATGTTTATCCTTTGATTATCTATTATTCTGCTTTTGATTAACTTTCGCTTTCAAGTTATTTAATATATTTCATCAATAAATGCCTTTATGCAAATTAACCTTTCAGCCTTCCTTTGGTAAGCCTTGCATATTATATTGCATTTATTGTTACAAACGACTTGCCGAGTACCAATGTACTCACGGCTTTACGCCTATGTTGCTCGATTGAGGAGAGGAGTACTATCGGCAGGAGGTGCCGGAAGGGAGTACTACGACGACTTCACTGATTAGGCCGTTCTCCACTCGATAGCTTTGTGGCTTGTCGATTGGTCGCCACGCTTTATTTTGGATTTCATTGCTATTTTGTTAAGCCCTTAGGCTAGAGATATTGTAAGCTTGGCCATAAGGTCGCACCCTTTGATATTTTATCGATATTCTAGTTTTCCCTTATTATTGTCGTGTGTATGATCGTGATGACATCTATGTTTGATCGTGCACTAGCGTGATCTGGACTAGTGCGGTTTACAGAGAGACCGAGTTTGCATATTCGGGTCTCGAGAGATGGTATCGAGCCATATCGATCAGAGGACTAAGCCCTAGTTAAATTGGTCGTAGCCCAAAAATTTATTTTCTAAATCAAACCAACTAAACTTGATATTTAGTAATATCTCTATCTTCTTACCTCATTCTTAAGGATTCTTGTCTCTCGCCCCAACTCTTGCAAAATTTGATTTCCTAAAGTTATAAAGCGATCTTTCCTTTATAAATGCATTAGATGTCCCAAACTTCCTCTGACAGACGGGAGGATGGAGGTCACTACACGCGTTTTGTTGCAGAGCCTCGGATTTAAGAGATTGCCCGTCTACCTCACTAAGGATGAGAAGCAAAAAGGTCAACGCATAGGGAGCATCTCCAGGCTATACTTCACCACCCGAGTTGGCAAGCAGGTGCTACATCACGTTTCAAGAACACGGTGCGGTGGGGAGATGTCAAGCCAGGAGTTGCGCACAAAGCCATCCGTCGACTTTGCAAGCTATATAAGATCAACATGGCGGACTCGTCAGGAAGTTCAAGGAGCGACGGAGCCACCCGAGACTACGAGAGATGCCAGGAGGAGCCCCGCCGCGAGCCGCAAGACCTCTACCGGCGCCTACACCGCCGAGCCCGGAGGAGAGACGTCAGATCACCGGAGATCGTCGCGCCTACCTCGGCCGGTTCACCCGGCCCGATCGGCGAGAGATCGCGCCGATCCGCAACTCGTGGGTTGTCTACAGCGATTCCGAGGACGATAGCAGTGTACCCTATTTGTCAGGACCCGAGTGGGAGCCTTCAGAGTAGATAGTGCGAGTAGACACGTTGGATTTTATTTGCAGTTGTGTGCGATGTGAGCTGCAAATATTGCCTTAAAAGCATTATATTGCGATCATGTCAAATCTTTTATTGGAGTTTATTTTTGTTCAGTTCTTAGTTAGCCTTTTGGCTAAGTGTTTGTTTAGTTAGGTCTCCATTAAGCAAAACCCCCTTAGACGCATTTACCTCTTATCTATGCTTTTCCCTCTCGTCTTTCACCTTTGGTCGATCAGATTGTTTTCCTTTCTGAGCAAGATGGTTGACACCAGGAACTCCTCCAGCCGCAACCAGGGGAACCAGGACCCAGAGAACGATGCGCAGCGGTGCCACTGCCTTGGACCCGCCCTCGCCGATTCTTGATGGCCTGCATACGATGATGCAGACTATGATGTGGTATGCAGACTATGATGCAATGGCAGCACGAGAGCGATACCACCGCCAAGACATCGTCGCGGACCGGCTATGCACGAGTTTATGAGGACAAGACCGCTGTTTTCTCCAGTTCATCGAGCCTTTGAGGCCGGCGATCGGGTCCGTTCGATTGAGAAGAAGCGAACTTGGCTCTGCACCGACGGGAGAAGGTTTTGTATGCGGCACATCGGCTTGAGGGACCAGCAGCAGAGTGGTGGGAGAACTCTTGTGCGCCCATGAGGACCAAAGACAACATCACTGGAAGGAATTCGCAAAGGCCTTCCACACCGCTCATGTCATGGAGGGAGTGGTTGAGATGAAGAAGGATGAGTTTCGGAGTTCCAAAGAGGAACACATCGGTGAGTGAATATCTCAATAAATTCACTCGGTTGGCTCGCTTCGCGCAGCAGGATGTAGCGGCATGCATGCTTCGCGAAGAGGTTCAAGAAAGGCTTGAACCCAGCTTTGAAGGTGCAAGTCGAGGCAGCGACTATGCGATTTCAGCGATTGGTGGATAAGGCCATTCTCATCGAGGAGAGTCGCGCGAGCTCGAGGAGTCTCGCAAGAGGAGGTTGATCCAGCGAGGATCACGTCACACCGATCTCGAGGCCTCGTTTTGGTTCCTACCGGCTGCCACGAGCGCCACAAAGAAGAAGCAGCAGCAGCAGCGATCTTGTGGTTTGGACCCGGCTGCACATCGCGCGATTTGATCAGGCGGCGTCCTAGTGGTTCCAGATGGACAGCAGAAGCAGCAGAAGAGTAATAATCCAGAAGATCCATTACTTGCTTCAAGTGTCACGAGGTGGGACACTATGCTAGCAAGTGCCCTCGAGGCGAGCCCCGACGATTCGCTTTGACTTGGGAGCCACACCGGTCGTACCCCTACGCGGAGCAGGGCGAGCACCCCGGCCGGGGCGAGGCGGCGGGGCGCCGGTGGTGAGAGGTCGAGTGAACCACGTCACCGCGAGAGGATGCCCAGCAGCACCAGACGTTGTGATCGATGCGTTTCGTACATTCGATTCGCCACCGCTTTATTTGATTCGAGCCGATTCGTTTGTTTCTGAGTTTTGCTTTAAAGCAACAATTGAAAATCTGTTGCTCTTGGATCTGTTCTTTTAATCCAATCCCGGATCGAGTTGAGATCCAACCTAGGTTGTCCAGAGTTAGGATAACCATTCAGGAGTTGAGTTGGGCCGACTGATTTTGTTGGATATGCATCCCTAGATGTAATCTTGGGAATGGATTGGCCGTAAGCAGGCGATGTTAGGCTGTAGGAGCAGAGCGGTGACCTTAACCAATTCAGCGGAGTTAAGGTGCGATTCGCGGCGATGAGTGCCGGCGAGCTATCATGATTTGCGAGTAAGGTAATCCAGTTGGAGGATGTACCGGTTGTCGAGAGTACCGGCGTATTTCGGATGATCTTCGGGTATGCCACCGAGAGAGAGGTTGAGTTTCGATTGAGCTTGTGCGGTACCGCTCCGATTTCCAAGAGACCCTACCGGATGCCGGCCAATGATTTAGCGAGTTGAAGAAGCAAATTCGGGAGCTGTTGGATAAGGGTTACATCGATCGAGTTCGTCCCGTGGGGAGCGCCTGTTGTTCGTCAAGAAAAAGGATGGTAGTCGGCGCATGTGTGTGGACTACTGAGCACTTAATGAGGTCACCGTCAAAAATAAGTACCCTCTGCCCGGGATCGATGACCGTTTGACCAGCTTAAGGGAGCAGGAGTGTTCTCCAAGATTGATTTGAGGTCGATATCATCGATGAGGATACGTAAGGAGGACATACCCAAGACACCTTCTCGACTCGTTATGGTCTATACGAGTTCACAAAGTGATGTCATTTGGTTTGACTAATGCTCCAAAGCATATTTCATGTATTTGATGAATAAAGTGTTTATGGAATATTTGGACAAGTTTATCGTTGTGTTCATTGACGACATTTTGATATATTCCAAGGATGAGGAGGAACATCAGGAGCACTTGAGGTTAGCATTGCAGAAATTGAGAGATAATCGGTTGTATGCAAAGTTCAGCAAATGTGAGTTACGGATGAAGAAAGTCGCCTTTTAGGGCATGTGTTGACAGCAGAAGGAGTCGCAGTTGACCCGGGGAAAGTAAGTGATGTTTTGGATTGGCAGTCACCCACTTCAGTTACCCAAGTTAGGAGTTTTCTGGGTATGGCAGGATACTACCGTCGCTTTATTGAGGGATTTTCCAGTGTGGCTGCACCTCACGCAGATTGCTCAAAAGGAAAAGAAATTCACTTGGGACGCCAGAGTGCGAGAAGAGTTTTCAGAAACTTAAGGAGAGTTTGACCACAGCCCCAGTGCTTGTGTTGCCTGATATTAACAAGGATTTTGAGATATTTTGCGATGCTTCGCGCAAAGGTTTGGGTTGTGTCTTGATGCAAGACAAGAGAGTGGTAGCCTATGCCTCACGCCGATTGAGACCGCATGAGGAGAACTACCCTACCCATGATTTGGAGTTGGCGGCCGTAGTGCATGCTTTAAAGATTTGGCGTCATTATCGATGGGTAACGGATGTGAGGTTTACACGGATCATAAGAGTCCAAATACATCTTTACCCATCCGAGCTTAACCTCAGCGAGAGGAGGTGGTTAGAGCTGATAAAGGATTATAATGTGGGCATACATTATCATCCCGGGAAAGCTAATGTTGTTGCAGATGCCTTGAGCGAGAAAGGTATACCGCAATTCGGTGATGGTTCGAGAGAGTCGATGACTTTGCATGAGGAATTTGAAGCTTAACCTTGAGTTGGTTGAGCAGATTCTTGGCACTATGGAGATGCGACCTACTTTGGATGGTCGATTCGCGTGCTCGGTCGGATGATGAGGCATTTCAATGGATCGAGAAAGAATTTAAGTGAAGGTAAAGAGTCGGGATTTTGGTGGATGACCAGGAACCTTGTGGTTCAAGCGGCGTTTGTGTGTGCCCAACAAACAAGAAATAAAGGATGTGTTGTTAAAAGAAGCTCATGAGTCATCAGATTCGATTCATCCAGCGATACCAAGATGTACCAAGACATTAAGGATAAGTATTGGTGGCCAAGCATGAAGCGTGAGATTCTTGAGTATGTAGCCCTTTGTGATGTTTGTCGAGAGTAAAGGCGAGCACCGAGAGACTGCGGGTTTGCTACTGACCATTAAAAGTCCCCGAGTGGAAGTGGGAAGAAATTGGTATGGACTTTATAGTCGGCTTGCCTAAGACCAAAGAGGGTCATGATTCGATTTGGGTCATTGTGGACCGATTGACCAAGGTTGCTCATTTCATTCCGCTTAAGGCGACTTACAGTGGTGACAAATTGGCGAGCTATATATGTCGAGATTGTCGGTTGCATGGTGTGCCCAAGAAGATTGTGTCGATCGTGGATCGCGATTCACCTCTCGGTTTTGGGGTAGTTTCCATAAGGCTATGGGAACCACACGAATTCAAGATCTGCATATCACCCCAGCATGGATGGTCGACAGAGCGAGTTAATCAGTTCGGAGGACATGTTGAGAGCTTTGTGTGCTTGATCATGGGTCTAAGTGGGACGATTGTTTACCCTTTGCGAGTTCTCATACAACAACGATTATCGAGGCGGTTTGAGATGTCACCGTTTGAGGCATTGTATGGCAGAAATGCAGACCCCTCTCAATTGGAAAGAGACGGGGAAGGTCGAGTTTTGGCCCGATTGTTTGAAAGAAGCCGAGGATAAGGTCCGCTTGATTCAGAAAGGTTGAAAGCGCCGTGCAGACAGTAAAAGCTATGCGAGATACGACGCCGAGCCGAGTTTTGAGCCGATGATTTTGTGTATTCGAGGATCACACCATTCAAAGGTGTGAAGAGATTTCAGCTAAAGGAAGCTTGCACCGAGATATGTTGGTCCGTTCAGATTCTCAAACGCAGGAAGAGGTTGCTTATCGCTTGAGCTACTGCGTCCTTGATGGGGTACATGGCGTCTTTCATGTGTCCAAGTGAAGAAGTGCTGCGCGCGCACTGAGGAGGTTGTGCCGATTGAGGCCGTTGACTGCGGGAGGATCTGTCGTACAAAGAGCACCCAGTCAAAATCTTGGAAGTGTCGAGCGAGTCACCGGAATAAAGCGGTCCGTTTTGCAAAGTTCGATGGAGCAACCATTCCGAGGAGGAAGCCACTGGGGCGCGAGGAGGATCTCGAGCGAGTTTCGAACCTATTCTCTTAGTTGGCCCAGATCTCGGGGTGAGATCTCGTTTAAGGGTAAGGTTTGTAACATCCTGCTTTTTCGAGATTTTTAAAGCACGGATTTCAAAAATGAATTTTCTGAATTTTTGAAATTAATTGAAGCTTCAAATGAATTTTTAAAGTTTTAAATGATTTAATGTGATTAAAATAAACATTAACATAAGTGGAAAATATTTTATTTGTGTTCCTTGTGTCACAAGGAATTTTCTCGTATTTTTGGTGAATTTTCCGGATTTATTTGCTATTTTCTAGAGCTTTTAGAAGTTTATTTGAATTTCGGAAAAAGAAAAGAAAAGAAAATAATCCCGCCGCCCGATCCCCTCTCTCCTCCACGCGTCAACCATCCCGCGCCGCAGTACCTTTTCCCGCGCGCGCGCGCTCCCGCGCCGATCCGCTCACGCGCCACGCGTCACAAGATCCACGCTGGCGCTGCGGCACCAGCGCGCCGCCGCCTCGCCTCGCGCCGCGACGCGCGCGCGCGCGATCGCAGCCGTCCGCCCGCGCGCGCGCGAACCTAACCCTAGCGTGCGCCCGCCGTCCGATCCCTCCGCGTTGAATCCTAGCCGCCCAAACCTAATCCGCGTTCGCGCGCGCCGTAACCGTCGGGATTGCCTCGGTTCGCGTGTTAAAACCCGCCGCCTCGCCTCGGTTCGTGTGCGTCGCGACGAACTCATCGCCGCCGCCCTCGCCTTCGCCCTCGCGCGGCGCCGCCGAGCCGCTCCGCCGTCGCGCTGCCGCCGCGCGCCCCTCCGCGCGCCCGTCCCCGTCGCCGTCGCCGAAGACTTCGCCGGTGAGCCTCGCCGCCCCTCTCCTCGCCGCGTCGCCGCCGCGCCGTCGCCCTCGCCGCACCCGCTCGCCCCTCGGTCCCGAGCCGCACGCGCGCGCGCCGCGCACCCCGCGCGCGCCGCGGCGCCAGCGCGAACGCCGCCACGCGTCGCCGATCCGCTCCCGCGCCGGCCACGCGCCGCCATCTCCCGCTCGCGCGCGCGCGCTGCGTCGCGACGCAGCGCGGGCGAGCCGCGCCGCGCGTCGCCGATCCGCCGTCGCCGCGCCGCGCGCGCGATCTCGCCGTCGCTCGGTCCGACCGAAGGTCCGATCATGCGCGCGGGATCTCTCGCCGTCGGATCCCCGCCGTCGCGCCGCGCCGTGCCGCGTCAGCCGGGCCACGTCAGCCCTAGCTGACGTGGCATCCTACGTGGCATGCCACGTCAGCGCCACGTCAGCCCTAGCCGCCTCCCCCGAGCCACGTGGCAGCCACGTCAGCTGCCACGTCAGCCCGCGCCACGTGGCAGCATATGCTGCTGCCACGTCAGCGCGCCCCCGCCGCGTCAGCCCTCTCTCCCCCGTGCACTGTTCCGTGCGCCGGGTTCACCGTGGACCAGGTATTCGGTGGACCGGGTTCACAGCACAGTAGCATTTTTCAATTTTCCCGAATTAATTTTGAATTAATTTTCCGAGAGCCCGTTCTCCTCCGTCCTAGCTCCGATTGACCCCGTTCTTTTTTCTAAATTCATCTAAAATCGAGCTCTAGCTGTTGGTTCTGTTTTTGTGAATTTTTGAGTTCTTTTGCTTGTCATTTTATGTGTTTCCTTGTTTCCGGTCGCTTTCTCTCTCGTTAGATTCAGATTCCGGAGGAGCAGGTTTCGCGCTGAAGACCGGAGTACCTCACGAGCATAACGAAGGCAAGTCGTGTCCCTTGATCATGTTGAACCCAATTTTACAAACTATTATTTAATTATTTTGTTTCAAACTACATTGCATTGCTATTTTTATTCAAACCGTTGCACAGGTAGTTATTGTCCCAATTGCAATTACACCTCTTTGACACTTTGAAATACCATGGAGCCTTTGTCACCATAGGTTGGGAAATTTAATAGTGATGCTAGTTTATTTATCACATGGGTTGGTACGATTAGATTGCTTAGCCTGTTTATATTTACGATTGGTCTCCTCACACATATTAAATTATTAATTTGACTTAATGATATATGGGCGTGGTTGGTGCCACGTGTATTAAAATTTGTGCCACGGCATTGGTGTGACGTTGGCTTGGTTATACAAATTGGTTTTGCACTCGGCAGTGATCGTGCAAGAAAGGGGAAGTACGGTTGTACTTTGGGGGATGTGGTAGTCTCGCCCGGGTAATGCTAAGGACTTAACTTTGTGCGCCATTGATCTGAGCTTAATCGTGCAAACCACATGTCTATTATGGGATGGACCTGGCTGATTAATTTGTAATATTTCAATTCAATTCGCCATTGTGATGGACATGGTTCTTGATTTCCATGTGGCGCAAGGGGGTGTGATGCGAAACCCTAGCGGGCGTGATTGTGTTGAGGTAGAGCATTGTAAAGGCCTTGTTGTGATTTCCTTAGGCCTAGGCTAATCACATCGTGTGGGTACAGTTGTGCAACCTCTGCAGAGCGTAAAACTATTCGAATAGCCGCGCCCTCGGTCATGGGCGGTGCTCGGGATTTCACACGAGGGTTAGTGTTTCATTTATAACTTAGTGGTTTATGTTGGGGTGGACAGTAGTTCACTATTGGTTTAACTTGTGAATTGGTGTTCACAAGTGGTTCATGTTTATCCCTTTGATTATCTATTATTCTGTTTTCGCTAACTTTCGCTTTCAAGTTATTTAATATATTTCATCAATAAATGCCTTTATGCAAATTAACCTTTCAGCCTTCCTTTGGTAAGCCTTGCATATTATATTGCATTTATTGTTACAAACGACTTGCTGAGTACCAATGTACTCACGGCTTTACGCCTATGTTGCTCAGTTGAGGGAGAGGAGTACTATCAGCAGGAGGTGCCAGAAGGGGAGTACTACGACGACTTCACGGATTAGGCTTCGTTCTCCACTCGATAGCCTGTGGCTTGTCGATTGGTCGCTACGCTTTATTTTGGATTTCCGCTGCTATTTTGTTAAGCCCTTCCGGCTAGAGATATTGTAAGCTTGGCCATAAGGTCGTACCCTTGATATTTTATCGATATTCTAGTTTTCCCTTATTATTGTCGTGTGTATGACTGTGATGACATCTATGTTTGACTGTGTGCACTAGCGTGATCCTGGACTAGTGCAGTTTACATAGAGAGACCGAGTTTGCATATTCGGGTCTCGACAGGAGTCCGTCCTGTCGCCGCGATGGCGCCGACGAGGCGGGGGCGTTACCCCGGTGGCGGAGGGCTCGGTCCAGAGCCGCTGTCTCTAACCCGCCCACCGGCTTAGCGACAAGCGCTGTTGGTCCGGACGACGTGTCAGGTGGCGGGTCTGAGCATGCCAGCTCGTGGGGGTCACACTTGTCGGAACCCGGAACAACAACTCCGAGTCCCTCTGTGTAAATCGCACTATCCCAGGAAAAGCTAGTGCACACAGGGTTAACAACAATGTATATCATGCAAAAATCACCACAGAATATTATTAAACAAAAATACGGCATTAAGGCCAAGTCTTACAATAAGGGCACAAGGCCAACAAAAGAGATAAAACAGCAAAAAGCAGTAAAGGTAGCATAACAGCCCATCCAGCCTCCCACAGGCGAATGACTGTAAGACACGTCCTACTCGCTGAAGTAGTCCTCACCGTCGTAGTCGTCCTCAAAGTCTGGCAATAGATTTAGCAAGGTGAGTACAAAGAGTACTCCAAAGGTAAGCATATAAATGCTTACGCAAGTTACACCGGGGATTATAATAGGGTGGATGCATGCATAGGAATAACAAAGAAAAGCTTAACAGTAAGTCGTGCGAAAAAGCGATACTTGAATTTAAATGTAATACGTAAGTATGAAAGCTGAATTTTTAATACGATATATGAAACATTGTTTGAAACAATTAATATCGTTAGTGTAGGCTCCGACCTACACTAACCTAACCACGGAAATTCACCCGGACCATTATTAAAACTACTGTTGTTTGCTGAAAACAAGTTTATGAAAACAAGTCTAATCTGTGAAGATTCTACTTAGCATGTCCATGACCGTGGACACGGCTATCCAGATAGTTTGTTACTCTGCAGAGGTGTACAACTTTACTCACAAGATATTCCCTCTCACTTGAGCCACGCGATAAACACACTACCTTAGGTGTGCGGCGGAGAGTTCATGACAAGGCTGTTCTAATGATCCATAGCCAAAATAATCACGCCGCTACTAAGGTTTCACCACAACTCGAATCCACGAGTTGGAGCCCCCTCTTGTGCCATGTGAGACTCCCGCAGCCTACGCTGCGCTCACATTCAGCCTATAGTGAGACCATATGTGGAACTTCACAAATTACTTAGCCAGGTCTGTCCCATACCGGACTTGTGGTAGTACGAAGTGACTTCGTAAAATGAATCACAGAAATGGTCCTTAATCTGACTTAGGCTCGACCACATGCCCACGTGCACGACAATCAACCAGGTGTCACCAAACACGAGGCATGCCGGCACCCACCACCTAACCAATAGCCTAAGTCCAAATCATATGTTTCATTTTTATTTTTAAACCATTTTCATCAACCATACTTGACTCACCGAAGTCAAGATTTAAAACGAACTGTCATTTCATGTAAAAGATTGATCCCACCTAAAGTTATACTAAGCCAGGCTAAGTATTTCTATAAAATTTCTAGTCAATACAATGGTACTATCTAGTTTTCAGCTAGGGTGACAAGGTATATGAATTCGAGATTCAAATTGGCCATATTCAAAGGATTATGGGAATATCTAACATTTGAACTGAATTTAAATTAAATTTGAATAGAAGTACGCATGCATGTACAGTAAAACAACATAAATAAATTTGAAATATTAGGTTCAACATGGTCAAAGGTGTAACTTGCCTTGGTCGAAGTCCTGCTGGGAATCGTCGAACTCAAATTCACTGGAATCGTCAAAATCTAACGTAAAGAGCCAATTCAAAGAAAATTCAAAAACAAAATTAAAATAAATTCAAAATTTCAAAATGATGCCAGAAATGGATAGTTCATGATTTTAGAAAAATTTAGAAATTTGAACGGGTCAATTTGGAGTTAAAATGAAAAAGTTATAGCCTTCGAAAGTTTAAATACAATTAAAAAGAAAATACCTAATTTCTGGAATTATTTTTAAACCGAAAAAGCATTTATGACGTCAGCATGAATTATTTTTCTAAAGGAAATTAAAGGATTATGTCGTCAGCAAGGCAATTAGTTTTCGGCCGAATTATTTTTATACGGGAAACTCGGTTTATTGCGTCAGCATGACGTCAGCCCTGGAATTAACAGAGGCTGACAGGTGGGGTCGGTCTACGGTGGACCTGGTCCATGGACCGAGCGATGCTGAGGTGGCACGCGGGCGCGCGGGGAGCGAGGTGGCGCTGGTGTGGCTTCCACGTGGCCCCACGTGGCTGCCACGTGGTTGCCGCATGGCTGCCAAGTCACGGCTTTTTGCCGACGTGGCTACGCACACGCTGGGTGGCGGGGAGGCACCTGGGTGGCGCTGGCGTGGCGCCCAACTGGCGGTCACGTATGCTGCCACCTCGGCCCGGCGGTTGACGGGGCATGGCGGCCGGCGGTGGAGCACGGGAACCGAGGGTCGCCGACGCTCCGGCGGGCGGCGGCGCTGGCCGATGGGTGCAAAACGCAGAGGGGAGTACGGGGAGTTCACCGGTACCTTGTGCGGGGGAGTGGTCGCCAGGGATCGCCTGGGCACGAGCAACGTCGGAGCGGTGCTGGCGAGGCATGGGGAGACCTGAGGCGGCGGCGATTGCTCGCCGGAGTTGCTGAAGGCCGGCGGTGGAAAATGGGGCTCGGGGGGTTCTGGTGCTTGGATGCTCCGATTGAGAGGCGAGGGAGAGGCGGTGTGAGTAGAGGGACCTCGGGGTATCCCTTTTATAGGCTGGGGAGGGGAGTAACGGTCGCGCACATCTCGCCGGAGTGGGAACGGTCGGAAAGCTCAATGCGACGGTGAAGGAGGGTGTAATTGGGGAGAATTATGCCTGCAACGGACACGGTGGAGGGTTAATTGCTATTTGCAGTCGGCGCGGGGCATCAATTTGGAAGGAAACCGAAGCTTGGTTTCGGCTTCAATGGCGGCAACGGTCGGCGATTGCGCGGGGAAGAAAGGAAGGGGGCAGGGAAGACGGAGCTGACAAGGAGGGCCCACCGGTCAACGAGAGAAAGAAAAGAGAAGGGGCGAGGGCAGTGGCAGGATTCGCGACGCGTGGCGCACGGGAGGGACCTGAGCCGCTGATGTTAAGTGAAGGGGTAAGTGAGGAGGGGCGGCCAAGATCTCATCCAACAAAAGAGATTTGATCTGAGCCATTGGGGTTTCGGGCGGAGGGGTAAGTGGCTGCGGACGGGCGGGATGAAATCCGACAAGGGTGAACGGTCCCGATCTCACCACGTGTCGGCAGGAGCGAAGGGGAAGGCGGGATGAAACGGTAAGTTGAATCGGACGGCGGGGAAAGGATCCGGCAGCACGGGTTCGGCCTAATGGGTGACAAGTGTCGGCCCGGGAGAGGTTTTGGGTTTTTAATTCTTTTGATTTTCAGAAATGAGTTGAAGGCTTTAAAATACTCAGAAAAATATCAAATAAATTTTGAAAAATCCAGAAAAATTCAGAGAACCTTCTGGAACTATTTGAGACTTAATAAAAATAATTTCAACCCATTTGGAAATTTATATTTTGCAAACGCACAATTTGACTTAAAAGAGGATGTTTTTAATTCTTTATAAATTCCTGAAATTTAAGTAATTACAGAATTGAGTTTAGGAAAATGAAATACATTTATTTGACCTTCATGAAATGCAACAAGTTCAATTTGGCTTTTATAAATTAAAGTTTTTAACTTTCTCAAATCGGGACTTGGAATAAAATCCAGGGAAAATCCAATAAATATTTTAATAAAAGGAATAAAATTTTTGGGATGTTACAACACTGCCCCCAGCGAGGACTTAAGCGGTGGTGGGGCGGGCCTTGGTAGCGACGTCGTCGAGGACGAGGCCGTGTCGCTTGTACCGGCCGGCGAGAACCTGTCTCCTGGTCCCCCATCGCCCATGGCGGTTGCCGCGGACCTTCTGTCTGCTCCCGCTCCTATGACAACTGGAGCGGCGGAGGGCTCGTCGCCGTCGCCTGCTGCAGCCGTCACAGATTTGACGCCCGTTCCAGTCCATGCAGCTATTGGAGCGGTCGAGGGTGCGTCGCCTGACTCGCCAAGAGCGAAGTGTCAACGAGTGCGATCGCCTTCACGCGTGGGGCAATTCCATGTGGTGGGCGCGGTCGGCGGGGGCCTAGGGTCCGACCGGGAAGCCACTCCGACAGGGGAGGGAGACATTGCTCCCCGGGCAGGGGCTAAGCTGACACCTCCCCATACCTTAGTGGAAGGTGACGGAGGTAGGCGTAACTCCTTTTCTCCCTGCGACTTCGCGAAGCTCTCTCCAATTTGCTCGCTCATGCCGTCGTCGACATTAGGGGAGGGGAGGTCTCCCAGACGCGGCCAAGGATCGAGCAGCAGAGGTGTTTGCGAGGTCGGCGGTGTCGTTGCGCAAAACGCAGCGCGAACGCCTGATGCTGTCGCCGGGCCCCTGAGGCTTGCCGTGTCTGACTTCATCCCGCCTCCGAAGACGCTTCGCACCCTTAACGGAGCCGCGGGGTGCGGTGACAGCAAGCTGGATCGACGAGCGCTGTCGTCGTGCGGGGGGGGGATCTTCTTGCACTCGCACTGGGCGCCTCGGGAATGAAGGTAAGCACCTGAGCCCGCGTTCGACATCGCGTACTGCGTGCATACTAAATAGTCATGTCCTCCCGCTGTTAGACGGTTGCCATCAGCCGGGCGCTGGATGAGACGCGCATCCGCGAGCAGAGGGTGCTGGAGGAATAGCTTCGCGCTGCTGACGAGGCTCACGCCATGAAGGATGAACGCATCTGTCTATTGGAGGCGGAGATCCGTGCGGCGGCAGCGGCGCAACGTGCCGCCGAAGAGGCCCAGCGCGCCGCCACGGAGGAGTGCACCGGTTTGCTCGAACAAATCCACGCGCTGGAGGAGGAGAAGGCCCGGCTCGTCACCGCCCTGGAAGGGAGGAATCAGACTTTGGGCGACGCATCCGCGGCGGCGTGGAGGGCCATGGAGTCGCTTGAGGGGGCCCTTGGGGACCTCTGCATCGACGTGCCGGACCGTGTGCACAACCCCATGGATGTGACACAATCTTTGGCGCGGATCGAGGAGGGCTCGAGCCTGGCACTCCGCGGTGCCAAAGCCTTCGACGATCATTGTGGCTTCGCCAGTGCCTGTCTTGCTTTTGCCCTGATCCACGCCCGGGGGTGTGAGCATGTAGACGAGCTGGTCGATCCTCATCTGGGTGTGCTGACCGAAGCCGGAGTATTGTCCAGCGCCGCTCGCAGTTCGCTGCCCGCCGTCCAGAGTTTCTACGAGCGGATCTGGGGCGACCTCGGGGAAGATGCGGCCAAAGTCCTGCTGCGGCGAATGCTACGCCGTGAAGGTAACTTCCTTCAGTGGCTGGAGGAGGTCCGTCGGCGCCATGAAGGAGGCGCGGCCCCCTAGGTGCGCTGATTAGGACCTGGCGGGTGTGTGATGTAACTTTTTGCTATTGTTTTTCTTGGTCTTTGTCCTCATACATATATATATATATATTGAACAAAAGCGTTGCTCCGAGTCTTCTGTCACGATCGCAGCGCCTTGGAGGCGAAGTAGGCAAGGTATTGGCGGCAGAGCTGGCGCCTAGTCGAGGTGGACGCGTGAGCGCTCCGTCCCCTACCCCTCAAAGGGGTGGCAGCGGAGCTGGTACCTAGTCGAAGTGGACGCGCTAGCGCTCCGTCCCCTACCCCTCCAAGTGGTGGCAGCGGAGCTGGCGCCTGGTCGACGTGGACCCGCGAGCTCTCCGTCCCCTACCCCTCCAAGTGGTGGCAGCGGAGCTGGCGCCTAGTCGAAGTGGACGCGCGAGCGTTCCGTCCCCTACCCCTCGAAGTGGTGGAAGCGGAGCTGGCGCCTAGTTGAAGTGGACACGTGAGCGCCCGCCCCTACACCGAAGTGGTGGCGCGAGTGGCGCCTAGTCTAAGTGGGCGCGCGAGCGCCCGCCCCCCTCGAAGTGGTGGCGGCGAGCTGACCCTGGTCGAAGTGGACGCGCGAGCGCTCCGTCCCCTACACCTCGAAGTGGTGGCAGCGGAGCTGGCGTCTAGTCGAAGTGGACGCACGAGCGCTCCGTCCCCTAGCCCTCGAAGTGGTGGCAGCAGAGCTAGCGCCTAGTCGAAGTGGACGTGCGAGCGCTCCGTCCCCTACCCCTCGAAGTGGTGGCAGCGGAGCTGGCGCCTAGTCGAAGTTGACGCGCGAGCGCTTCGTCCCCTACCCCTCGAAGTGGTGGCGGCGGCGCCAGTCTGGTAGACGCTGAGCAGCGCTCGCTTGCCTGCACTCCGCGGGAATGCACAGGGACAAGCGCAGCAGAGCGCACAGGGAAAACATTCATGTTTAATTTGCACTCCGGAGCGTGCGTGGGACTATCAACCACGACTTAGTTAGGCTCCGGAGGGTACGGCAACACGCGCGCGGGACATCCGCGTCTTGTTTATACTCAATAGAGCGCGCAGGGAAAACATCCGCATCTTTGTTTGTACTCTGGAGAGTGTGGGACTGTCAACCACGGCTTAATTAAGCTCCGGAGAGTACGCCAACGCATGCGCGGGACATCCGCGTCTTATTTAGACTCAGTAGAGTACGCAGGGAAAATATCCACATCTAGTTTGTACTCTGGAGCGTGCGTGGGACTATCAACCATGACTTAATTAGGCTCCAGAGGGTACGCCAACGCGCGCGCGGGACATCCGCGTCTTGTTTATACTCAGTAGAGTGCGCAGGAAAAACATCCGCGTCTTATTTATACTCCGCAGAGTGCGCGCGGAGGCGTCCCCCCACTGCGTCTTATTTATACTCCGTAGAGTGCGTGCGGAGGCGGACCTCGACGCTACGTCTTATTTACTCTGTAGAGTGCGTGCGGAGGCGTGCCTCGACGCTACGTCTTATTTATACTCCGTAGAGTGCGTGCGGAGGCGGACCTCGACGCTACGTCTTATTTATACTCCGTAGAGTGCGTGCGAAGGCGGACCTCGGTGCAGTGCATGTGCGGAGGTGAATCTCCGTGCAGTGCGTGTGCGGAGGTGAATCTCCGTGCAGTGCGTGTGCGGAGGTGAATCTCCGTGCAGTGCGTGGGAACATCGACCACGTCTTTATACTCCGGAGAGTACGCGCGGTGGTGGCACCAATGCGTGCGCAGAACTCCGCGTCTTGTTTAGACTCAGTAGAGTGCGTGCGGAGGCGAACCTCGACGCTACATCTTATTTATACTCCGTAGAGTGGGGCGGATCGCGACGAGAGGTTGTTGAACGGTTGGCTTTATTAATCTCCCGCTTGCCCAGGGAAGCGTCTTGTAATAGACAGGATATGGGTGCCGTCTCATGTTAGCTATTGCTGGTCTAAACATAGTATCTTCGCAACCTGTCCGCATTCCAAGTGTGACAGAACGTCTGCCCTTCAAGTGTGGCGAGGCGGTAAGCTCCGCGCTGTAATAATGTCGCAACGATGTATGGGCCTTCCCACTTGGACTCCAGCTTGCCGACCGTGTCTGCGCGGAGGGCCGTCTTGAGGACGAGGTCCCCCGACTGGAATGCTCGTGGGTATACGGAGCGGCCACTCATGCACACCATTTGTTGTGCGTACTTGGCGACGTGTTGGGTGGCATTGAATCGGTCCCCGTCGAGGAGGTCCAAGGACAATTGGCGCTCTTGAACGGCGAGGACACTGCGCGAGCCGGCTTGGATCTCCCTGGGCGTCATCGCCTCATCGCCGAAGAGAAGCTTGAATGGCGTGAATCCCGTCGGGCGTGTCGCCGTTGTGCGGAGAGACCAGAGGACGCTGTGGAGCTCGCTTGGCCACTTGCCATTCGGTAGCCCGACAAGGCGCTTCTTGACTCCGGAGGAGATGGCGCCGTTCACCCGCTCGACGGCTCTGTTGGACTATGGGTGTCCGACCGAAGCGAAGCGGAGCGTGATGCCCATGCTGTCACAAAACTCCTTGAATGGGGCAGAATCGAATTGCAGGCCGTTGTCGGCGATGATCTCCCTAGGCACCCCAAAGCGGCATATGATGTTCTGCCAGACGAAGCGCTGCACAGCCGCCAAAGTAACCTTGGCTAACGCCGCAGCCTCTGGCCACCAAGAGAAATATTCCAAAACGACCACAATGAAGCGCAAGTCTCCTGGAGCCCGAGGTAGAGGTCCCACAACGTCAATGCCCCACCGCGCCAGCGGCCATACGGGAGGGATGGGGTTGAGGCCGGTCGGAGGTCTGTGAATGACCCGGCCCATCCATTGGCAGCCTTGACATCAGTGCACGAGGTCCTGGGCATCAGCAACGGTGGTTGGCCAGTAGAAGCCCTGCCTGAATGCCTTGCCGACGAGCGACCTCGGCACCAGATGCGAGCCGCAGAGTCCTGCGTGGATTTCCGCGAGAAGGTGCTTTCTTTCCTCGTGCGATAGACACCGTAAAAGCGGTGCATAGACCCCTCTTTTGTAGAGCACTCCATCGAGCACCTGGAAGGATCTGGCGCGGCACTGCAGACGGCGAGCTCGATGGGGTCGTCAGGCTCGGCGATGCCCTGCAAGAAAGCGTAAACGGGTTGTCGCCAATCACCCTGCTGAGTGATCTGGTGGACGAGGGCCGCGTCGCGATTGTCCTGTGCGATGGCCGCCGTGGGCAGGACCTCGTAGAACGCTCCTTCGTGGGTGGGGAGCTGTTGGCTGGCGGCCTTTGCGAGAATGTCGGCCTGCTCATTCTCCGCTCGGGGGATGGTCTTGATCATGACACCCAGGAAATGTCGCTCCTTGGCTCGCACAGCTGAGAGATACTTGCCGAGCTCGGGGTCCTTGGCCTGATATGACTTGTCCACCTGGCCCACCACCAGCCGTGAATCCGTGCGGGCGAGAACTCGCCGCGCGCCCAGAGCTTTGAGCTTCGTGAGGCCAAAAAGTAGTGCCTCGTACTCGGCGGTGTTGTTGGTGGCGGGAAATGCGAGGCGCGCCGAGTATCATAGGCGGTGTCGCTCCAGTGTAATGATCACCGCACCCACGCCCGCGCCAGAGACGCAGTAGGCTCCGTCAGTGTCGAGCGTCCACACCGGGTCCTCTGGCTGCTGGGCGTGCTGGGTCGAGGGAGTCCACTCCGCGAGGAAGTCCGCAAGGATTTGGGACTTGATTGCTGTACGCGAGGCATACGTTAGAGAAAAAGGGGCGAGCTCGGCTGCCCACTTACCGATGCATCTGGTGGCCTCTTTATTGTGCAACATCTCCGCCAAAGGGAACAAGGACGACACGGTTATTGGATGGGCCAGGAAGTAGTGTCGGAGCTTTCTCGAGGCCATGACCAGCGCGTAAGCCAACTTCTCAAGCTCCGTGTATCGTGTCTTGGCGCCTTGGAGGGCTTCGGAGACGAAGTAGACCGGGCGCTGAAGAGCGCCCTCCTCGAGAACGAGGACGGCGCTGACCACTGTCGCTGAGGCGGCGAGGTAGAGCAAGAGGGGAGCCTCTGGTGCCGGGGTGACCAGAGTGGGTAGGCTTGCGAGGTGCCTCTTGAGGTCGTCGAAGGCGCTGGTGCAATCACCGTCCCAACGAAACCTGTCACAGCCGCAAAGGGTCTTGAAGAAGGGCAGGCCCCGCTCCGCAGCCCTGGACAAAAATCGACTCAGCACAGCCATGCGACCGGCGAGTCTTTGGACTTCCCTTGTCATTTTAGGTGGCTCCATAGCGAGGATCGCGTCGACCTTATCGGGGTTAGCTTGGATGCCGCGCCCTGACACCAGCAAGCCCAAGAGCTTGCCCGCCTGCACACCAAAGACACACTTGTTTGGGTTCAGCTTGATGTCCGCCTTCCTAAGGTTGTCAAAGGTCCCTTGAAGATCTTCACCGTGGGCGGCCAACTGTCTGGTTTTGACGACCACGTCGTCGACATAAGCCTCCACATTCCTCCCCAGTTGGGAGGTCAGCGCTAGCGCGATGAGGCGGGTGAAGGTTGCGCCGGTATTCTTCAGACCGAAGGGCATTCTGACAAAGCAGTATGTCCCTATCGGAGTGATAAAGCTGGTCTTGTCTTCGTCATTCTTGGCCATGTAGATCTAGTGGTAGTCGGAGTAAGCGTCCAAGAAGCTCATGAGTTCGTAGCCGGCGGTGGCGTCGACCAGTTGGTCTACGCGTGGTAGAGGGTAGTCATCCTTCGGGCATGCCTTGTTGAGGGTAGTGAAGTCGATGCACATACGCCAGGCACCGTTAGCTTTCTTCACCAGCATCGGGTTGGCCAACCAATCTGGGTGTTAGACCTCGCGGATGACTCTAGCCTGCAGGAGCTTCTCTACTTCCACCTTGGCTGCTTGCTGCCGGTCAACGGACATATGCCGAAGCCTTTGCCTGACCGGCTTAGCATCCTGGCGGACCACTAAGTTGTGCTCGATGAGGGAGCGGTCCACGCCCTTGATGTCCTCCGGGGACCATGTGAAGATGTCTGCGTTGTTCCGGAGAATCTGGAGTAGCTCTTGCTCCACCTCAAGGGGGAAGCCTTCGCCGACGGAGACGACTTGGCCGTCGGCTCGGAGAGGTACCCTCTTGACCTCGCCCTCCGGTCGGGGCTTGGGAGTCCACCCCGGGGCGGATGGTGTGTCCACCTTGAGCTTGCCTGCGAGGGCGTGCACTCTGGGCGGGGGCTCCTAAGCTCCACGCGTCGGGCGAGGTCCTGGTTGCCGAAGATAGTGATGACGCCCCGCGGGCCCGGGAGCTTCATACACAAGAATCCATGATGCAAGACTACCTCGAAGGAGACGAGGACGGGGCGGCCCAGAATGGCGTTGTATGGGCTTGGGGTGTCCGCGACATCGAAGATGACGTCCTCGCTCCTGACGTTATCGTCTTGACAAAAGGAGACTTGGAGACATACCTGGCCCAATGTACTTAGCGATTGGCCCCCAAAACCGTGCAGCGGGGTCCTCGATGGCTGCAATCGACATCGAGGAATTCCCATACGGTCGAGGGCCTCCGCAAAAAGCACGTTCACTGAACTACCTCCATCAACAAGGATGCGCCTAACGTCACATCCTGCAATGTCGGCTCGAATGAGGAGAGGGTCTTGGTGGGGAAAGTCCACACCCCGGGCGTCAGCAGGTGCAAAGGTGCTACTTCTGGTCTTGGTTGCTGCGGGGCTCCCGACGAGGAACCTCCGGAGATGACGTTGATAACCTGAACCTGCAGGGGCGTTCGTTGCGGCTACTGCAGACGGGTCCCCGGTGAGACGGCCGTCAGGGCCTACGGGCTCCAAGCCTCTTGCATGGCCCACACGATCCCGCAGAGATCCGCTAGCTCCCAGTGGAGCGTACGGAGGGCCGCCTGCAGGGAGCTCTCCACTACCGTCGTAGTCAAAGCGAGCGGCACACCCGATCGCGCTGGCCTGATAGCCGCGACCACTGCTTGCACCGCCAAGCTACTCGCCACATCGGTGTGGTGGATTCCCGCATCGCTGACTCAGTCCGCATTGCTACCGGGGCCACTCGGTGCTCCTGTATTGGGAGTGAGGATGGTGGCCATGCCTCCGTGGGCGCCGACGCTACCTCATTGCGCCGCCCGGTCGGTGCTGTGGTAGTTGGCGGAGGCGATCGCTATGTCGGCGAGGGTGGAGTCAGCCGTTGCGTCGGCGTTGGCGGGGCTGGGGTCGACTGCTACATCGACGTCGGCGGGGTTGGAGTCGACCACTGCATCAGCGTCGGCGGGGCTGGAGTCGACCGCTACGTCGGCGTCAGCGGGGTTGGAGTCAATCGCTGCGTCGTCGGTGGGGCGAGAGTCGACCGCTACGTCGGCGTCGGCGGGGCGGGAGTCGACCGCTGCGTCGGCGTCGGCGGGGCCAGAGTCGACCGCTGCGTCAGTGTCGCTCACCTCCGGGACCGCCGATGTCGGAGCCCTGGTGTCGGCGCGGGACCTCGCTGCGACCCCTCTTCTCCTCCTCGCCGCCGATGATGTCGGTGCCATCCTTCCTAGATCCTGAGGCTCAATCATGTCGTCCCCATGGACGGCGCCAACTATTGTGGTTACAGACCAAACAGAGAGAAGTGTAGTGGGGAGTTAGGTGAGATATCCCTCTCACCATGGCTACCGTCACATATATGTCTCCTTACGAGGAGCGTCTTTACAAGGATGCCCTTCGGGGCATTTACGTCCTTACACATATAACAGGCTGGTTGGGTTAGGTGGGGGTCACCCCTACAACAGCCATGATTTTCTACATGTGTAATAGTTTACTTATAGGTTGCCAAACACTACTCCATAAATAGGTGATCATAAACATAACTTTTGGGTTTACTATAAAATATGTAGAAGAATGTGAGCGATCAAGATAAAATTTACCCCTCCAATATAACAGAAAAGATATCTTTGGGCCCCTCGATGTGATTGGATTAAAGAAGTGTATAGTCATACCAAATGTAGTTGAGGAGTCAATCACAACTGAGTAATCCTCCATAAGTTTGAGTGAAGAATCAAGCTATTATAATTGGCACGCTTATTGCCATGAGTTCGGTCTAGTATCATAAGGCAAAGGGATCAGTACATAAGCACTATATAGGTTCATCCGATATGATCTTTATGTGTATTTAGGAGTTGTTATATCCTACTATGGACCACTACTGACTTATGGACCGAAAATGAGTTTTCAGACCATGGCCAAATACACATGAACGTACAAGGTCACACACTTAATAGGTATTGAAAAGAATTTTAATCTTGTTATATAATTGGAAATGCTCCACAAGTGATTTTTGTTTATTTGTGAAAAACTTTGGAGCAAGGTACAACACTATATCAACTCTTTTCTCTTAACTCAAGTTCATTTTCTAAAAAGTTCCAGAAAAAATTGGAACTACAAGTAGTCATTCTATGATACGTCCGCTTTTCAGAACTACCGGCAGTGAAATTGCGGTACTTCCGAATTTTCTGAAAATGGCCGATTTGATTCAAAACTTGTTGATTTCAATTCCGTCAACCATTCTTTTTGCTCCTCTAAGTCAAGTTGATCCTTGTTATCCTTCTTAGTTACCCTCTAGTATTTCTTGATTTCATATACCTTTTTGCTCTTAATTTGATACCTTTATCATAAAAATAGCATTCTCTCTAAAAGTGGAAGACTTTTGATCATCTTGACCTCAACATGAACTTCATTCTTATCTTTTCAAGTGGAAAATATGTGGTATCCTTATTCCTCCAAGTGGTACCTTTCAAAGTGATATCCTTTTTCCCCTCTTATCTAGCAAAATCTTCTCTTAACCAAGCTCTCTCATTTAATATTTCTCTTTTATGGTATTCACCCTTACAAGTGGTATCCCCTTCAAATCTTGTCAATGGTATCAAGAGGAAATCATTGAAGACCTCTCAAGATTATTTCAAGTGGTTGACAAGTAATCTACAAGTGGTACATTAAGTATTCAAGAAGGATTTAAAAGTGGTACTCACAAGCGGTATCAAGTTTTCCACAAATGGATTTAATCATACTTGATATCGTTCTAGGTCATAAATGGTATCAAGTTTCTACAATTGGAATTAATTATATGTGGTATCATTTATATTTACCAGTGGTATTTTTCTGAAGCAGTATATACTCTTCATAGAAAAGACAAAAGAACCACAAAAGGCTAAAAGCACCTATTATGGAGAAAATAAGAAATCTTTGATTCTTGGCACTAGATGACATAAGGAGAGAAAGTTAAAACAAAAAGGGGGAAGAGATGTGAAAAGAAAAGAATAACAACAAAGAGGAGAATCCTTTATGTGTCAAAGGAAAAGAAGAAATGCTAAGTAGAACCCTAGGGTAAGAGGGAGCTTCTCTTTGTAAAAAAAAACTTATCTAATATTTTTGGGTTTGCTTACTTAAAAAGGGGTAAATTATTAATATTAGGAAAACTATTTTACCTAATTTGTCCAAAATATTTTATGGATTTTGAGAGTGAATGTATCTTATTCTTATTTACTTCATTTGGTGTTCATGGAGTGAAAATCTAATAATACGCAAGTTTAGCCTTTTTAAAGAACCACTTTGGTCAAAAGTCAAAAAACTTATTTAAAATACCTAAATTTATGAAAATACTTAAATATGTATTTAAAATGTTTTTAAATCCTTTTGGAGTAAAAATTTTCTATTTTAGAAATAAAATAGCAAATTTGGCCTCAAATGGATATTATATTATTTTCTTTTTGAATAAAAAGACATATTTTCATACATCAAAATCTATTGAGTTATTGAAAAGGTTGTCAATACGAAACTCATAGGGTTGGTCATTTTAAATATATCTCTAGCTCAAAGTTTTTATAAAAGACTAACCGTTAAAAAGTTATATCCATTTGAAGTTCGCCAAAATCTTGTCTTGACCTAAAATGACCTATTCTTGTATATTATGAGTTTGGCTATTTGAGCCAGATTTCTTTGTGCACCTTGGCTTACAATAGTATTTCTAACTCATATAAAGTCATGAAAGTGAAAAACCTTCTGAAATTCTAATTAGTTTGCATTTTGAGCCTTCGATGCAAAATCAATTTTTTCCTATGTATACAAAGTTTATTTTGCCATCTTTTGAAAGAAAATTCCTTTCACAAGGATTCTTCTTGTAGAATGCTTCATTTAGTCTAAAGTTATAATCTAGATAATTTTAAAAGATTTAGATATCATTTGAAAGGTTTTTGCATTTCTCCTCTCTTTATGTAAAAACTTTGCAAAGAAAGCGATTTTTAGCATAACTTTTGAATGGAGATTCTTTTTTCAAAACTTCTTATTGGAAAAGCTTCTTAGGGATCCAAAATGTGTTTCTACAAAATTCAAAAGCATTGCAACTTCATTTGACAAAGTTGTGTACTTTTATCATTTTTATGAAATGCTGAAAATTTAGAATTTTATATAGTTTTGAGTAGATTTGTGATTTTGATATCTTTAAATGTGCTCATAATCTGATGAAGGAATATTATGACTTTTGATCCTAAGTTATTGGTCTATAGTGATAAATTTTCTCTGATTTATTAGACTTTTGTAAGGCAATTTTTCAGCTAAATTTTGAAGCTCAATTGAAATATCAAAGTCAGAAAATCTACACTTCAATTGGTGTGTCCAAGCCTTCAAGGAGCTATCAAGAGTAAGATTATTTGAATATATTTTAAATATCTTTTTAAGTAAGTAATCAATCTCCAAAATTGGTCATATGCATCTATCTCATATTCTTTATAACCACTTTAAGTGGAATTAATTGGTATCAAGCTCCATGTGTTGGAAGGTCCTTCTTTTAGCTTATCTAGTCTTATTGATTTTTGGTGATAAATACCAAAAGGGGGAGAATAATGAGAATAATGTAATAATATTATTAAAATACCAAAAAGAGGGAAATTCTTTATGCTTATGCTCACCTTAGTTTAATTCCTTAATATATGTTCATTTTCATCTAAATGCTATTATTGTTAATGGGTTTATCATTTATCACCAAAAAAGGAGAGATTGTAAGGTCAAAATTCATGAAGTTGGTTTTGGTAATAATGAAAAATATAATTGTGAGACTAATATACTTATTAGTTATGATATCGTCTATTCTAATTTGGATGTAATAAATGACAAATACAATTGTGAGACTAATATATTTGAATGATTATAACATGACATAGTCTCATTTGGATGAAGAGGTGAAAATCAAGGAGGTATACATTCTATATCATATTACTACATCTTAGTGCATTTCTCGGATCCAAAATATAAATTAAACTCCACCAAAAGTCTAAAATGAATATGTGCATATGTTTTTAATATACATTCTTGTATGCACACATTTAGGGAGAGTTCACTCTATATTTTGTGGTTTCATTAGTATTAATCCATATTTCTTTTTCACATATATAGGGATCTCTACTTTGAAACATATCCTTTGAGTATATAAAATTTGTGTAGTTTATATGTACTCACATTGACTCATATTACTTTATACTCAATTATTTGTGTATGGGACTAACATGATTATCAAGTGTTTGAAAGGTTTAGTCCCATATTTTACTTGACGACTTAGAGATGTATGCTAAGATTGACAAGAAGATCGACATGGCTCAAAGACAAAAGTCATGTATACATTTGAATTTAAATTCTAAAGCCAACTATGCATTAACAGGAAAAATCCGGAAGTACCAACATGTGGTTAGTGGAACATTTTTTCCCTAGAGCACCCCTTAAAACACTTAGTCTCTTTAAAAATAGTAATATCAGAGTTTGAACGACGGAACTACCGCAGAGCCGCAGAGCGGTATGACCGCAACTCCTAAGTGGTACTACCGGAGCCCAGAAATTTCGGATTTATGGGCAGTATATTTTTTCTAGAAAGTACCAAGTTTTGATCATCAGGACAAACGAAAGTACCGCGCTAGAAATCAGAACTACCGAACATATAATGGCGCTAGTATCGTACTTTGAGTTTGATGATTTTATATTCAATTATTTGCAATCATAGTGGTTGTCATCAATTACCAAAAATAGAATATTAAAGAATCTAAACTAGCCATTATGAGTTAATGGTATATTTTAGTAATTAATGACAATCACATTATAGGAATAATATTTTTCATGGGTTGGATGAATAAATTATGTTCCATGACGATGAAGACTTTGAATAGCTTTATATGTTGAAGATCATCAAGTCAAAGTTCCAGAAAGAAGATGGCTTCATAAGTTGAAGGCCATCAAGAATAGAATGCATCATATATTGATGCATATCAAAGAGGAGATGCATCATATGTTGTTGCACATCAAGATCTCGAAAAGGAAATGATCATAAGTTGATCATCAAATCAAGAGAAGACATTGACCCGAACTTGAAGTAAAGATGTGCATCATCAAACCTCAAGAGGATGTTCAAGGCAAAGGTATAACTAGCTAGGGCTAAAAATATGCTACTAGTCTTTTATCTGTCTTGGTGCTTGGTTAGAAGACCGAATTACTAGTATAGGTTTGTCGTACTATTAAGAGGGGTCTTGTCTAGTATCATGAGTCTCATCTTGTGTTGATAACTTAATCTCACTTACTCTAACTCTCCATGGTATGATGCTATTATTTGTAAATGTTCTTTGTAAATAGTTGAGATTCATGCATTTAATTATTGCAACATGTGTGTATACTTTGCGAATGTGTTTTACAAAAGTTAAAGCACATTGACCTTTTTTGTGGTATGATATAAGTTTGTAAATATATTTTGTAAATTGTTGGAGGTCATATATTATCTCTTGGCATGGTCTAAGATTGTTTGTTACTATTTCCTTAGACTAAGATCGTGAAAGTAACTCCTTAGATCTCTTATTATTTCTATATTGATCTAATATATTTGAGATCATGCAAATAGATGGATTATGTAGCCCTCTGAATATGCTTTCCATAGAGTCTAAAATCACTCAATTCTGACATCGAAGTCAAAAGTTATGAGCATTTTTCTGAATATTGTCTGTGCTAAGAAACCTAAAATGGAAGTACCGCCCTTATGACTGCAGTAGTTCCAAAAAATGGAAGTACCATAATTATAACTATAATAGTGCCACAAATGCTGAATAACGGCTATTTTTCTAGCCGTTTGATGGAAGACGGTAGTACCGCAATTACAACGATGGTAGTACCAATTTTTTTGATTTTGAAGTGTTTTGTTTCCAATGGCTAGTTTTTAAGGTATGGACTATAAATACCCCTTGGCTGGTTGGAAGACAAACTTTGGTATCTTATTTCACTCTCTTGAACTAGTGTAAGTCTCTCCACTCTATTGTATATATGTTGCACCTTGTGAGTAAGGAGAGAGATCTCTAGTTGCATGTGCTGCATCTAGAGGTGGATTTCGTATCCATTTCGAGCTTATGAATTCGTTGCACGTGGTGAGAGTTAAGTAAGGGGCTTCACTTATTACTCTTGGAGGTTGCCGACTGCGTTGGAGGCATCGTGTCCAGTGATCTCAAAAAAGCTTGTGAGAAGGCCTAACGTGTTAAAAAGGTTAGAGCTCACCTACCTAGAGTAGGAAAGAGATACCATTAGTGGAATTGAGGTATTTGGCTTAATTTGTAGAGTCGGTCCAATTCATTTGAGCTTATCTCAACGTGGACTAGGGATGACCAATAAGTCTCCGAACATCATAGTAAAAACATCATGCTTGAATCATGCGGTCATATAAGGCCATGTTAGACTACGTGGCTCAGGCGGAAAGCGAGAGAAGATAATGATTGTGAAGATGCAAGTTGCTGCATGTGGTGCACCAAGTGATAAGGCCAAGCCAAGTGATGAGGACGATGCATATAGAGATAATTTGGGGGAGCCCAAATACATGAAGTCATGATGGCTAGTCATTAGACACTACGTGCTACGTGTCAAAGAATGTGGAGATGTTTTGAGGTGAAGATGAAGACGCAGCTAAGGGAAGGTGCCCGACAACTTCGTCAATGGTATTTTGATAGTTGGCTAAATAACGGATTGATGCCTTGATCAAAACCGCAACACTGATAGGCGCAAATGAGAAGTGGTTTTGGGCAAGGAGAGCTAGAATTAACAAGTGGATCAATCGCTAAAGTGATAGCGGTTTGTGTCTCGTAAATACTTTGAGAAACATGTGTGATTATGTAAAACCCGTGTTAATGGGGTTGAATGGTTTCCCTAGTGAGTTTAATGAGTTGGACCCATTAGGGTTGTGCTGGTTATCTAGAGGGGGGAGGTGGTAAATTCAAGAATTCTAGGGTTTACTTTTTGCTTTACCACCTTATCTCCTTCCATGGTTATGAGAGAGAACTTGAGAGAGTAAATGATAGTGCTTTAGCTACACCTTGTAATTATCTATAAGTATGCAAACCCCATCCTCCATTGAAATATATCAAATTTTTGTCTCAATCATGTTCTTGTTTGTATTCTTACTTAGTTTTACTTGTTTTTAGTTAGATTTGTGATTTCGGATTTGTGAGAGTTGTAGCCCAATCTCTTGCTTAAATTAACTTGCTAGGACATGTAAGAATAGATCTTGAAGACCTCATGTCTGAGATCCTCACGAATAAAAAGTATTTTGAGATTTATGGGTTTTGGTGTTCTTGTAAACTAGATTCGATTCTCTTCACTTTGATAAACTCAAGCCCAAAAACCATCTTTATTGATTTAGGTTCTTATTACTTTGAACAAGTTTCAAGTAAAACTTAGATATGCTGGATCAAAATTAGGTAAGTTCTTGATATTTGAACTTTTGACCCAAAATGTTTTTAGGTCTGAGAACAGAAAATTGATTGGACCAATCCTAAACCTACGGTCAGACCAACCTGCTGGTGTGACCGATCGCAGGCCAGCGGTAATGGTCAGTTTGGCCCATCACCAGCACTATGATCGATCCTATGTAGGAGATTTTCTAATTTTGTTGATTTTTGTTTCTAATTTTGTTTTGTTTTATCGTGTTGGTGTAATATGAACTTTGTGACTATCATAACCATTCGAATAAAGATTTTGAATACACTACAAAAAAAAAGTTTCAAAAAAACCATTCATCATATCTGATTGCCATCATTGGTCCATCGATTCTTTTATCTTTTGCGTGTAATAAAAGATCATTTGTAAGTGAAGTCGCAACCGTAGAGCCATAGGGCAGCACATTGACCCATACAGCAGTACGCTAGAAGTAGACCGCTTCAATTCACAACTAAAAATGGAACGATGGACTTGCACAGGCATCTGTTTCTTATTGCTTAATTGTCGAACTAAACAGATCAAACCATCAAGTTTCTACTCAGAACCTAGCTTTGGGGAGGCTATTTTTACAAAACAGTGCCTTGGGAATACTAGAACTTGACAAGGATAAACAAACACCAGTTGACCAGGTGATCCAAATTAGGGACTATTCTTGTGGACAGTGAATGACAGCTTTCATCTGTATTTTTCAAAACAGTAGACGACAGAGACTCCTACACTAATGTCGCACATAGTTTTAGATTTAAGAAGCTGTTTGGAGAAACGGTTTCAAGAAACCACTTCGAGAAGAAACCCCGTTTGTTTCGACTTCTGAAGAAATCAAAACCAAAAGCTACAAAAAAAAGCCAAAAAGAACATGCCTTAATCTGGAACCTGAGTGTGACAATGTACAACGTACAACATAAGCAACAAAGAATAGGATTATCAATACGCAAGGCAAGACGCTATCGATCACAAATGCACAACAGGAAATCAACAATAGGATTATCAATATACAGCTAACAATAAATCCAATTTGCGCTATCCCCACAAGAATTCACAATACCAAGCATCAAAATCCAAACAGCTTCAGGTCTTTACGAGATGATTGGTATGTAAACAAACCAAGCCATTAACAATGATCATTGAAGACATCCACAAACCAAACAAAGCACTGACTTCCATGACAACAGTTCATAATTTTGTCTCGGAACATTGTCTGGCAGTTAATTTAGAAGTTCAGAAAATATCGCACAGTACCATAACTGGATGCATCCTCCTTTAAATTCTTCCAATAAACAAACGCATGAGATATCCTGATTCAAAACTGTAGCCGAAATCTACTACCACATGACTGCAGTAAGTGGATTTCAACTGCTCAGGGGACAACAGCAACCCTTCCAGCAACCTGATCAAGATCACGCCTTCCCTGGGAGGTGATGAGCCTTCCACTGCAACAGAAGTGCCAAATACAGCATAAGCAAACAACAGTCCCAAGCAAAAATTACCAATGTATAAGCATAGAAAAGCACAAAAGCAGCTGCATTACCCCTTGGGATCGACATCGATGATGCCCATCTTCTGCAACTGCTGGAGGATGTTGCGAGAAACAGCACCACTGCTCTTGCAGAAGTGCGGGGGGCGCGAACCATTCCTCTGGCGTCCGCCGTAGATCTTTTGAAAGCCACCCACACCAATACCCTGCCTCAGGTAGATCTTCCTTGCCATTGAGGCTACAACACAACACAAATGACAGATCAAGATTAGCAAGTGCCCAAGTCCATTATGTTGGGATTTTTATGTGGCTTTCAATATTTATTATGGTTATTATATATTTTATTAATATTATTAATGCAAGTAATAGGGAATATTTTGATGCGGAATTTAACTCGAGAAATAAATACTCGAGGTGCCAAGACGGTTGTGCTAGAATATAGTAGACATGTTTATTTGAGATCAAGTCTACTGGCATTTAATATGCATGCATTTATTTAACCCAAGCACAGCATAGAACGGAATAGCTGAGTTTGTTTTGCAGCATCGGCTCTACAGGTATTGACCCATATGATCAGATTGAAATTGATCTCATAAAAAATCTGATCATGGTACGTGACTCACACATATATGCTTAGGACTAATATATATTTTAGACTCATAAAACTGGCCTATTTAATCGTGGTTGGTGACATGATTCAGAAGTATCATGGGATACCAGAAACAAGTGTGTCACTTTGTAACACTTGGAAGTAGAGTCTATAAATATGTCCCTATCCTCTAGCCTCATCATGCATTATGAGCGGCACCACGGATAAGGCAGAGGAAGAGAAGGTAGACCGAAAAGCCTCCACGGATTTAATCTACGATTGAGAAAACCCAATACACTATTCATGTGATTAGAGATATTATACATTGACAAAGGCAGAACAGGATTCCTCACCAGCCCTGGTGTAGTACCAGTCAGGGTCATAGGGCGGGAGCTCCTTGAACCTTGCAGTCTTGACAATGTCGACCCACTCCGGAAGCTCCATCTGTCAGAGCATAAATCATTCCAGTCCTCAGAAATTCTGGTAAGCAACATAAAAAGTAAAGGCAAGAAAGCTCCAAATGATTCATTAATGCTAAAATCATGTAAAAAAGGTTTGTTTCTTGTACCATCGTATGTTATTACTAACTCAAATTACTCTATCAAGTAGACATGTCTTACAAAACACATGTTAAATACATCAGACGAAACTTCAAGTGCAACAAAACATAACATTTTTGGGTCATATACAACTAGCGATACCATTGAAATGCAACGATTCCTCCTTATCTCTGACATAAATCAAACCAGAATAATCTGCATTGTTGCCATCTGCGGATTCACTACTAGGCCCGAGCTAAGCAATGCTACGCAACAATGACAATCCACTTCGATCAATCATTTTAGTAAAGACAGTAATACCTACACAATCACGCGCTCATCACTAATTAAGTTTGATGACAGTCAAAAAACTAATCCTCTTTCACAGAGAAGGGTCGATAAACGCCAAACTTTCTTTCGCAACCAGAACAGCATTGCAACGGGAAATCCACCAGCAACAAGGACTTAGAGCTAAATAATAAGCCGGCACCTGTGGCCACTTGACAAGCCAACCAAGAACCACCTCTTAATAAGCATGAGATCACCAGGGAGACATCCTTGCCGGATCACTCAATAATCAATTTTACACGAGTCAACAGGAACTCGCATCCACAGCAAGGTACACACTAAGCTAAGAACTGACGAGACGCCGCCAAGATCCCCGCAGAGGCGGGCTACTACCCCCTACTCGAAGCTTAGTAGCGTGGGCGGGATCTGAGGGAGCTGGCGTGTTACCTTGCCGGAGCGCTTGAGGTGGGCGGAGTAGGCCTTGACGAACTCGTGGGGGTTAACGTCCTTCACCGTGCGCGCCGTCGAGGTCGCCATCCTGTCCTCTCGCCGCCGCCGCCGCCGCCGTGGGGAGGAAGTGAGGAGGAGGGTTAGGGTCTTGTGGAGGCGTGCGTACGAGAGCGGAGCCGAAGGGAATTTATAAGGGGCTGGTTGGGCTATGGGCCGTCCGATGTTGGGTTTGGGCGGCTATGATGGGCCTGTTCGGTTCGGTGTGATCTAGGGTTAGTGGATGGATGGTGGGCCCAGCTGAGTAGTCCACAATTTCCTCTCTTTTTTCGGTTTTTACGAGAAAATTCTCTATGTTCTTTTCCTTTGAAATTAATTCTCCATGTTCTCTGGTAAATCTGGACGACAGAAATTTCTTTCTTAATCCTTATGAATTTGTTTTACGAAAAAAAATAGGACGTAACATTAGGCCTGAGCTTGATATCTTGGGTGCTGAAGGGTAAATCTAAAGGGCAAATCGATTGTCATACCATATAGCATCAGTGACGGAGTTTGGACTTAGCCAGAACAGTGTTGAGTTCAATTTATATACCATGCATTTCATCTATGCAGATTGTATGGTAGGAGTCGCTAAGCTAAACCCTGTTTGGAACATAAGAATTTCACAAAAATTTCTTATGAAACAATTCAATCTCCGCCGGAAAATTTATCTCGCGGTCCACGCCCAAAATATGTATGTGCATGGTCCCTTTATGGCATGCAGTTTCGTGTAGCTCGTCATGATTTGTCTTTGTTTACCTTCGGATAAGATTTCAATTTATCCACTCTTGCCACCGTTTCTATATGGTGGTAGTTCAGCCATGTAGTGTTTCATGCACTGCAACAACTATGTCACCCAAAAACTTAAAAACTATTTCAAGGAAAGATATACAATTTACTCATATCTCAGCATCAAGCTCGTGACCTCCTTTCGGTGGGTACACGTTTTAACGATTCGGATGTACGTGAGTTTATCAGCTTTTCACTAGCACGATTGGCTTGAGTATTACCTCACACCTAAACATGGAAACACGTCGATGCCTGTTTCATTCTGTTTGGCAACGATGCTGATAATCGCTGACCAAGAACCTGACTTCAATGTAACATTTGCTCATCACTCTTGAAAATATTTCACAGATGCTATGCTGTATCTGACAGTCTTGAAAAGGGGATAGTAATTCCACTAGAACAACAACTGACAACAACAAGAACCACTTAAATACCGCAACTTCTTCCCAAAAGGAGATGGACAGCAATCATCGAGGCCTATAGCTTCTTGCTCTAGTTCAGGTTTCATCTTGTTCCAAGAGAAAATAACACTCCACAGTCCACACTGCAGTTGGAGACATTCAACCAGACAATAACAAGGTAACAGACCAGATCCGATTACACTACAGTCAACAGCATTGAATTAACCCATCGCAACCAAAACTGGTTTGACTGCGCTGGTTACAATCAGGTTGACACGCAAAATGTTTTGAGCAATATTGTTTGTGCGTTGGTAAGAGGAGCAATGGTGGAATCATGCAGGCATGCCGCACTTGCATTGCGTTAGCATATTCTCCAGGTAATTGGAAATAGACAGGTCCAGAGTTGTGGTTACACAGAGTTCTAGCTATTAAATATCTACCGAACAAATGTTCGGCGCGAAAATGCCCAGCGAAACTTAGAAACAGCAAGGAAGCATCTAAAAGGTGTGACGACAGTTCTGATATGACCCCTCTCCTCTCGCACTTCTCTTCTAGGATCCTCACGGCTTCCATAGAGCGCACTTCTGGCGGGAGAGCTCCAGTGGACTCAATTGTAACTATCCATTAAAAACTGCAACCACACAATAATTAGAATAGCGGAGGCGGATACAGCTGCTAAATGAATGATCATGTGAAAACACACTGCATAAATGGTGTGAAGAACTTTATTAAGATGATACAATAAATAACAAAAGTAGTGGCCCATTGGATCGTAGAGCTGGTATGCAGTTGGTATATGTATATGTTTACATATGAGATCATTCGCCACTTACAGATGAAGTGGTCTCTAACACGCCTTAGCGCCACTTGGTCCCCAGCAGCTCCCATGATGCATTCCCTGCAAAGTGTACACGCTCTTGGCCTAGCAACAGCTACTGGTTTCTCCCCTGCACAGTAGAAGAGAGTTAGAAATGCAATGCAAATTATGCGCATGGAATCCAACTGTGTGACCCAAGAGATTAGAGATCAGGAAATCGATCTTGTAAAAGTGCACAAGCTAATGGAGAGCGAAAATGAGGGTTTCACATAGTGAAGAAAATGAACATTGACTGTTTTATGATAACTGTACTATGAAAAAAAAGGATCGATACAAAGGATCTTAATTACAGATGCCGGCAACTACCTGGAGACTGGCAGTTCACAGCCAGTTTTGTTTTTATTGCAAATCAAAGTCAGTAAAAAACAGAATGATCTGGATACGGCTAAGACAAAATCAGTGTAGATTGGTCCACTTGGCCATAGCTCAGACGAAATCGAAACCAAACAGACAGGGATTCAGTAGCCTCCCCTAACTAGGATTTCTGGTTACTAGCAGTTACGGACAAATTAACACCATCTTTTAAGACAAGCTGAAGAGTAAAAAACACTGAATTCATGGCATCTGTGCAGCTTATATGATTTGGAGAACATCAAATTATTATTTTCACCAGCAAAAAGATTCTGAACATAACTATCAAAGGCTAGTAAACTGTAAATAAGACTTATGTGCATCTGCAATTTCTTCACCGCATGCTCTTTGCGTTAGGCTGGACAAGGTAGTTGGAAACTTGGAATACCTTGCTATGACACTACTACATTCACAATATATTGGTAAAATGTATAACAATTCGCTTGCAGCATCTTTCTAGTTACAAAATATAACAGCTGTTGAGAAGCAACCAAGGAATGGTCCAGATGTTTCTTATAAACAACAAGACAATAAAAATATTATAGCTTTTCTCTTAGAAAAGGACAGAAGAGATCACCATTTCCAATATCTTCAATACCAAAAACATTAACTGGACACTTTTTGACTAGCTTTTCTGCATCATCCCCTTTGATTTCTTTGAGAAGAACAACCTTGAAGAAGATGATGGAACAACAGTTTTTTTAGAGTTAGATGGAACAACAGTTACAAAAGGCAATGACAGTATGACATAATGGACAAAAAATACTATAAATACCAAGCTGAACAGTCATTTACCTCAGGTAGCATTCTATACCAGGCTGTTGCAACTGGAGACCACTTTGCATGAACTTTCCCTGCACCCTTAACAGCATGTGCCTCGAGCTCAATAGCCTAAAAGAGAATAAATTTTATTAGACAGAACAGTTCACAGAAAACACGCACAAATGTGCAAATAAGAAAGCACAAAAAAAGTTTTGCATAATGGAACTTCTGGAACTGAACAACTTCTTTGCATTTGAAATCATACCACAAGAAAATGAAAATAAGCAAGTACTATTGGTTAATGTAAATTCAAGAAGACAAGTTTGTACCATCATAGTACTGTTGGATCTATGCATGAACTCAGGGCTTCTTGGTTTCAAAGCTTAAACCGTCAAAAGAGCTTTTCCATTAAAAATGAAGGTAAAGATGCATAAGTTATGACTGCAAACACGCAGGGTGTCTTTTGTATATTGTGGATTCAACAAAGGTCCTTGGTGGCTCCAAAAGAGGGCAGGTGAAGCTCTGATTACACACATTAATATGGCATAGCAAGAAAATACACACACTAACGTACATAAGTGCATGAAAAACTCTATTATGGTCCCAAGACTAGGAAAACAAACAAGGATTGTCTTCACAATTCATGACACCCCAGAGCACAACAGCGTGACAAAGTCACAGCCTATGTGTCACGCGCGCAAATTAATATTCATGCACGCCGAATTACTGTTTCCTTATGTACAATATTGGATGAGATAAGAATTACTGTTTCCTTATGTACATTATTCATGCACGCCGAATTACTATTTCCTTATGCGTGTCAAATTAGTAAGGATAAAGATAAGAATAGTTAATTTTCTTATTAGATAAATTTACTTCCATATTAAATGGGTTTATTATCTTATAGATATATTCTATTTATTAGAGATAGAGATTATATGTTAAAGATCAAATCAAGTTATCCCTATAAAAGGGTTAGCATATATATATATATATATATATATATATATATATATATATATATAGTCAATCAAATAATGAAGATGAATTAATCTAGTCTCTTTCTTAAGTTCTATCATCCCAATCTATAGTCAAATCTCTCATCCCACCAAATCGCAAATCGACGCCGCCCAGCCTTCCTCCCGGCGGTGTTTACTTTAATGAACCAAGATTCATCATATTTAGTATCAGAGTAGTCGATCTCTTACCACAACTTCTGCTACCATGACTCCTATTGCTGAGTCGTTGGCCACAATAAAAGCTAATGCTATTAAGATGGCTGACATCGACAAGAAAATGTAGCCATCTTTCTTAACATGCATACCACCTTGGAGAAGATCGCGAATCAAAAGAAAGTGCAACAAGAGGCAGCAGCGACGCTATTCCCAGTAGCCCCCACGGCACCGTCAAAACATGTCATGGCAACCACGGTTCTGTCGACACCTGCCGCAACCCTGCCACGTCCTGTCACAGCAGCTGTGTTGCTGCTGAAGCTTGCCGCGGCAACCATATCACTGCCACGACCTGCTATGGTACTACCGACGCGACTGTGCCATGTCCTATCACAATGTTGCCAAAGGCTGTCGTGACCCTGCTGAAGCCTGTCGTGGCAACCACATCATGGAAGCCTACTACAATGCTACCGTGGTTGCCACATCTGCCGTGGCGATCGCAGATGTCATTAATGTTGCTGCACATGTATGTGGAGGCTACGATCTTCAAAGTCACTAGTAAACATAACAATATATCATCAACTTAGGGTCTCCTAGGGCTGCAGCCATAGCCGCCACCATAGCTCGAGAACAAGCTATCACCGAAGGGGGAGAAGTTGTCACGCGCGTGAATTACTATTCACATGCACCAAATTACTATTCAAAAGACAAGGTACCATCCAAGAACTTGGGCAAGTGTGGGTTTTGTAGGGGGGTTTCATACTTCACGTAAGTTGGGGACTAGTAAACTGTATGTCCCTCATCCCAACATTATGCGCTACATCTGCCTTCACACAATTAACCTGACGGGATCCCAAAAACAAGACCACATTTTCTAGAGTTTTCTTAATAAAATATCAAAAAAAATACAATTATTTCAGATGATTAATGTTGAACACAAGAGATTTGAAAAGGTAAAGCACCTTGATATTTCGGCCAAAATCAAAACAAAGTCCACAAGAATAATCACAAGCATATTGTGAAGTTAAACTCTACTACACTATAGCCAATTAGTCAGTGTTAAAGTGAACAAAGAATAAAGTATCAGATATACATCGAAATAAGTATAAAAAATTGCAAACCAGAAAGAAGAGGACTTAGGGACGATTGCATAATATTTAAACATTTGATAAAGAAGAGATCGAGCAAATATTATGTCAGAATTTAAGAAATATTACATATGTCTAGAAGTGTGTAACTTTTAATTTTGACTGAAGAAAACATTTAAGTCTTCATTTTGATAAATAGCTCAAACATCATAATTGAAACAAGAGGCCTAATAAGGTACATACACTATCTTTGGCAGATGAGTGTTTGACATAGTCACATATCACATGGGTAGACGGAAGTTTACAATAGTACATTTACATTAACAATAGAAGAAAATTCTTCAACAAAAAAAAAGTAAAAATGCCCATAACTGGACCAAGTCCAGGATACATGCAAACAAGGCATACCTGTTATTCGTGAAGACCCCTTTTCGCAGGAAGCGTGCAATTGAAGCACAATAGTATTCCTTTCATTTGGCACATCATTTTCTACAGGAATGGAAGAATAGGATGTTCATTACCATAACAATGTCATCTAGATTGAATAAGAAATTGATGCAGCCTGAGTCACCCACCTGAAATATAATCAAACAGCCTTGGATCTGCATCTAGTGGGATCAGGCCCAACCTATGTGAAAGAACGTCATCTGCTATAACTGACGTGTTGTTTGTAAATGGTTCGGCTACTTGTATTGCAAGAGGGCCAACAGACCAATATATACATCCATTGTACAAAATGCAAATAAGCCCCTAGGCTATACACATATCTAACACCCCCCCTTAAACTCATAGTGGATCAACAACACTGAGTTTGAAAAGGTAGAACCAATGCTGAGCAACCGTCTGTGCCTTGATGAAGAAATCTACTAACTGAAGCTCCGAGGGCATATACTGAAGAGCAATAACTTTGTCTTGCACCTGTGAGTGCATGTATGAAGCAGCTACTCCAATGTGCTTAGTGAGCTCATGCTTCACAGGATCTCGAGCAATGCTGATCGTGCCAGTACTGTCTGATAAGAGACGAGTCGGTGTAGGAGTGGAAACACCAAAATCCTCAAGTAGCCACCGAAGCCATATGATCTCAGCTGTCAAGAACGCCATGGCTCTCAACTCAGCCTCAGTGCTCGAACGGTAAACAACAGTCTGTTTCTTGGTCTTCAAGACAATCGAGGAGGATCCAAGGAAAACACAATAGGCAAAAAGAAATCGACGATCAGAAGGATCACTAGCCCAGGTCGCATCAGAGTATGCCTGAAAGTGCAATGAGCTAGAGCGAGGAAAGAAAAGACGATGAGTGATGGTCCCACGAAGATATTGCAGAACACGAAGAAGGTGATTGTAATGGAGTTGAGTAGGAGCAGAGACGAACTGACTTAAGATGTGAACTGCATGAGAGATGTCAGGACGAGTGATGCCAAGATAGACAAGGCTCTCAACAAGATGACGGTAGCGAGTGAGATCCTCAAGAGGCTCACCATCGGTAGGTCGAAGATGAGCACCAAGCTCCATAAGAGTATCTACTACACGCTGATCAGTAAGGCAGGCGCGAGTAAGGATATCCTGAATGTAATGCTCTTGGGAGAGATAGTAGCCCTCGGGGGTCGCAGTAATCTCGATACCAAGAAAGTAAAGAAGAGAGTCTAAATCAGACATCAAGAACTGCTCACGGAGACGCTCCTTCACAAAAACAATATAGTGAGAGTCATCACCAATAATGATCATATCATCAACATATAGAAGAAGAAGCGTGAAAGCATCTAGGCCCCTAAATTTAGGGTTTTGGTAATTAATGACGATTTACGAATATGGGACTAATGTGTGTGATAAGATTGTATAGACAAAATCTTATGTATGGAAATGGACAAGAACAAACTGCATGGAAAATTAACGTCTAGAAGGATCAAAATCGAGATACATAAAATATAGGATCTCTTTTCGATTTTACCGGTCTTAGGAGAAAAGGTGGAAGACCGGATTATAGGTTAAATGCCGAACTATTAAGAGGGATTATTGAAAGTAGCTTGATAGCATGCTTTGGTGCATATTGGATCAATTTAGGACTATTATGCATGCACATGAAAATATGTTTGAAAACTCACTGTGCTCTCTCAGCAAAATTGGTAGTACCACCGGTTACTGCGGAACTACCGCAGTGCGGTAGTTCCGGCATGCAAACAGCGGAACAACCGCAGTGCGGTAGTACTGGCTTTTGTGCGGTACATTTTTCCAGATAGCACCCTTCCGGGGACTTAGACTCAACAGAAATCAGTAGTACCGGATTTTCAAAGGCGGAATTACCGATTTTCGATATGTTTTTTCCAAAGAGTACCCCGAGAAAAACTTAACTGGTCAGAAATCGGAAGTACCGGAACTAGCACGGCGGAACAACCGTAGTGCGGTAGTACCGCACCATCCTGTGGAACAACCGCAGTGCGGTAGTACCGCCCTTACAACAGCAGTAATACCACTCTGAATTTTAAACAGCTAGTTCTGACCGTCTAACATAGCCGTTACTGTGTGCTACAGTAAAGTACTGTACTACCGCACTTTGTACTACATTAGTTCCGATTTCCCTGATTCTTTCAGAATTAATTTTTGCAATGGCTAGTTTTGGTTGGTGAGGGTATAAATACCCCTCCACCTACCCAAGGCAGGGTGCTGAACTTGCATTGATCATATTTGAACCCTAAAGCATTCACTCCACTCTATTTTCTCATTTAAGCATGCATTTTTGAGTTATGGAAAGATTTTCATGTGCATTTATTTCTAGTTGATCCATTTGCATTTGAGCGCTGTTAAGCGAAATCGGTGATCTATTCTCTTGGTGCTTGTCGGCATCTAGAAGGCGAGGAAGTTGATCGCGAGGTGACTTCTTCAAGAAGATTGTGAAGAAGCCCGAGCACAAATTGTAAGTGGTTTGGAGCTCGCCATCTTCGGAGAGGAGGAAGAGCTACTACTAGTGATCGAGGAGCAAGGCTTAATTCGTGGAGCCGGTCCAAGGGCGCTTGGGCTTTCCTCAACGTGGACTAGTGAAGACCGGCAAGTCTTCGATACCACAGGAAAACATCGCGTGTATCATTGTGATCATTTCTTTACCTTGCTTTAGTATTTATATCTTTGTTAAGCAATTTGATATATTGTTCATATTCTATTGCGCTTGTTAGCTTATGCTATATTGATTGCTTAGAAATACTATAATTGAATAGACTTGGTTCATATAGCACTCTTGTTTTGTGATAAATTGCTATAACTTGTTTAATTAGGCAAGAATTTTTATAACCTCCTATTCACCCCCCTCTAGTCGGTTATTCTTGATTCTACAAGTGATATCAGAGCTTAGTCTCTCATTCATCAGACTTAACCATCTAGAGAGAAAAGGATGGCTAGCGAGGGGATTGCTATAGGTAAGGCACCACAATTTGATGGTACAAATTATGCATATTAGAAAATTAGAATATCCATTTATCTTAAGGTCATGAGTTCAAGCATATGAAAAATTGTAAATGAGGGTTATGTTATGGATCTTGATCCACTAAACCCCACGGATCAAGAGATGTGTAATGCCCATTTAGATGCCCAAGCCATGAATGCATTATTTGGAGCATTAAACGCGGATGAGTTCAATAAGGTGAGCAACCTAGAAACTGCTCATGCTATTTGGACAACCCTTTCAGAAATTCACGAGGGAACATCCACGGTCAAAGAAGCCAAATTGAATAGGTTTCGGATAAAATATGAGACATTTACAATGTTGTCACACGAAGGCATTAATAAGATGTACTCTCGATTGAATAACATTGTAAATGAGCTCAAGGGCCTTGGCACGTCGCTAACGGATCTTGATACTGTGAGAAAAATGCTTAGGGCGTTGCCGGAGAAGTATGAGATGTTGATGACTCTATTCCTCAACTCTCCCGAGTTGGCGAGGATGACGCTAACACAACTCTTGGGTAATTTAATTATCAACGAGTTGTGCAAGAAGGATAAGGAGGAACTCTTGGAGCAATCCTTCTCCAAGGGCAAGAAGATCACCGCTTTCAAGGCTAAAGCGGTATCAAGCGAAGAATTCAAGGATGAAGAAGATGACTCTGAGGAAGGGATGACACTCCTCGTGAGAAGAATGAAGAAATTCATGAGGAGGCATCCACACTGAAGTGGAGGCCAAGGATCAAACAAGAAGGGGCGATCATTCGATTACAACAAGCGCTATAGCAATATCCGTTGCTATGAGTGCGATGAGAAGGAGCACATTGCCTCTCAATGCCCCACAAGAAAGAATGACAAAGGCAAGTCATCCAAGAAGAAGGAATTCAACCCAAAGAAGAAACTCTTCAAAAGGCTTCACAAGGATGGGAAGAATGAAGCTCATATTGGAAAATGGAACTCCGATGAGGATTATTCGAATTCCGACTCCAATGAGAAGGAATTCCCCAAGAAGAAGGGACTCGTCAGAATTGCAATCAAAGAAGCGTCATCACTTTTCTTATCTCCCACATGCCTCATGACAAAAAGAGAGAAGTTAAAATTCATTGACGATGATGTGCCTTCTTATGATAAATTGATGGATATGCTAATTGAGCTAAATGAGTTTCTTGGAAAAGAAAAATCAAAATTTAAGGAATTAAGGAGAGAACACATCTCTTTAAAGGAATCCTATAAAGAGCTAAAGGAAGCTCATGACTTACTTCTCCAAGAAATATCAAGCAAATATTCCTCTAGTATTGGAATTAATTATGATATTCTTGATGATATTCCTAGAGTAAAAAGTGCTAAAATTAATAATTCCACTTCATGTGATGATTTGATTGCTATGTCTTATAGTTCAAGTATAAATGATATTGTTAATTTATGTGATGAAGAACTTGTTGTTGAAGATTGTAAATTAAAAGAACAAGTTGTTCAATTAAATAAAAGTTTAGAAAGATGCTTCAAGGGTAAGGTCACCCTTGACAAATTATTGAGTGAGCAAATATGTTCATTCAATAAGGAGGGTCTTGGATATGTGCCCAAGAAAGTAAGAAGCCCTCAAAGTGTCACAAGGTTTGTAAGGCCAATTGGTAATCAAAACCATGAAAACAAAATTACCTCCACTATTTTTATATGATTCTTGCTATTTACTTAAGAAGTCTAGTAGTGGTAAGATAATTGCAAAATTTATTGGCACCTCAATTTTAGACGTAAAAAAGCATGCTATTTGGGTGCCCAAAGCCTTGGTTACTAACATCCAAGACCCAAACAAATTTAGGTATATAAAAGAACTTGATTTTCTTTTGTAGGTGAACTACAAAACCGGTATGCGGCATTGAGTGTTAGATAGTGGATGCACTCAACAGATGACCGGAGACCGAAAAATGTTCACCACCTTTGAAAATGGAAGCAATGAAAAGATCACATTCAGCGATAATAGCAAAGGAAATGTATTAGGATTGGGTAAAATTGCTATCTCAAATGACCTTTTTATTTTTAATGTCCCTTTAGTAGAAACATTAAAATCTATTGCTCAATTATGTGATTTAGGTTTAATTTGCTCATTTTCAAAAGATGGTGTTACAATTTCAAAAGAAAAGGATAATGAACTTGTTTTAAAAGGTTTTCGTTTTGGAAATCATTATTTAGTAGACTTCAATTCAAATGGTTCGGAATTGAAAACTTGTTTATTAGCTAAAACCTCTTTGGGATGGTTATGGCATAGGAGGTTGAGTCATGTGGGTATGATTCAACTCAAAAAGCTTTTCAAAAATGATTTAGTTGTTGGCTTGAAGGATGTTAAGTTTGAGAAAAACAAGCTTTCTAGTACTTGTCAAGCCGGAAAATAAGTGTCTAATTCTCATCCTTTCAAAAGTATTATGTCAACATCTAAACCATTAGAGCTCTTACACATGGATTTGTTTGGGCCAACAACCTACAAGAGCTTAAGGGGTAATAGCTATTTTTTAGTCATTATTGATAATTATTCCCGATATACATAGGTATTCTTCCTAAATGACAAAGGTGAAGCTTCCGAGGTTTTCAAAAGCTTTGCAAAAAGGGTCTAAAATGAATTTGATTTTAAAATAAAGAAAATTAGGAGTGACAATAGCTCCGAGTTTAAGAATGCAAAAATTGAACATTTTTGTAATGAACTTGGAATAAAGCACGAATTTTCCACAACCTATACTCTAGAGCAAAATGGAGTTGTAGAAAGAAAAAATCGTACACTCATTGAAATGGCTAGGACAATGCTTGATGAGTATAATACTTTCAATATCTTTTAGGCGGAAGCAATTAATACCACTTGTTATGCCATAAATAAGCTTTATTTACATCGTCTATTGAAAAAGACTTCTTATGAACTTTTTATAGGAAGGAAGCCAAATATTTCTTATTTTAGAGTATTTGGATACAAATACTTTATTCTAAGAAAAGGTATTCGACTTTCAAAATTTTAAATTCGATGTGATGAAAGATTTCTTTTAGGTTATTCTTCTAATAGCAAAGCATATAGAGTCTTCAACAAAAACTCCAGTTTAGTTAAAGAGTCATGTGATGTTTAATTTGATGAGATTAATGGCTCTCAGAAAGCGCAAGAAAATTTGGATAATGTAGTTGATGAAAGACTAAGGAAGGCTATGGAAAATATGCAAATTGGAAGCATCAAGCCAAAGGAAGACACAAGTAACCCAGTTTCATCAACACAAGTTCAACCTCCTACCTCTTCCACAACAAGCACCGTTCAAGTTGAAGATGAAGAAAAGGAAGAGCAACCTCAACCGTTAAGGATTCACAATGCATTGTCAAAGGATCATCCAATAGATCAAATATTGGGTGATGTGAGTAAAGTTGTTCAAAATCGTTGTAGACTAGGTTCTTTTTGTGAACATTACTCTTTCGTCTCTTCTTTTGAGGCCAAAGTTGTAGATGACGTTGTAGATGACCCCGATTGGGTAAATACCATGCATGAGGAATTAAACAACTTTGCAAAGAACGATGTATGGAGTTTGGTGGAGAGACCCAAGGAGCACAACGTGATTGGCACAAAATGAGTCTTCCGCAACAAACAAAATGAAAACAAAATTTTGGTAAGAAACAAAGCAAGATTAGTAGCTCAAGGTTTTACTTAAGTCGAGGGACTAGATTATGATGAAACTTTTGCTCCCGTAGCTAGACTTGAATCAATTAGAATCTTGCTTACTTTTGCATCATGTTTTGATATAAAACTTTATGAAATAGATGTTAAAAGTGCGTTTCTAAATGAAAAAATAACCGAATTTGTATTTGTTGAGCAACCTCCTGGGTTTAAAGATCCTAAGAATCCAAACCATGTTTATAAACTCTCAAAGGCGATTTATGGGCTAAAACATGCTCCTAGAGTATGGTATGAGTACCTTCGAGATTTTTTACTCACTAAAGGATTCAAAATCGGGAAGGTTGACACTATATTATTTAGTAAAGTTATTGACAATGAATTTTTTGTATGTCAAATTTATGTTGATGATATCATATTGGTTCTACTAACCAAAACTTTTTCAAAGAATATGGTGATATGATGTCTAGAGAGTTTGAGATGTCCATGATAGGTGAATTAAGTTATTTCCTTGAACTTCAAATCAAACAATTCAAGAATGAAATCTTCATTAGCCAAATTAAGTATGTAAGAGATTTACTCAAGAAATTTGGTATGGAGGATGCAAAGCCCATTAAGACTCCCATAGCAACCAACGGGTATTTGGACCTCAATGAAGGAGGTAAGTCGGAAGATTTAAAACTTTATAGATCCATGATAGGTAGTTTGCTTTATCTTACCGCATCTAGATCGATATTATGTTTAGCGTTTGCATGTGTGCAAGGTTTCAAGCATCTCCAAAAGAGTACTATTTAATAGCCATAAAGAGAATTCTAAGATATTTGAAACATTCCTCTAGTGTAGGCTTGTGGTATCCCAAATGTGCTACATTTGATTTAATTGGAAATTCCGATTCTGATTATGCGGATTGTAAAGTGGATAGAAAAAGCACCTCAGGAAGTTGTCAATTGTTAGAAAGATCCTTAGTATCTTGGTCCTCAAAGAAACAAAATTCCGTATCACTTTCAACCGCCGAAGTCAAATAAATTTCCGTGGGTAGTTGTTGTGCACAATTATTATAGATGATGCAAACATTGATGGATTATGAAATAAAATTTGACAAAACGTCTCTTTTGTGTGATAATAAGAGTGTGGTGAAAATAGCCAATAACCACGTCCAACACTCAAGAACCAAGCATATAGACATTAGACACCATTTTTGAGAGATCATGTTAGCAAAGGGGATATTGAAATTAGCCACATAAGAACCGACGATCAACTAGCGGATATTTTCACCAAACTATTAGATGAAAGCCACTTTCGCAAGTTGAGAAATGAATTAAATGTTTTAGACTTCTCAAATGTTGCTTGAACCCTCGCTGCATATGTTTGGGTGTTATTTTGGTCATTTGAGCTTTTATGAAAAGATTTCTCAAAAGATTTTGTTAAAATCTTGTATGTTCATAAAAATTATTTTATTAGAATTCAAATAGGTTCTCCAATGCATAATGGTCCTGAATGTTTCTTTTTTGAGTGCAAAACTAGGGATCATTTGCATAAAATCTCAAATCCAATCTGAAAATAAGTAAGTCCTAGAAAAATCAGATCAAACTTCTAGTTTCATCTCCTTTTTGAACTCTTGATACAAATAGGTTAAATTTGAAATGTAGACAAATTTAATGCTATATTCTTGGGCAAATTGCTAGTTTTAGTGATGTTAAATGATTTAACATCTTTCTATCGGATCACATCCATCAAAAATATCACTTAAAATCATAGATTAAATTACCCTAGAAAATTCCAGGAAAATCAGTAGTACCGCTCGAGGGCACGGTACTACTGTGAGGGCGGTACTACTGGTACTTCCGCACCTACACCGGTACTACCGCAGTGCGGTACGACCGCGAGGTGTAACGGAACTACCGCACCCCGGTACTATCGCCCCTGGCTGTGGAACTACCGATTTCCCTGAAATTTCAGCATGTTGTCTCCATTCAATTTTAACCTAAATTCTATATTTCCAATCATACCACTGACTTCAATATTATCTCATTTTAAGATGGCTCCCAAGACAAGGCAAGCTCTCAAGAAAGTTCGGGATTTCACTAAGTAGATTTATGCTGGCAGCGCAGGCCAGGGTTCCTCTCGACAAGGATCCCAAGCTCCCCCTCTACCCCCTGCTGAGCCAACTCATGAGGAGTCACCTGAAGGGACTCCAGAGGGAAATGATAATGAAACCTCAAATGGTTCCGAGACCGAGTCTGATCAGCACACCGAGTCTGATAATGAAACCTCAAATCAGTCACCTGAAGGGACTCCCTGAAGCAGCAGAAGAAGAAGAGGACGAGGATGAGGACACAGGACCAGCTGCGAATGAGCGTAGGGACATTCGTCGCATGTCTAGCGACGACTATGCCATTCTCAGGCACCGTCGACAGTATGTCCTCCCCAAGAACACCACCAATCCAAGATTCCATACACAGTTTCAGGAGCAAGTATATGAAGAGATATATCTGAACAACAAGTTTGCTGATCACAAGTATGTGAATTGGGATCATATTGATAGGCTGGACATGTTTGACGGGGCTTGGCGCATGTTTCAACAATCCGGGATTCTTCACTTGGTCTCTCTCAAGTCGGATTACAATGAGGAGGTAATCCGCCAGTTCTATGCCACCCTGTGGATATCTCCTAACTTTGAGAACCTTGAGTGGATGACTGGAGAGCATTACTTAAGCTCAAAAAAAGGAGGAGCTTGAGGCAGCTTTGAACACATTCTCCAGTGCTTATGAAAAGGTGCTTGACAGGCCTACAATCCCTCTTCACCAATGCTCAGAGTTATATGATCGTAATGTGAGATTTGTTCCTGGGAAACTTCACGGTCTACATCCCATTCCGAGTCTGATCAACCGGATCATCAATCACACCATTCTGCCTAAGAGTGGAAATTTCGATGCCATCAGAGGGCATGCCTGGAACCTGATTCGCTATATCATGACAGGCACCAAATTTGATGTGATTAACCTCATGATTCGAGAGATGGATGATTCTAAGAATGACAGGAGCCGAAGGATCAACTTTGCACCTTACATCATAGCTCTCATCATTCTCTTTTCTCTCTTTTCTCTCTCCTCTATTTCCTTTCTTCTTCCCAGAGAGTTACGTGCACACACAAACAGACCTGCATGAACACGATTGTGAAGCTTTTTCAAACCTTCATAACTCGAGATTTACTCAACGGTTTTTCGTGAAATAAAGTGCATTCAACTCCTCTTGTCATAGCTCTTCCGTTCCCCACCGTTTCCCCCTCGTTCATGAGTAGTTTCACGAGAAATTAATCCATGCCATTCAAAGATATGGTTGCTTGATCTCCCTCCTCGGACCTCCTTAGCCCCTATAAAAGGAAGCACCGTGGGCCCCTCCTCATCCTCACTCAACCCCAAAAATCTTAAGTCCCCACTCGCTCTCTTGACCGCAATTGAAGTTTTTCTTTTGCCGTTCAAGTGTCGTTCCTCAGCTTATTGCATCACCTACAATGGAGCCCCGCCACTTTTGACCACATCCCTGGCTTCGTCTCGACGCGTTCTACGTGATGCTCCCCTCGCCTTCGCTGGAACTTCACCGGAGCATCGTCGCCACCGTGGGCCAAATCGGGTCGTCGTTTCTTGCGTCTCCACCGGCCGACCGTGTATGTCCGACCACAACCAAGGTGGGTATCATGTTCCACACATTCTACTCTTCGTTTCGCCGCAACTCTCGCATGTTATCTCACCTTCATTTGCCTGGAATATCGATGTCAGCTTGTCGGCTATATAAAGTCTTGTCCACCGCGTTTCACTAGTCTGTTGGCTGAGCCGTCTGCGCCGTTGAGTTTTTCTTGACACGTTCTACGCCGTGCTTCCCTCCGTTTGTCTAAAACCCCCGAACAAATTTTTGCGTCCGACACTTAGCCATGGCCGCAATTAGCACTTCGCGTCCCCATTTGTCCGGGAATGCTTTCAACAATCCGTTCGCGTCAAAATGTGCCAAACCATCCCAGGCAGTTACCTTTCAGACGGTTTTGGATTCGCCTCACCGAGCATTAAGATATTGAGTTTTTCATTTTTCGGTACCATCGTCGTTCAAACAACGATTGCGTCGCTCCGGTGAGTTTTCGGTTTAGCTGATATTTTTTCTAGCCTTGTCACGCCACGTTCTAAGCCGTGCTCACCTTACTTCTTCATGTTCTTTGCCCGAAAAATATTCTTCTCTCCATCCCTTTGTCGTTGTCGTCATTCACGTCGTCACCGTGCTTTGTCTGACGTGCCATCACTTCCTACATGTGCTTCGGGTCCTTAGCAACCCATTTTGCTAGTTGGATTCACCTCCCATACCTTTTCTCACCGGCGCCACGGCCAAAAACAGTGAAATGAGCTGCTGTCATTTTTGTTCACGCGTAGCAATATTCCTGATTTTTCTTTTTTCAAGATTTTCTGATCCACCAGTTTTCCAATCGCTCGTTCTCCTCTGTCCGAACTCCGAATCAAGTGATTCAAGTTTCTAAATTCATAATATATCTTTTAGTATGTAATTTATAATTTTTGGATTTTTTTTACCGCCCTTGGCTTAGCCTTCTCACCACTGGAACATCGTCACCACCGCCACCCGAGTTGCGCCACCACTTCACCTCGCCGTCGACCACCTTCCAACCACTTGCGTTAATGCACAAGAGTACAAACGCACTCCTCGCAATTCCCTCTTTATCTTTTGCGCCCCCTCGCCAGCCGTCGCCGCTCACCAGAACTTTGACGGACTTTTGGTCCCCGCGCGCCGAGCCAGCTCAGCGCCACCTCCTCTCTTTTGCCGTTTGGATGGTCTGAACGTCCTCCAGGACCAATCGCACTATCTGAACTCCTCTACAACTTTTAGATGATCCAAACTTTTCCGTGCATCATCACCGTCTGATTCCCAACTAATGGCCTCCACTAAGCAATTCCCTTTCTCTTACGGTACTGCTTTCCACCACCTAAAATCCACCCAACACAACTACTCCGACCACGGTGTCCCATCCTTTTAGCCACAATTGTTTTTTTGACTACAGTCGCTCACGACCACAGTCACTCCTAACCACTACCGTCGTCATTTACTTCCAATCATCAGCTATGACTGCTGCAAACCGCCGACCACTCTAAACATCTGACCGTCGTAAGCCTCCGACCACAGTCGCTTTCGATCACTTATTGTTGCGACTGCTGTTACTCTTCGCTCTAAGCTTTCGACCACCGCTATTCCCGACCACCTTCGCTTTCCACCTTAGTCGCTTTTGATCACTGTCATTCATTGCCGTCCCGACCGCTCGACTCCGACTACCCTTTGTTTTCGACTATTATAGTGTTCTTCGACCGTTGTAAAGTTTTGACTGGGTCTTCGTCTGAATCTTCGACTTCGACTTAACCCATACTTGGAGTCTCTGTCTTCAACTTCGACCTCCGCAACATCAACCGTTAATTCAACCATGGTTTCGACCATGGCTTCGTCTATACCTTCGATCATGGTTTCGACCACACACAAATATTGTAATTTTTGATCACTTTTTCTTCACAAAGAAAAGAATTCCAATAATTTCTTTTATTCATTTATTTGGCATTCAAACTACCAAAAGTCCTTCTCATTCGCCCTAACTCCTTTTGGACCCATTCAAATTCCTAAATTCATATTCTATCTCCCAGTACATATTTCATAATTTTTGTATTTTATTTGGATTTTATTTGAGTTTAGTTTGTTCTATCTTTTCGCGTGTAGACTACGATTATTTCGGAGAATATAACTTCAGTAACCTCAGCAAACTTTGAAGCTAGACAAGTTACACCTTTGATCATGTTGCTCCTAGTAATTTAAATTATTTATATTATTTTTAAAATTATTATGCATGAGCACTTTTATTCAAACCTAATTTAAATTCTAGTTACACCCAAATTCTTTGTGTATGGTCAAATTTGACATTGAACTTACTTATGCCTTCTCATCTTAGATGAAAATCTAGTTAGTACAATAGTATTTACCAGAAATTTTATATAATTATTTAGCCATGCTTAGAATGATTTAAGTGAAAATATTTGTTTCACTTAAGAACAATGATTTTCTAAAATGTATTCTTGACTTCGGTGAGTGAAGAAAGTATATGGAATGTTTTTAAAATATAAAACTTGATTTTGATCTAGGCTAATGGTTAGGTGGTGGCTGTTGGCATGCATTGTTGTTCGGTGATACAATGTTGATTGTCAGGCACAAGGGGTACGTGGTTTGAACTTAAGTCAAGTTAAGAACCGGTCTGCGAACTACTATTGCAAAGCCATATCGTACTACTACAAGACTAGTATGAGACAGTCCTGGCTGACTAATTTATGAGGTCCCAACTTTGGTCTCGCTATAGGTTGAATGCGAGCGTGGCGTAGGCCATGAGAAGTCTCACACGGCACCGGAGGGGGCTCCAACTTGTGGATTCATGTTGTGGTGAAACCTTAGTGGCGGCGCGACCAAGTTGATGACTTAGCATTGTAAAGGCCTTGTCATGATCTCCTCACCGCACACCAAAAGAAATGTGTTTATCCGGTGGTAATATGGGATAATCATATCTTGTGAGTAAAGCTATACAACCTCTGCAGAGTGTATAATCTATCCTGGATAGTCGTGTCCACGGTCATGGGCAACTTTTTCATGGATTAGACATTGGTTTTCAAAATAGTTTCTAAAAAGGCTTTGGATGGATGGAATCTATGGGAAATTAAAAAACATATGGATGGATGGAATCCATATGAGATCTTTTGGAAAAGATGGACCAGGTGAAATACTTGTGATATGGTAGTGTTTGGTCGGAGTCTGCATAAATGATATTATTTTGTTAAATTACTCTTTCTATCTATTGTATCAAATTCAGCTTTTGGTTGGAGTCTACAATAACCTATTATGACTTCCATTGTCAATTCTTATGCATGTATGAACTCTGTTAAATCTCCTGGTGTAGCTTGTGAAGTACTTTATGTACTCATGTTGCTTCATTCACTATTTTCAGAGAAGGACTTCATCAACTCTAGTGAGAATAACGACGTGTAGGCCACGTCTTACAGTCATTCGCCTGTGGGCAGGCAGGATGGACTGCTGCTTTATGATTCTTTTTCCACTGCTTATATTTAATTTTGGCCATAAGGCCCACATTTAATTAATGAATAAATATCATTGTGCATGATGTGAATCTTTGTTATCCACTCTGTGCACTAGCTTAATTCTGGACTAGTGCGATTTGCACAGAGGATCCAGGAGTTATTGCTCCGAGGTCCGACAGCCCACCACGAGCTCTTCCCTCCTGATGAGGATATCCCTACTACTTCCACATTTTCTACTTCTAGTGTGGATAAAAATGTTCAAGATGCTATGCTTGATACACCTAAGGGTCCAATGACTAGAGCAAGAGCCAAGCTTTTAACCCAACAGATGCTTTTATTTCTTAAAGAATCCCCTTTATCCCTTGATAAGAATTGGGTGCTACCTGAAACAAATACATTGTGTGTTCTCAGGTTGAGACAATAGAGGACTAAGAGAGGTCAAGGTAGCTGCACCAAGAAGAAGCCTCGTACCGCCACTCGGCCAAGGAGATCAAGTCCATGAGGAATTCCCACAAAAACCAGACATGTGACTTGAGAAGTTTTCTTATAGACCTGTGTGCTAATTATGGGCTGAGAATACTTAATTCGACCATGTATCTAGTAGAGTTTCAATCCAAATTGCTATTAAGATTTGAGTCAGCTTCATTGGCCAAATAGATTAGAAATCGGGCTTAAGCCCACTGTTTGTGCATGAGGATTAGGAGGGTCTTTAAAAGGTACCACTTTTGATAAAAATCAATCTACTAAATTTTTTATTCATGTTCTTCCTGGTTACCAAAATGTCATAGAGAATTAAGCATGTTCCTCAATTAAGATCGTTCAGCCTTTCCGTTGGGAATTATGTGCACGATAGATCTTCAATTGGCGGTCGGTGAAATCGATGCAAGTGTGTTCTAACGGATTAAAGGGTGTTCATATCTTGCACTAGCATAGGAGGATCATTATGATTCATCAAGATTTCCACGAGTATCTAATCCTACATCGAGAAGATTGAGTGACTCCGTATTATCTTGGTATCAAAGCATGGTTTACTTAGTAGGATTTTATCACTTTAATTTTGTAGTTCATTATTTGTAGTTTTATAGTCCTTTATAACCGAAAATTGCCTCACAAAAATATAAAGATCTGAACCTTTAGATTAATATGTTATTTTCATGAGTTTCATTAAGTTTTGATCCATTAGAATTTTTTGTTTACATGCTGATCATCGTATCCTTTGCGTAGCTTAATCTTTGTGTCACTAAATCTTTGAAAATCAGCTAATTGATCCTTCAATTAGCATACAAAAAGAGTAGATTCAATTCACTTTTGAATTCTTGTTCTTGCTACCACATCAAATTATCGCGCAACTGGGGAAACATCACAACCGAACATTTTTTTTATTTCCTTGTTTGTTTTGGCTGAGAAACCCTAGCCGCCAAATAACCTATGCACAAGCCAAAAATCTTAGTCAAACACGTTCAAACCTTTCAAACACTAGTTGGAGGCCATTCGAACCATTCGAAGTCCATCAACTGAACGATTGGGCCGTCCGAAGTCTATCGGGTGACGTTCAGATCGTCCGAACAGCTCGGTGACATTCGGAACGACCGAAGGGCTCGGTTGCGATCGGGCCGTCCGAAGCGAGCGGTGAGTGATCGGACCGTCCAAAAGGGCTCAATGAGTGTTTAGACCATCCGAAGTGAGCTCGCTAACACGATCAAACCGTTCGAAGATTGTTGGACTTTAAATTACAAGCGTTTGTTGAGATTTTCACTTAAATCTTTTGAACACTTGACTAGTCTTTCGTATTGCATATTGGGTTGCTCTTGAATTAATTATTTTTGGTTGAATCTTGTTGGCTCATGCATTCCTCATCCGGCTGATTAAAAAATTAGAGTTTAGAGAGAGAAAGTATATTTTAATTACCTTTATGCCTCTGTCTTCTACAAAACGTTTGTGTCTTATATACCTTCCTAGACTTGAAAAGGGGATTGAAAGATATTTGAGATAGTTGTAGTGTAGCAGAAAGAGGGATTTTTTTTTTAAAAAAGAGGGAAGGTCGACTTGGGTGAATACTTTTAGCCATAAATTCAGCTTGAATATTTAATTTCTTAAGTAACCTTGTGCCTTTAAATTTATTTATTTGCAATTGGTTAGCGTCTCTCTTAGTATTTGGTGTAAAACAAGCTATTTAATCATCAATTACATATTGCTTCTATTTAGCTCACTCCTTTGTTTACATTAAGTCCTACTTCTATTTAGCTCATTCCTTTGTTTGCATTAAGTCTCATTGATCATTGTGCGTGCGTTTATACACTTCATTTATATCCTTGGGATCAACACATAGATAAAATTTTCTAGCTTAGATTATTACTTAATTTTACAACATCTTGAAATTTAGATTGTGTAAAATAAACACTTTCATACCAAATAACACTAAATATCATTTATCGTGCAATTGTGAACTACTTTTAAATCCACTTGATCATCACTTGATGTTGTAGTCACCACCAAGTGTAAGTTTTTATCTCAATTCACTTCAAAAAGATGAGAACCCTACTTGGGAGAAGAAAAGAGTGAGATTGAGTGAATTTCATATAACATACACATATTGGTGCTATTTACGACTTCTTTTGTGCCACTAACTATGTTAAGTGAAGATAATAGTATGTGAGAGGAACATGATCTAAACACCACGGTGACTCGTTTTCAATTGCAAGCTTTGTGTAAAACTTTGCACAATGAGTCGCTGGCACTACATTTACCTTGGAAAAATAACTCAAGACGGAGATTAGCAATTCCGCACAAGATATGCACATTGAGATAAACCAACAAATGAATGTGCTAAACAAATATTGTGAACGATGTTGTGCACGCAATCCAACCACAAATGGAAGAAAGTGTTCATCGTGGAGGTGTCATACCTCCACGAGATGTGGAAACAGCTGCTGCTCGAGGCGGCCAAGAAGCTCAACAAAGGCGAGACCGCGTGGTAGCAAACGTCATTCGTCCACCCCCACCTAAGAGAGGTGAAGGGGATTGCTTCCATGGTCCAAGGAGGGGCCATGGACATAGAGGCCGTGGTGGAGCACCTCACTTCAACGACGATGACTTTCTGCACTTCGATGACAGCTACCGCGCCGTAATTGTTACAACGATGAACAACTAAACGAGAAATTTGATAAGCTTAAATTTACAAGGTCATCATTTTCAGGTATACATGAGCACAAAAAATACATCACTTAGAAGCTTAAGGTGGATAAGGTGTTTCGCTTGCACAATTACTCTGAACAGAAGAAAATTTACATGATAGGACTTGAATTCAATGATTATGCATTGATTTGGTGGGAACAAGTGTAAAATCAAAGGAGGGAGAACAATGAGCCCCCCTATTACTACATAGGAGATGAAGTACCACATAAGAACAATATTTGTTTCTAAATATTACAAACGAGATATCTTTGATAAATTGCAGCAATTGAAGCAAAGGAGTTTCACGGTTGAGTACTACAAAGAGATAAAAATGGCTATGATTAGAGCTAATATTTATAAACAAGAGCAGACCATGGCTTGCTTTCATGCTGGTTTGCACCCTTCCATCAAGCGAATTGCTGAGTTTTAACCCTACAAAAACATGGTGGAGTTAGTGCATCAAGCTACCAAAGCTAAGACAAATACAACAAGATATGAGAGTTTCAAAAATAACTTCCTACATTCCTCGTACAACACTTGCAGGAGGTAATTCCACATCCTATTTCAATTCGTTTAAAACTAACCCATCTCAAATTAATGTTAGTTTTCAGATTGGTAATTACTGAGATATTGTAGAGTGTAATGTGATTTCCATTGATGTATGTCATTTACTTTTAGAGAGGCCATAGCAATATGATATATCTGCGATTCATGATGGTAGAACAAATCAATATAAGTTCATATGGGATAACAAAGAAATAATATTACGATATATGACTCAAATTGTAATTGAAAATGTGCAAAAGAAAGATGTACAAATAGAAAGTGAAAGGGGAGGGAACATAAGAATATAATTCCGCATAAGATGAGCGAGAAAGAAAATTTAAAACTAAGTGGAAAAAGTAATAGTGAGGGAGAGAACAAGCTAGTAATGATAGCCACAAAATCTGAGTCCAGGGAGATGAGAGATGACCCCACTTTGGTTCACTTTATCTTGTTGTACAAAGAAGTTTATTACTACTACTGATTTAACATCTCTGCCAAGGATGGTTTCTCAAGTTTTGCAGGCTTACAACAACGTATTTTTGGAGGAGGTGCCCACTAGTCTACCGTCTATTCGAGGCATTGAGCATCAAATTGACTTGGCTCCAGTAGCCCCTCTCCCCAACAGGCCACCGTACCGCACCAACCTGGAGGAGACAAAGAAAATTCAACGGCAAGTGCAAGCACTTTTGGATAAAGGGTACGTACGTAAAAGTCTTAACCCTTACGTCGTTTTTGTTATTCTTGATTCTAAGAAAGATGGTATTTGAAGAATGTGCGTAAACTGTAGAGCTATTAACAACATAATTGTTCGCTATTGTCATCCTATCCCTAGGCTAGAAGATATGTTTGATGAGTTAAGTGGTTCTACTATCTTTTCTAATATTGACTTGCGTAGTTGTTACCATCAAATAAGAATAAAATATAGAGATAAATGGAAAATGGCTTTTAAAATGAAATTTAGCTTGTATGAATGGTTAGTGATGCCTTTTGGTTTGTCTAATACTCCTAGTACTTTCATGCGCTTAATGAACCAAGTTTTGAGACACTTCATTGAAAAATCCATAGTAGTTTACTTTGATGATATCTTGGCATATAGCCGCTCTTTGGATAAATATGTTGAAAACATCAAACAAGTGCTAGAAGTGCTTAAGCAGGAACGCTTGTATACTAATCTTCAGAAGTGTACTTTTTGTACTAGTAAGATTGTGTTTCTAGGCTATGTTGTTTCAGTTCATGGAATTAAAGTAGATTAATCTAAAATTAAAGCCATTTAAAATTAGCCTACTACTTTGAATGTTAGTCAAATTCGTAGTTTCTATGGATTTGCTAGTTTTTATCGACGATTTGTGAAAGATTTTAGCACTATTGCTGCCCACATTAAATGAATTAACTAAAAAAGAAGTCACTTTTGAGTGGGGAGAAAAACGAGACAAAGCATTTGCTAAATTGAAGAAATATTTGACTGAAGCACCATTACTTGTTTTACCTAATTGCAATAAAACTTTTAAGATTAAATGTGATGCTAGTGGAATAAGTATTGATGGAGTTTTGATGCAAGAAAGAAAATCCGTTGCATATTTAGCGAGAAACTTCATAGTGCACAATTGAATTGCCCTATTTGTGATAAAGAATTGTATGCTCTTGTGCGAGTATTGGAAACTTAGCAACACTATCTTTGGCCTAAGGAATTTATCATGCATTCTGATCATGAAACTTTGAAATACTTAAAAGGCCAAGCGAAATTGAATCGTAGACATGCTAAGTGTGCACAATTCATAGAGTCCTTTCCGTAATTGTCAAATATAAGGTAAAGAGAAAGTGGTAACTGATGCATTGTCTAGAAAACATGTACTTTTAACTTAATTGGAAGTATAGGTACTCATGTTAGAATATTTAAAAGATTTATAAGCTTCTGATCATGACTTTTCAGTATCATATTCTAATTGCAAAGATTGAAAAGGATGAGATAAGTTTCATATTCATGATGGCTTTTTTTCTCATGAACAAGCTATGTGTTCCAAATTCTTCCGTTCGTTTGCTACTGTTGTAGGAGTCTCATGCAGGGAGACTAATGGGATATTTTAGACAAGAGAAGACGTACATAATGTTTGCCGATAACTTCTATTGGCCAAAGATAAGGAGTCGTCGAGACGTTTGTTCAAGGATGCATCACATGCCATAAAGCAAAGTTGAAACTCGGTCCACATAGTTTTTATACTCCACTTCTAGGTCCTAGTGCTCCTTAGGAAGATATTAGCATGGATTTTCGATGAATCACCTAGAACTAAGAGGGAGAGATTCTGTTTTTGTTGTTGTGGATAGATTTTCTAAGATGGTACATTTTATTCCCTATCATAAGAGTGATGATGCGTCGCATGTAGCTCTCTGATTTTTCATGGAGATTGTGAGATTGCTTGGTATGCCAAGAACCATTGTTTTAAATCGTGACGTCAAGTTCATGAGCTACTTTTGGAAGACTTTATGGGCCAAGGTTGGGACAAAGCTACTCTTTTCGACAACTTGTCATCCACATACCGACGCGCAAACAGAAGTGGTGAACCGTACACTCTCAATGTTGCTGCGGACAATGATCAAAAGAATTTAAAAGAGTTGGACAATTATTTACCGCATGTTAAATTTACATATAATAGCGTGGAGCATTCCACCACTCAGCTTTCTCCATTTGAAGTGGTGTATGGTTTCAAACCAATCACACCCCTTGCATGAACGTGCTAATATGGAGGCTTGAAGCGTGCTGACTTTGTGAAAAAAGCTCCATGCAAAGACTAAAGAGATAATTAAAAAGAAGGTACGTACTTATGATTCAAAAGCTAATAAATCTAGAAAGAAAATGCTTTTTTTGAACTAAGAGACTTAGTGTGGATACACCTTCGCAAAGAACGCTTTCCGGAGAATCGTAAATCTAAATTGATGCTCCATGGTGATGGACCTTTTAAAGTACTTGCCAAGATCAACAATAATGCAAGCAAGATAGAACTTCCATAAGACGATTATAGGATAAGTACTACTTTAAATGTTGGTGATTTGTCACCATTCTTTAGGCAAGATGATGCAGTCGAGAACGACTCCTTTTCAAGAGAGGGAGGATGATGAAGACATCCCTACTCCTTCCACATTTTTCACTTCTAGTGTGCATGAGAATGTTCAAAATGCTATGCCTGGTACACCTAAGGGTCCAATTACTAGAGCAAGAGCCAAGCTTTTAAACCAACAAGTGCTTTTATTTCTTAAAAAAATCCCCTTTATCCCTTCATAAAAATTGGATGCTACCTGAGGCAAGTACATTGTGTGTTCTCGGGTTTGAGACAACAGAGGACCAAGGGAGGTCAAGGTAGCTACACCAAGAAGCCTCATACTGCCACTCGGCCAAGGAGATCAAGTCCATGAGGAATTCCCACAAAAACCACGTGACTTGAGGAGTTTTCTTAAGGGCCTGCATGCCAATTATGAGCTGAGAATACTTAATTTGGTCATGTATCTAGTAGAGTTTCAATCCGAACTGATATTAGGATTTGAGTCGGCTTCATTGGCCGAATAGATTAGATATCGGGCTTAAGCCCATTGCTTGTGCGTGAGGATTAGGAGGGTCTTTAAAAGACAGCCGCCACCCTTTGAAACCTTCAGACCACTTTTGGTAAAAATCAATCTACTAAAATTCTTATTCGTATTCTTTCTAGTTGCCGAAATTCCATAGAGTATTAGTCATGTTTCTCAATCAAGATTATTCAACCTTTCTGCTGGGAATTAAATGCACGATAGATCTTCGCTTGGTGGTAAAATCGATGCGAGTGTATTTTAGCGGACTAAAGAGTGTTCATCCCTTGCATTGGTATTAGAGAATTACTACGATTCATAAAGATTTCCACGAGTATCCAATCCTACGTCGAGAAGATTGGGCGACCCTATATCACCTCCCCTCCCTATGTCGCCTCATTCCGTCCGTCAGCTGCCACACCCTCGTCATGTTGGAATAGGCTACACTAGCGTAGATTATGAAATTTCTACCACATAAACCAAAAAGCCATACGAGCAAAAGATCATAGATTGTTACTACCAGACGCGCAGTACAGCGGAAGTAGAGTTGAAGCGGCCGGTTCAACGAAACACGCGTCGGTGTAGTGGAAGTAGTCGATTGTCCTTTGGCCAACTGTCTCCCCCTCCTAATCATCCCGATTAGCACGGCAGTCGCAGCAATGCCTCTACCGAGGTCCACACGTCCAAGGACAGAACACCATGCGTCAGCGTACTAGTACTAACCCCCGTAAAGGGGTTATGAGAGGTGGCAGGTAGAGTTTCGATGGGTGTATTTCGGATACCTCACTCTGCCCCCGTATCTCTTTATATAGTCTCTAATCAGATCCTTATCTAATACGATCAGATATTGTATCCAACTCAGAAAGCCTTAGGCTAAATCTTTATCCAATATGAGTATATATCCACTCACAGTGCCTTCAACCGGATCCAATACGAGTAGAGATCGTATCCCACTCAGATTCAATCATCCAGACACTTATTGTTTCGACTCATTAAGTGTAACTCTGGAGGTTCATGTATATTTGCCATGAGCTAAAAACCCTTTTCTGATCCATAAGTTGGTAGCGGTCCCTAGCAGAATATAACGACTCAAATATACATAAAGATTATATCGAATAAACCTATATATTATTTATGTACTGATCCTTTTGCCTCATGATATTAGATCGAACTCAATACGAGAAGCTTACCATCCTACGATATCTCGATCTTTCACTCGAATCTGTTGTGAATTACTCAGCTTTGATTGAGCCCAAAGATATCTCTCCTATTATATATACTTCTTCAATCTAACCACATCAAGATGTCCAAAGATATCTCTTCTATTATATACAAAGGGCAAATTTATCTTGATTGCTCACATTTCTTTGTATATTTCAAAGTAAACTCAAAATCTACCTTTATGACTACCCAGTTACGAAGTAGTGGTTGGTAACCTTGAAATAAATTAATTATACATGTAAAAAACTGTGACGATTTCAAGTCTATAGATCCTACATACATTATGTATTAGACCAACTGATGACATATAGAATATAACAATTCACACGGCGTCTCATGATAGACCAATCACACACCATGTTCTCTAACATGTATTCACATTATTAATTTGATATTTTATATCTATGATTCATGAAATATGAAGATCAATCAATACATATATTGATTTGCAAATCATAATTATCCCACATAATGATATAAGATCATAGATAATTTAGAATAACATCAAAATATAAATAAAGAGTTCCACAAGTAAGTCACATACTTATTCATTAATATAAAAGATACATTCAAGGGACAAAATAACATAATATTCAAAAGATCATAAACATATAAAAGTGATATAGTCGTCTTTATAATTAGCTCTAAGGTATATCACTAACACTCAGACGATCTCCTCTGAGTGAGTTGTGTCAAGCCTTCCTAGTTTCCTAGTTTTCATTGAATCACGGAGAGATACATTCTTGCTCGGGCTTGTATTTGTGGGCTTGCATTCTTGTTTCTTGGGTAAAATAATGCAAGAGTGCTGATCTGTGGAAGCGTATTATTCATCGGATTAGATAGTTATTCAAGGGAAATTTTGGATGGTGGCAGTTCCTCATGCTGCCCGGGTAAGATTATCGCATTGATGCTTCAATCGGAATCCCCTCGGTAGGATTGGAGGATAGAATGGTGAACGTTGGGAAGCAATCACGGGATGGGTTGCTTATCGACGTCAGATAGGCCTTGCAACTTGCAAGCCGAGCCAACGGCCTCCGCGACGTCCCTGGACCGACCACCCCGCCAGTAGTAGAGATAGGATTTTAACGACAGAAGTGCGAATTTAAACACATACTTATTCTAATACAGTTCAAATGATATGGTACAAAAGTTTAAATGTGACATTATATATTTATGCTACAAGACAAACAAGATAAATATGAATTTGTAAAACAGAACTTGCACATGAAATACTTTTCTATCCACTCATCGCCAGTATTGTAGTATGATGATGTGTTCGAGTAGAACCATCCAACTCCAGCCAGTGATTCACCAAATAGAAGATTGGACACTGCGATATTAAAGATAAAACAACATTCTGAGAGTAAAGGCTGCGACTACCTTGGATACAAAAAAGCTCCGGCAGCATATTCCTAAGATAATGAAAACTACGCGGAAACATAACAATACCCCAAGTAATAGAAAATATTTAAAAGGTTCAATCGCTAAGATCATAAACAATTAAAGCCAATCACATTGTAGGATTATTAAATAATAGTGCTGAATAATGAGATAGAAAACGAAAGACTCCTTTAAATTATTAGAGCAAAATTTATAAAGTGGTGTAATAATGATGTGCCACTCTACCTTTTCCATGCATGCTCAAGAATCACCTAGAAGGGGGAAAACAAGAGTGAAATAAAATCTCAGCAAGTAAACTATTTAATAAGTTAATTAAACCACGGTTGATGAAGAATCAACAATTAATTTCTCAATGACCGCATTCATATCCACAACCACAATTGCTACAAACAACAGTAAAGCATTAACAATTAATCCTCGTTTGCCTAATTCACAACCACGACCACAACTACTACCAATAATAGTAAAACATTAGCAATTAAGCCTCATTTGCCTAATTTATAACCGCAACCACTATTACTACCAACATCAGTAAAGCATTAGCAAACATCAGTAAAACATTAGCACATATTTCTCACTAGCCTTATTATTTTTAACAACCACATCTGCTATCAACAGTTACCAGAAATACCTCATGCCACAACCGCAACCAGTCATTTATGTGGGATAAGGGTTTAGGACCCACATTACCTTAGGATGCCACAAAACCACTCCACAACTAGCCAGATTACAAGGTAAAATAAACTGGCAACATCTCCTAAAACATGGTAAGCTAAGCGAAAACATAACAAAACAAATGTAACGAAAAACTATTAATTAAGGAATAACCACTAATAGTTTTAACCAAATAAAGTAAACCACAGTCTAGTATTATTAATTAAAAGTGATCAATAATGAGGAAAAAAGATAAACAACTAAATACTCTTCATATTCATTACAGTATAAATCATGAAATTGTGTGTAATAGTATTATACCGCTCTACCCTTCCCATGCATTCTCAAAGATCACCTGGAAGGGGAAAACAAGAGAGATAAAAAATCTCAGTACACAAACTATTTAACAAGCTAATTAAATTATAATAGTTTAAACATCAATAATTATTTCACATAATGACAGCATTTCTAGCTTTAACCACAATTATTAACAACCATAAAATATTAACAATTAAGTCTCGTTTACTTACTTCATACCCACAACCATAACTACTGCTAACACCAGTAAAGAATTAAAATATATTCCTCACTAACCATATTATTTCCCACAACCACATCAGTGGGCTGCCCGAAGGGTGGGCTTGCCACCTTAGGCCAATGGGCCCAAAGGGTGGCCGCACCTCCCACCTCCAACCCTAAGCCGCCCCCCTATTTAACCCTTCAAGCCGCAACCCCCATCCTTTTCCCCCCTCCATCCGCCACCCCTCCCATTGCGCCTCCATCTCCTCTCCCCTGCTGCTGTCCCTTGGTGGAAAGGAGGAAGCGAGAAGAAAGGAAGTAGAAGAGAGGGAAGAGAGGAAAGGAAGGAAGAAGAGAAAAGAAGAGGGGTGAACTCAAGGGATCCCCTAGGTAATTTTTTCTAATCCCAAAACCTTCTGTTTTTAGAGTAATTATGGTTCTTGGCACGGGATTAGAAGGGGATTAGCAAATTGTTTATCCAATTAGTGATTTCATGCTGTCTGAGCGTAGTTAGATTTGTGCAGCGTGGCTGTTTGCGCAGATTAGAACGTCGAAACGATTTTTCCTACGGGTCTGATCAAAAGGAAAATTGTAGAGGTGCAGAATTTTAGGCCGCGGGATTTGGGTGCAGCAGAGTCGAGAACTTTGCTGTTTGGCAGATGTGCAGACTGGGACAGATTGCTGTTCGGGTGAGGTTTAAGAGTAGTAGATGATTTTTATGATTTTGGTCACAATTGTAAAAATTGTAAGGAATTCAGTAATCTAACTACTATATAAAAATCATAAATTTTATATCTTTATACAGAAGGTATTATGTGTTAGAAGTTGACTGGCCTGATTTCAGAAACAGGGCATGTCCTCTGTTTTGCGTATTAAATTACACCATGTTAGCAGTAAAATAAAATTTAATGGTCTACTTAAAAGTTGAAGATATTTCAGTGTAGTTTTCAGAAATATATCTTTTGCTGTAAATGGTTTAATAGTTTTAAAGATACAAAAATATTAAGCAGCGCTATTGCTGCGGGCAGAGTGTAGGACCGTTGAGCGGAGAGGAATGTTGTGGGGTTTTGGGCTTAACAACATCTTTACTTCTTAAGACATGATTTCTTTGCTGTAGTATTGTGCTGAGAGATACTTTTGGACATGTGTTTTTGCTTCTGAATGCGTGTGATTACTTCGCTTCGTCGGTAGAGGCAAGTAAACGTAGCGGATGTGCGCTACTGTTTAACTCGTTAATCATTCTACATTCACACAAGTTAATTCTCTTAATTTGAGATATTATGTCATGGTTACATGCTTCCTTAATTCACACAAGGTAGTATGATTAACGAGTTAATCGGTAGCACATCCGCTACGTTTATTTGCCCCTACCGTTGAAGTGAAGCGATCACACACGGTTAGGAGCAAAACCACTTTGTCCAAAATTACCCCACAGCACACGACTACTGCAAAGTAATTGCGACTTAAGAAAATAAAGACGCCGCTAAACCCCAAACCCGACAATAATCTCTCCGCTCGTCGATCCTCACTGACCACCATCATCATGCGTACACGCTTAATATTTTTGTATCTTTAAAACTATTAAGCCATTTATACTAAATAATATATTTCTGAAAACTACATTGAAATATCTACAATTTTTATGTTACTGCTAACATGATATAATTTAACATGCCAAACAGAGGAAATACTCTATTTCAGCAATCAGGCCAGTCAACTTCTAACGCACATTACTTTCTGTATAAAGCTCTAAAATTCATAATTTTTATATAGTAGTTAGATTACAAAATTCCCTACAACTTTCATAATTGTGGCAAAAATCATAAAAATCATCTACTACTCTGAAACTACACCGAACAAGAATGTCTGTCTCACCGCACTCTACCAAACAAAAAATTTCCGACTCTGCAAGCAAACCCCGTGGCCCAAAATTCTAGAAAAATTACAGAAAATAAATCTCGTGGCCATCTAAAAATTTGCTTTTGGCCAGACCCACAGGAAAAATCGTTTCGATGACCTAATCTACGAAAACAGTCACGCTGCGCAAATCTGACTACTCGCAGACAGCAGAAAATCACTAATCGATAAATCAATTTGTTAATCTCTTTCTAATCTTGTGTTAAGAACCATAATTACGATAAAAATAAAAGGATTTGAGATGAAGAAAAATTACCTGGGTGATCCCTTGAGATAACCCATCTTCTCTTCTCCTCTTCCTCTTTCTCCCTTTCTTCTCTTCCTTCTCTTCCTTGGGGGAAAAGTGGGAGGGGAGGCTCAAGGGGATTTATAGCGGGACGGCTTAGGGTTATGGTTTGGGGTGCTGCGGCTATCCCTTAGGCCGAATGGTCTAAGGTGGCAGGACTACTCTCCGAGCAACCCACTAAAAGGTTTTTTTAATTTATTTTCTAATTTAGAGTATTCCGTAAAATCTTTTATTTTACCTCCCACGACCTACTGAAAACCAAGCGACTCCGCAAATACGCTAAAACCTTCCCAGGGATACCATAACGACGTTTAGGGCATTACATTGTCCCCACCTAAAAAGGATTCGTCCTTATATCTAACTCATGTAACCACAAAGCATGAGAACAGCAAAGAAAAGAGCAACTAACGGAAACCACGAAACCACAACTACAAGTACTCACTAGCCTCGAAGAACTCGGAGTACTTCTTTCGCATTTGATCCTCAAGCTCCCACGTAGCCTCCCTCTCAGACTGATTCGTCTAAAGGACCTTCACATATTTGATGGTCTTCCTCCTCAAGACCCGCTCCGAAGTATTCAACATACGCATCGGCTGACTCTCCACCGTGAGATCCTAATCCACCGTGATCTCCTCCAGGTCAATCTTGTGTTCGGGGTCCCACAGATATTTCCTCCGCATAGACACATGGAAGACATTGTACACACCACTCAACGAGCTCGGCAGCTCCAATCGGTAAGCCAAACTGCCCACGCGAGCAACCACTGGAAAAGGGCCGATGTATCGTGGGCTAAGCTTCCCAATGATACCAAACTGAACAATGCCCTTAGTTGACAACACACGAAGGAGCACAAGGTCACCAACCGTAAACTCCAACTCTCGACGTCGGACATGCGTATAACTCTAAGCTACCAACAGGTTCCGACAAACCTCCTGCACTTTCTCCACAGTCTGCTGGACAAAGTCCGGGCCAAGCAAAGATCTCTCTCCCACCGCATCCCAACAAAGAGGGGAAATACACCTCCGACCATACAAAGCCTCAAAAGGAGCCATCTTGATACTCGTCTGATAACTATTGTTATATGCGAACTCTGCCAAAGCCAGATGGTCCTCCCAACTGCCCTTCCAAAACAGTACACAAGCACGGAGCATATCCTCCAAGGTTTGAATAGTTCGCTCTGACTGACCATCTGTCTGAGAGTAAAAAGTCGTACTGAGAGAAACTATTGTACCTAACAGAGTTCAAATATCTGCTACACCCAAACCCTATGGCCAAAAATTTCACAAAAATTACAGCAGCTAGTTTTCGACATCCTCTACAACTTTCATGTTAATCAGTTCTTCAAGAAAAATCATCTTGATGCTCTAATCTGGACGAGCAGACGATCTGCTCGAATCAGCCTACGTGCAGGCAGTACTTTCTCGCTAATCGGTTGATTACCTCACTATATCACCTTTGATCTCAAGCCATAAACTCTAAATACATCTAAAACGGGAAGGTACGGCCAGGCAGCGGCACCACACGTGCAGCAACGCCCAGTGGGCAACGAGCAACAGCGCTAGTAGTTGGCAAGCAACGACAGCAAACGCACGCATGCAGGCAACAATGTAAGCCCAAGGAAGGCAGGTGCAATCAAGAGAGCACGGGGGAAAGAAGAGCTGGGCTGGGCCGGCCCAAATATGACACAATACCTGAGGTTTAATGCAATAACCACCACAAAACATGTTGTTTCTAGGTTTTTACTCAACAAATTTAATCAAAGTTTAATAATTAACTTTACGCTTAAATAATTAAAATCGTGGATGAATAGCGTGGGACTTAGAAGTGTGACCTAAATCATGGATGAATGGTAATGTACCGATAGTTAAGAGACGGGGACTCACCCAGACAATCCAGCAGCACAGAGTTTTAGAAATAGGTTTTCTTTTATTTTGTTTGTAATAGTGCTTCATCTTCGCATTGGTATTCCAACATTTGTCCATTGCCAGATCGCTACCAATTGCAGCTACGTATAGTTGGGACTGGCACTTAAATTTAACAAGTGGATTTAACCAAAAATAAAACCCTAAATGTTCTTCTCGAAGCACCAGCAACTTAAAAAGGTTGGTGTGCCAGTCACCATGCCTATGTGTGAGAGAGAGCGAGGAGACGATGTCAACTACACCTTAGGTAGCAAATAGGTAGCAACAGTCCTATTGGGCCACTGCACCAGTGGCGACATATTTCGATAAGCCAAAATCTTTGCTCAGCCAAAGCTAGAGGCTACAATCTGCTCCAACAAACAGGCGGAAAAGTATGCAAAGCTTCCTCCTCAAATCTACAAAGCATACTGAAGAGAAATTGAGTGCAAGTGTTTTGACAAACTTATGGTTGATGCGTCCAAGAGCAAGATAGGTCCGGCGCCGCTGCTTCTGGGCCTGCTTTACTTGAATGTGAGACAGGTAGAGAGTATCGACATCCAGACCTTTCATCTGTGGTGCAGAAAATGGGAAACTTAGTCTGACATAACAACAGTGCAGTATGAAAAAGGTTTGGCAAGTCAAAGTAAGGTTATGGACCTCAGCAATGCTCTCTGCATTCTTAAGAAGATCCAGAATGAATCTAGCAGACTTGACAGGCCAGCGTCCCTGCCCATTTGAGTGGCGTGACTGAAGCTTGAGCAGTACGCCCAACACCACCACAGTACCTACGAAAGGGGATGGCTTGCTTGTGCGCGATCACATCCTCGAGGTACCATTTAGCCTTAACCAGTGGCAACTTCCTGAGGGCAAAAGCTGTCTCCCGGGTGTTCTACAATTGCGAAAAATAAAAAAAAATATTAAACAGGGTGTTCTGCAGTTTTCAAAAATCTAAAAAATATTTAACACTGGTAGCATTACAAGAAAGCACAGCTAACAAAAGCGTGGTAACAAGTAGCTTTAAATACTCATCATCCAGAATATGCACCTAATATATGCTGAGTGCTGACAGAGGAAAAGTATTAGAGGCACGACTCATATCACATACTGAACAGGATTTCCCAGCTTTGTACAGAAGACACTTCAAAAAATGTCATACGACACCAAAACACATTAAAAAACATCTGTAACACTACAGTGCAAAAATTGACACAAGATGTGCCATCATTTACTGAACCAATAGACATGGTAGAGTCCAATGGTTCACCCAAAAATGATGAACATGATGTTCCTAAAGTTTACGGGGAAACTGCTTGTAGAGAGCACAGCATCCTGCTTTTGTCTTTAGGGTCCTAACAAAAGAAGTTGCACAGAGAACAGTAAATGGGGGAAGACTTACACTATGAATCTACTTCCACAGTTGAAAAGGGGGGTTCACAAGCAAAATAAGAAGCTAAATAACTGGAAAAGTATGTAAAATTTTGAGAAATAAGTATAACTGAGTAAAAATGTGTCATCATTTACTGAACCAATTGACATCAATCAGTGTCCACCGGTTCACCCAATAACAATGAATATGATGTTCCTAAAGTTTACGAGGATACTGTTTACAGAGAGAACAACACCCTGCTTTTTTTCTTTAGGTGCATATTGCCTTACCAAACAACCTGTAGTATTACACTAAAAATTTGACAGACAATTCAAAGCTGAACAAAAATTGGATCTTCCAATATCAAATGACCGCTGAAAACTAGCACAGCTTTACTTTAAGTAGAACTAAATTTTCAAACAAGTATGGTCTCCAAAACCATAAACCTTAACAACTGATACGCTACTGGTGAGTTCAAAAGACACCACACCAAGAAGAACAGTAAATGCGGGAACTCATACTTCACACTACTAATCTACCTCCATAATTGGAGCAGAGCGTGCACTAGCAAACTAAGCTAAATAAGAGCAAATGCATCCCAACATTTTGCAACCAAAGCAAAACAGAAGAAAAATGTGCCAACACTTACTGAACCAATCAACATCAATAAGTGTCCACCGGTTCACCCAATAACAATACTAATCTACCTCTATGGTTGGAGCAGAGCGCGCACTAGCAAACTAAGAAGCTAAATAACAGAAAATGAATCCCAACATTTTGTAACCAAACCAAAACAGAATAAAAATGTCCCATCATTTACTGAACCAATCAACATCAAGCTGTGTCCACCGGTTCACCCAATAACAATGAATACAATGTTCCTAAAGTTTACGAGGATATGCTTATAGAGAGCAATATCCTGCTTTTTTTTCTTTAGGTGACTATTGCCTAACCACAAAAACCGTACAAGCAGTACAATTAAATAAGTTGCAAATATCAATTTAAATCTGAACACGGACGGGATCTTCTAAATTCCTAATGACAACCAAACTAGCATAACTTGAGCTTCGAAGGAAACATAATTTTTACGCAAGTATGCAACCCAAAACCTATACAAGAACTAATACACTAAAGGTTCTACTCACAACAGTCGAAAACATACAACATGAAGTAGCAAGAATATGCAAGGAAAAACAAAGCATCATAACATGATTGGAGACATCACTTTAGATTTAAAGTGATGTCTGACTAGCGAACTAAAGAAAGCTAATCGTCCTCAATCAGTCAATCTATGCATCAACACTATGATTTACAACAAACAATCCACTGAACAGTAGCACAAATCTATTAGCTAACTCCTCTGCAAGATCTCGTAGTGATTAAAATACATTCTTGGGAGTTGACTCGGGAGCTCACCTTGAAGTGCACACGCAAGTCAAGGCCCATGGCCTTCGCGGCTACAACGCATCACAGAGAAATGCACAAATCAGCAACCCACAGATCTACACAAATCATCATGCAAGGAAGCTTACATTTGGTGGGATTGGTGGGGGCTCCCTCGAGTACTGCACCTGGAAACCAAAAACAAGAAACGCACCACACGAGTCAGAACAAAGCCAAACCAAAGAGATGTCGCAGAGAGAGAGAGCGAGAGAGCTAACCATGGCAGCGGCCGGCGGCGGAGAGATTCCGAGGAGCGGCGGCGGCGGCGTGAGCGAGGGATAGAGAAGGGAGGAGGCTGTGCGGCAGGGGAGCGACTTATATAGGAGCAAGGAAACCTAGGAGCAAAACCCTAATGAGCTTGTATTGGTCCGAGTTGTGGTTACGGCCCAAATACGCAAAGATGCGGCCCAAGACCAAGCTAAAATGCCAGAAGTCGTCTTTTTTTTTTTTTGGTTAAGCGAATGTTACCAGCACTGAGCTAGTGCTCGAGCCAGACTCGAGATCTGCCTATCTTGGATCCCATTCCCTCGAAGTGCAAATATATGGGTGGGTTAGGTCCGGCTCTAGATTATAATTTTTGCTATAATATTTAATTTTTAAATGATATATTTTTTGAAGATACGATCTACAAATTATTATAATAGCAAAATCGTATACCACTGTTTTTAACTTTGTGTTGTCTTTAGCGAACAGTTAAAATTTAAAGCCATAATACAGAGCCTAAAAGAACCTACCAATATATATCACTTTAGAATGCTTGTCGATCAAATATTTTCTATGTTTTAACATCAATATGAACAGTCGTATGAAAATTGATATCAGTGGATTCGTAACAAATATATTTTCATACTCCCCGGTAGAGAAATACAATATTTATGATTTTGCACGTCACAATTTTCATATGACCAATCTAATTTTTTTTGTGTATATTTTATGATCAAAGTTTAAAATTTTTAATATACGCTTTCTAAAGCTATATCTATTTTGTCACTATCATAATTTACAACATTCTCAAGTACACAAGGTTTCGTGTGTATTTTTGGATGACACTCGTAAAAATAGTGTTAATGGGTCTTCCCAGCGTTTTTTTCTCTCTCGAACGCTGCAGATTCTACCGGGGAGATGGTAGGTTTATGTAACACCCATACATTCGAATTGCATCCATGCTTCCGTAACTTTATTTTCAAGAGTTATACATTTTGGGTATCTAAGCTTGTTAAGTTGGATCAGTTATGTTCCTAAACTTCAAAACTATTAATTTATGTACCTAAATTTGTTTAAATAGCTCATTTCAGGTCCAAGGACGATTCACTGGTTTAACCGCTAATGTGCAGGCCCTTCGGTGTCTCCGCGATGCAGTACTTGTGGAAGTGGTACCCCAGCTCGGCCAACACCAGTAGGTAGAAGAACTCCAATGCGGCAGGGTGGCAAGCAGGCGGCCAGAGTTGCAGATGTGCCAGTAGATGTTCACGGCGGTGTGCACGCAACAACCCTCGAAGCACCACGGGTCAAACTCGACCTTAATCTCCATGTCCCGCGGGTGCGCGTGCCAGCGGCAATCGCTGTCATTGAAGGACGCAACTCAGGCGCAGGGCATTTGTTGTCGATGTTGAGGAAGATGGCCTTGATGCAGAGCCTACTCGAGTGCGCGCAGGAGAGCAGCGCGACATCGATGAAGCGCCTGTCCCGGTGCCAACGCTCCCCCGGCAGTGTGTCGTGCGATGGTGTTAGGAGGCCAGGTCGAGGACCAAGAGGCGTGGGGAGAATCCCCTTGGGGAGCAACACCCGCGGTAGGAGGAGTCGAAGAGGGAGAAGTGGGAGATGTTGGGGGTGAAGTCAAGGGAGGAGTCGTCGAGTGGAGCGAACTCAGCGAGGAGGGTCACCTCAGGCTTCGGGATGGGCGGTGGTGGCAGCGGGCTTGCGGTGGGGTAGAAGAAGTAGCCGAGAAAGGGAGGGGCATGGGGGAGGCAGTGGGCGGCGAGGCGGCACTAGCAGTGGCAAGCGAGGGAGTGAGCGGATGAGCTCAATGGGAGTGAGGCAGCGAAGGATGTCGCGGAGGACATCCTCGGTGAGCACGGCCATGAACGGCTCCATCGGCGGTGGCGGTAGAAGCGAGGCGGGCAACAAGCTCGAGGACAGTGGGGTTTTGGTTTTGTTTCTGCTCTTCTACACCATTGGAGGAGCAAAGGAGGAGGACGGTTTTAGAGAGGGAGCAGCGAGTGACAGCTGGAGGTCACACTACCTCGCTAGCTCTCTGGCTTCTGTTGCGAGGAGTGCACGGATATGTGCTTTTTGGATTTTTTTAAATAATCTATTTTTTATTCAAAAAAATATATGCGCTTAAGTTTTTTTACAAAAGTAGCATTTAGTTGCCCAACTGTTGGGCAACTGGACCCTATCGCCCAACGACGGAGCGACACAAAGGCAATAATTGCGACCAATGGGTGACAGGCTCTAGTCACCAAACGGACGGGCAAGTGGACCCTGTCACCCAACCATTGGGTGACTGGAGCTCTAGTCGCCCAACCGTTCAGTGACTAGATGGCATATATAATCGGCCGCTCAGCTTGGCTAAGCGCATTCTTGAGCCGCCGACACCAAGTGCAATAGAAAGAAGAGAAGGGGAAAAAAAGAAGAAGAGAGGAGAGGGAAGAAAAGGAGATGAGAGGTAGAGGGAGAAGGAGAGGAGGTTCCGCTACTTCTGCAAGGTGAAATTTTATTATGTTTTAGTCAATATTTTTGTATTAAGTAAATAGTTTGCTTAATGTAAAATTAGTATTTGTAGAAAATTATAGTTGTAGAAAAGAATAGTATAACTTTGGTTAAATGAATTAACCACATTAGGTAGGAAGAAATTAGTCCCGTTGGAGGAAAGATGAGACGAAAGATAGGAGAAAAAACAAACGGGAGGAGAAACGCGCGTGTAATTAATTTATTTCGTTGTGAATATTTAGCTGGTAGGATCTCATGGCATGTTAGAGTATTGGAAAATTTTTGGTTAGTCAAGTGAAAATGAAAAACATTATTAGACAACACTTATGATTTATTAGGAATGAATTTAATGTTATAAGTACATTGAAAATTCATGCGTATCGTCAAAACTAGTATATTAGCATTTAAATCAGTATGTCTCATACTTAATTACTTAATTAATTTTGTCAATGTCATGTAAATTGTTGACACCCATTAGAAATTATTTATAGTAGGAGAGAGCTCGAGCAGAGAGAGAAGAGCAGCATCAGTGTGCGTGGGAGTAGATAGAGAGTTGATACGTATTAGGGTAGAGAAACAGGAGTGGTATCAGTGCGAATGAGAAGGGATTTTGCTACGAGGGAAAAACAACTGATATGAAGAGGTCCACACGTTAATCATTGTCACTGCCTTACGGAATGAACGGCGCCTTAACCATACTGTAGTGTAGTTGTTCATGATAGGCGAAGGGCCGTAGAAATATAAATTACATTACATCAGTAGTTCCATTATGTGTGATGCAATTTGATTAGTTGCAACATTGAAAATATTTGCAGGTAAATATCAGCAATACCGATACCCACTACATTGAAAGTGCATTATGGTGTTAGCACCGTTCGTGAAGATCCGAACGGTGTTGACTTAAGCAATTGTGCGCAAGCCACTTTGGTACACCCGGACGGCGAGAATGCTTGAATCACATATGTGATGCACTGGCTCACCTGTAGCTTCTTCTTGGACCCTGAGGTGTGCAGTGTCATCATACAAGAACTTTTGAGCCACTCTCCCGCACACATTAGAAGGGAGTTGAGAACATTGATGTACACTATTTTGTGAAAGGCCTTTGTGGAAGGCCGCCGATGCCGTGGATACGAGTGTGTGCTGCTTATGCAACCATGCCCAAAGAATCTATACAAGTCCCTACTGACGGCTATCATCTAGGTCGTGGAAGCAGCTCGGACGCCCCAGCATGTTGGTCAAAAAGAGGACTCGGAGGCCGATATCACAGAGGTTGCGAAGGATGTTTCTCGCGACGAGGCCGATGCAGGAGATGCAAGAGCTTGCGGAACATCAAGTGCTTCTCCCAGTAGATCGAGGCTGAGCCATTGAAAAAGTGGCCCCTGCTGCATGATACGGATAGCGCAAGATACGACATAATGACCACTAACCTTGCGGTGTACAACTGAGTTTTTAGGGGTCTTCATTCTCAACCCCTCGTCGCCATAGTGAAAGGTATTCTACACAACACAATCAGCTATTTCAAGGAGAGACATGCAAATGTCACACTTCATGCATCCAACCCACAAATATCGTACTGCTCGCAGATTACAACGTACATACAGACGAAGACAGAGAAGGGCCAGTTGCACATGGTCTATGTCATAGGCAATACAGAGCATCATTTCGATGTGCTCTTCCGAGATAGCGCCGGATTTGGGACGACTCGTTCTCTTGTCACTCATGAGGTATACCTTGGAGATCATGTAAACGTACCTAGCTGCACGTGCAACAAACCAAAGCTGTTACACAAGCCATGCTCTCGTGTTCTCGCCGCATGTGGGACTTTGCATATGGACCCTTCGAACTTCATGTCTAAGTACTTCTTGAAGGAGAGAGTGATGCAGGTGTGCTCTGACGAGCTTAGGAGGTTCAGGATTGTGGGCAACTTCGCCACCTTGGATATTACATGGAGGACCTAGATTCCATAGGACGAAGCCAAACTCAGTCCTCGCAGGGTGTCCGCTCCTACTACAGGATGTCCCTTACACAGTAGGCCCACATGTCACACTCTTAAACAATAGCAAGAAGAAACTACAGAAAGGGGTGGCGTTCGGCTGGGACTGGATAGAGCCGGGCAGAGTAGGCTGCCGACGATGGGCAGGTGCTGACGGCGCCAGCACTGGGAGGCTGGAGAGGGGGAAGCTACCGCAAAAATGGGCCCAAGGCAGACCACAAATCCTACGGGTGGCGGCGCACCGACCGGAATGGCACCGAGAGCTAGCGGCGACGGCTCAAACAACCGACGGCGGGGGAGGAGTGAGGTAGTGGTGGCCGGAGGGGAGAGGGAACTGACCAGAATGGCACCGAGAGCTAGCGGCGGCGGCTCAAACAACCGACGGCGGGGGAGGAGTGAGGTAGTGGTGGCCGGAGGGGAGAGGGAAAGGAGTAGCGCATGGATGAGCATGAGTAATGTCATAGGAACCTTACTGAGCTGGCTGCAGAGGTGTAGGTACAGCGAGTAGCTCCGGCGGCATGAGCCTATGGTGGCGCCGTAGGGTTGATGTGGCGGTGAGCTAGAGTGGGCAAGAGCTCAAATTGACAACGCGGGGAGCTAACGGGAGTACAAAGGGTGCTTCACCTGAGAGGAATCAGTCGAAGCCCCTCCAGTGAAGAAATGGAGGTTGCGGTGGTGCTTTCCAGATGGACACAGGGAAGAAGGCGATGCGCCGAGCTCTGCTCCAGGAGGATCGAATCGATCCCCGGGGAAGGTCCCTAGGACGGGGAGGCGCGTTGTGACGCGGTCGGAGTGGTGGAGGCGTCGTCGGAGCGGCCGGGAGTGGCGGAGGCCGGCGTGGGGGCGTCCGGGTGAGGTAGAGGAAAGGGGAGAAAAGAAGAAGGAAGGCGTCGGGGCAGTAGAGAACTCAGAGCACCCATTATAAGCGCGAAGGAGAGCCGTGTGGACGCTGTAGCTAACGTCGGCAAGCATGGCGCGGCATGGCGCACGACGCACGGCCGGAATGGGCGGTGCCAATAGGGCGTGGGCACACGGCGTGGGAGGCAGGCTGGAGCAGGGCATGGGGGAGAGCGGGGATGGCGCGGGGAGGTGACGGCGACGAGACGCGGCATGGGCGGCGAGTGAACCTAGGGTGGAAGGGGGAAATCTGGGGGCAGGTTCGGTGAAACCAGGGCGAAGCACACAGGGAAGGAGAGAGTAGCACGAGGGAGAGGAAAAAAAGAGAGGAAAGGAGAGAGGGGTGGGCCCACGGGCAGTGAGGGGAAAAAGAGGAAAGAGAGAGGGGAGAAAGGGAGGAGGTAGGGCGCGGGGTCCACCTGGAAGTGAGGGAAACCGAGAGAGATAGAGAAGGGGAAGAAAGAATAGTTTTGCCATATGGAAAAATTGAGGGTACTCGGATTTTTAATTTGAACAACCGAATTACAATTGATATTCTCTTAGTTCTGATTTTACTTTCGTAATTGGGTTTCAAGCTCGAAGTTTTAGTCCAAGTTTCGGATTTTTTGGTTTTAGTTTTGGAATCGTCGATCTCTGAAAAGAAAAGTCTAATTTTTTAGAAATTAAATTTTTATGTACAAAAATTAGGTGGGAAGTAGGAATATTAGTTTCGATATCAAAAACTTCATTCTTGACCTTAGGATCGGATTTCACCCCTTTATTTTACTAACTTTCATCTAATCTTAGTTATTCATATATTGTATTTTTAAATTATTTTGTATATGCTATACTTCTTTTATTTTTATTTTTTTATTTAGTTGGGAGTTACACTCCAATATTAATTTGCATAACATCAGCTTTGGGAATACTTAATTGAAATTGCAAAAGACTTTTGAATACCAGTAAGATGCAAATAAAAAGTTTTAAATTCTTTGAAATTTTTTCTTACTCCAAATTTCAGGATGTTACTGTCGAGTACTTCTACTTTCAGGAGGTGGGCATGCATTTTATAGCTAATGGGGGGCAACGTGCTTTTTGACAAAGTGGGTCATGTGTTAGTTTTGTGTAGCTTTGCGCAGTGAGTAGATCAGATGGTGCAGCTTTTTGCAGTGAGTAGACTAAATGAGACAGCTTTGTGCAGTGAAAAAACCAAATGAGGTAGCTTTGTGCAGTGACAAAACCAAATGAGGGCAGCTTTATATAGTGACAAGACTAGATGGGGTGACTTTATGCAGTGACAAGACCACAAGAGACAACCTTGCGTAGTAACAAGACCAAACGGAGCAGCCTTGCGCAATGACAAGACCAAACGAGTCAACTTTGTGCAGTGACTAGACTAGACGGGGGTGGCCTTTGTGTAGTGACAAGACCACAAGAGACAGTTTTACGTAGTACCAAGACCAAACGGGGCAGCTTTGCATAGTGACAAGATCAAACGGGTTAGCTTTAAGTAGTGACTAGACCGAACGGAGTGGCTTTGTGCAGTGATAAGGTCAAAGGAGACAGTCTTGCGCAGCGATAAGACCAAATGGACCAGCTTTGCGCAGTGACGAGACCAGACGGGGTGGTTTTGTGCAGTGACAAAACCAAAGGAGACAGTCTTGGGCAGTGACAAGACCAAATGGGTCAGCTTTGCGCAGTGACAAGACCAAACCAGATAGCCTTGCGCAGTGACAAAACCAAACGGGGTAGCTTACATGGTGACAAGACCAAATGGGGCAGCTTTGTGCAGCGACGTGATACTACGTTGCTCCATGAATAGTGTGGCATGCCACTGCCTTGCGGATGCGTATTTACCCAAGTCAAATTGGACTCGCAAAGCCTACGTCACATCAGCTAAGCCTGTAAGTACTGCCCCTTTTGTAGTGTGTTTCCTACACCACCACTACAAGAGTACATTATTAGAATGGAGAAGCAATGAGAGGAGATCACCCAACTCACATGGGCTGCTGCAGCCTCGGAAGAACAAGCAGAGCATGCTAGGATGCCACCTTCCCAAAGTGAAGCCCCCCGTACCTCCAACCCCAACCCATACCTCAACGTTCTCACCAAGCGTTCGCTATAAGACCCGCCCGTGGGGGATACACCCCCCTCTGTTGTTGTAGGGACGCATGCAAGTTTTTGAAATCCAAGGAGCGGTTGAGCTTGGGCATACATTACTAGGGTTGCCGTAACTACGCATGGAAGTATCCCGACCAGCATTAGGATACGGCCCGCTACTGGCAGCCCGTAAGAATAGGTTATAATATATTCCTTTACTAGTTCTCTTGTACAGCACACTAATAAGCTCTCCTCTCTTCCAGTAGTCTCTAGATCCACTCGCATGACCAGTAAACTTTGGACTGTGAGGAATAGGACGTCTAAACGCCACATGAGAGGATGGATGAGCGGCACCGCAGTGATGAACGAAGGGAGCGTATCTAGTAGGAGACGCAAACTCACCTTGAAGCGTGCAAGCGCAGGAAGCGGGAGGCTCGTGAGAAAGAACGTGAGAGAGCGTGAACTGACGGCCATGGCCATGTTTGACAATGAGGACTACAATGCCGAGCTAGGCCGCAAGTGCAAATGGTCATGTTTCACACAGTAGTTCGATGCTCTTTATACATATGTCCTATGTATTTCTAATTCTCTAAAGTCATGCGCATACCATTCTTAGTTCGTTAGCCTGCGTGCCATATAACCCCCTTGTCCAATGAATGGTCGTGTTGTTTTTCTTACGTCATTTATCCGAAGTTCTCTTCTGTGTATGAATTCCCAGTTGCCTCACAATATCACTTACTTTTGTACTTACGAATCATTGCTATCTCAATCGTCGTCACAAAAATTTTTAGAAAATTTATTGCACTACAACAACATACGACGATTGCAAAATATTATTGCGAATATAATATATTTCATACCATTCACAATCTACAAAAATCACAAATAAATCAACCGACATTGCCTGCCCTTTTATTTAAAAAACAACTTACACATAAGATTTGATAAAATGTTACCTACCTATAACAATTGCCATTTACCCCTGACACATGGAGCTGAATGTCTCTTTGGGCCTTTTCCGCGGAAATGACACGCGTCGTCAGCCATTTGATCCACGGTCGGGGGGGATTGCGCAAAAAATAGGTGGACTGGTAGTCACCCAGCGGTCGAACGACAGGTTGCTGTCGTCCAACGGTCCACTTATTGCCTATGTATCGCTCAGCCATTAGACGACAAGTTTCAGTTGCTTAACGGTTGGACGACTGGAGGGTACTCTGGTAAAAATTTAACGACAGGTATATTTTTGTTTCAAATAAAAAATAGATTATGTAAAAAAAATTTGTGCTCTTTGTGCGTTCGGTTCTTGCTGTTGGAACAACATACCAACTATACCACTCACTTTGGGTGTGAGAACCATTTTTGAATTTTGAAATGAAAATTACGGTAATGTTTCGTGTAAATTGCTGCCTAATTTTATGCTTTTCACATTGACCCTTAAATCTTTCCAAAATGCTCTAAAACACATGACTAAAAGAACTATGGTTTTGGTGTGCTTGAAGATTTGTGCACGTTCAAGTCGCTTGCTGTCAAATGCCCCTTTTTGAGGAACGGCCGTTGTACCTAATGCCCCCCTTGTCATTAGATTAAAGATTCATTCATATTGGATTTTAATTTTGTCTTTTAACTTTAGCTTATGAATGGTAATAATTTATAGTTAAACTTGTAGAAAAAACTTGTGGAGGGAGTTTTTTATAGTGTATACTACAATTGACTAGTAGGTCTCGTCTTTAAAAGACACTCCATTTGAAATTTAGGTACTGTAGAAAAACTATTTATTACAAAAAATAGTTTTTTAGAAGCTAATAGAAAGCAAGTCCTAAGGGTTTGAGTTGTCTCCGATGCTAAAGGTAGTAGCAATGGTCAGGAGAAGACTGAGGCGGCGTGTGAGGTGTCAAGGGAGGGGAGACGAGCCATGCCCAACGTGTGGGAAACGTGGTGCGTGAGTGCGACCGTGGATGGCCGATGCGTGAGTGCGACGAGACTAAGGCGCATCAGGGCCACCGCATGGTCAGATCGATTTTGGGAGCAAGTGGGACAATATAGCACATCCATCTTAATTGCTCACAAAAATTTGACCCAAATCCACAAATTCTTCAATTGAGTTAAGCATTTATGTACCCTAATAACAGCCAATTAAGCATTGACAGCAAAGTTTTTACTGGAATCAGAAATGGTTGCTGAAATTAACCAGATTTCGTAGCACAAAGCACCGCAAGCGCACTAAAATTACGGAGATCTGGATGCCAAACTAAGCCTAAGACGACAATGAAGAAGGAACACACACCAGTGTCGATAGTATAACAGCATACCTCGCACCATAAACAGAATTAGCAAGTCAAACCGAAATATCGCCCATAAAATCAACTCCTCCTTACTGCCAAAGCCCAAACCCACATTCACATCTCAGTGACAGTACTACATTATCCAAAGTCATGTATCTTAATTGAATATCCCAAGCTAACTAAGAGACCATGTGGAGGTAACTCTGTGTGTATGATGAGTAATTGACATGTGGAGGTACGCATGGAAAGTTTAAGTTTGTCTAGAGCATTCTGTACTATTTACTGATGCTAATTTTTTATTATAATATTTTGTACGGTGCTATATGATATGTTTTCCTGTCTATGACGGCTGCAGGATTTTGAGACGGAGTCGTAGCGAGGCATAGGGTGACCGGACTAAGCATAGACGATGCTGAGGTCAGAGCGGTCGAATGTGTCGAAGTGGTTGTGAGGACTCGAAGTGGTTGCAAGGCTTGGATGGCAAGAAATGAGGAAGCTTCCTAGAAGGTGCAGGAATGGCGTTTTGGTGAATTCGCAGGGCTGCACAAAAAGAAGTGGATTTGGTTAGGGGATAATGGATAAAGTGCTATGAGTTGTTGAGAGTTAATAGGTAAAGTGTGTTGTAAACCAATTAGTGGAGGCTATAAATAGAGGGTGCTCTCTAGTGGAGAAAGATGAGAGAGTGAGTTAGGGTTTTACTTGTTGTCTCTCCATGCGTACTTGAGTTGTATGGGTCCTTAGGGCAGCACTTGTGCTTTCTTTTGGGTGTTCTTGAGTTGTGAGAAGAGATGAATTGATGTAATCATTCCTCTTATATAATCATTCATCTCTATTTGTCTTAATCGAAGAAATATTGTGTTTAAGTTGTTTTGGCTACTTTCTTTTATGCCTAGTTGCTGATTTTTTGGTGCTTCTATTTCTTTCTTGGCTGCTCTCCGTCGCTCTTCTTGTTCTTCCTTTTTGAGCAGAGGTTTTTGATCAAGTAACTGCAGTTTTCTTTGGCTCAAAGCCATTTGGCTAGCTATCCCTGAGAGCATACACCTCTTTAGCTTCAGTTTTCTGCTGTTTTAGACTGTTGTTCTTTGCTATTTTGGTTCAGTTAGTTCTGCAGTTCTTACTCTATTTTCAGCCTGTAGTCTTCCTCTCCTTCTTGCTGTTTTGTGGCTGCAGTTTTCAGCAAGATTAGGTGCTCTCTTTTGCTTCCAATGTCTGCTTTTTGGTCTGTTTTTTGCTACAGTTTTTAGCAAGGTTAGGTGCTCTCTTTTGCTTCTAATCTCTGCTTTTTGGACTGCTTTTTGCTGCAGTTTGCAGCAAGTAGTAGGTGCTGTTTTTAGACTGCAGTTTGCTGATTTCTTTTGCTTTCGGTTTTGCTTTTTCTCTTTGATTTGTGTCTCTTTTCTTTGCTTTGTGGACTGTTTTAAGGCCCCTTTTTCAGTCTGGTTTGCAGATTTTTAGTTACAAGCTTTTGGTTAAGAATGCTACCAAGTGAGCAGCATGCAGCTTTTCTGTTTTCAGTTTTATGACAGCAAGTATTTAATCTTTGGGATTCTAGTGAGCGTTTATTTTTTTGCTTTATAGCTTTTGTAACTATCGGAGAAGAAGGAATTCTAGTGAGCGTTTATCTTCTTGCTTCATAGCTTTTGTAGCTATGGAGAAGAAGGAATTCTAGTGAGCGTTTATTTTCTTGCTTCATAGCCTTTATAGCTCTCGGAGAAGAAGGAATTCTAGTGAGCTTTTACTTTCTTGCTTCATAGCTTTTGTAGCTATCGGAGAAAAAGAATTTTGTGAGAATACTTGGGGAGAATTATTTCAAAGGCACCATTCACCCCCCTGTTGCCATTTCCAATCCTTCACTAACAGTATTACATTATGCCCCCACTGCAATGCAATTGTTTTCCTTTTTTGTACTCATAAAACAGAAGAATAGGAACAAGGATATAGTGTTGAATTCAATACATTAAAATTCCATATAATTCAAGACTGACAGGTTGATGCGGATACACACGTGTCTTGTACTTTTCAGTTAAATATATTATTCAACTGGAAAGAATTATTGAACCGCATAAAATATGGCCAGGTGAACTCATTCCAAACTATACTTAATTTTGTTATTCATAAGGATGGAATACTACTTCATATTATCATATAGTGCATTCTCAAGTTTGTTAAATGAAAGATATTGGAACTGAGAGGGAGGAGCTGAAGGCCAGGGCCAGAGCAATGGAGAGGCACAAGAAAGAGGTTAACCACATTAAGTGCTAAAAACAAGAAGGAACAAAACCCATGCAAATGGAGCCAATAAGAGCAAAGCACATGTTGCTGGTAGGAGTATACAAGAGAAATGTCCATGTGGATTGGGGGAACAAAGCCCATGTGATGGGAGAGCAAAAGGGGGAACACAAGAACTTAAAGCACATGTTTTGGAGAAGATTTTCAAGCCCAATTCGGACCTCCCACAAGCCCAACTGAATTCAAACTCGGATTCAACTCAGAACTCAATTCAGATTCGGTTCGGAATAGCCCAATAGGCAGTTACTAAAAAGGCCATAACTTTCACAAACAGAGGAATTCTAGTGAGTTTTTACTTTCTTGCTTCATAGCTTTTGTAGCTATCGGAGGAGAAGAATTTTGTGAGAATACTTGGGGAGAATTATTTCAAAGGCACAATTCACCTCCCTCTATTGCCATTTCCTATCCTTCAATTGGTATCAGAGCCGGTTAGCTCTCATCTATAGATCTTAACTGATCTGTGAGCCATGGCTACAGACAGGTATTCCACCAAACCTCCTATCTTCGATGGAGTCGACCATCGCTTTTGGAAGGGTACGATGGAGTCTTACATACGGGCTTAGGGCTATACGATCTGGCAAAAAGTAAAAACTCGTTTTATTGTTCCTGTCGATGAGAACATCAATGTGAATAACATGCCTGATGTAGAGACAAATGCTAAGGAAAGGAACATCATAATCCAGGGTCTGAGCCGGAGTGAATTTGATCGCATTTCTCACCTCTCATCGACCTACGATATCTGGGTGACCCTCGATGCATATCATGAGGGCACCATCCAGATTAAGACTGTACGACAGGACCAGTTCAAACAAGATTACAACAAGTTTGAAATACTCGCTGGTGAGTCCTTGGATGAGTGTTTTGCGAGATTTCACAAGATCTTGAGCAACCTCCGAGCCGTCGGTCTCACATACTCCGACTCGGACAACGCTCGAGAGATGCTCTCGACCTTGGATTTGCGGGTTTAGGAGATGAAGGTGACCACCATCAAGGGCACGATCGATCTTTTGACTCTGACCTTTGACGCTCCGTACTCACGCCTCAAGACTCATGAGATTGACATTGTCTCTCGCAATTCAAAATCGCAGTCGATAGCTTTGGTCACCAATCCCAGTCCTGCTTCTAGTATTTTCTTTGACAATCTACTGGTTTTTCCCTAACTGCTCTCTGTGAAGTAACCGATGATCAATTAGAACAGCTATCAGAGGACCAGTTAGCTCTTCTTGCCAGAAAATTTTCTCATGACTACAAGAAAGTGAGGGATAGAAAAAGAAGTGGGCCGATAATCTGCTTCGAGTGTGGTGGCCCGAACCACATTCGAGTAAATTGCCTCAAGCTGAAGAAGGGAAAGAACGACTACGTTGGTGTGAGCAAGAACGAATACATCAACAAGAACCACAACAAGAAGCCCATTATTCATATTCAAGGTAAAGAGAAGAAGTTCTGCAACTTTGGCAAAGCTAATAAACTCTTCCACCGCATCCTCACCGCCTTCAACGACATCAACTTCAGTGACGTGGAGGGGTGGAGTGACGACGACGGCAAGGACGATCAAGATCCCAAAGACGGCGACGATTTCATCGGCATGTGCTTCATGGCCAACGAGACCGACGTCAGCGACAGCGAGCTCTACAGTGACTCCAATGAGGTATGTCCCTCCTACGACCAGCTCAATGATTCATTTTTTAAGCTAGGAAAGTTTTATGTTAGATCTAGAGCTAGGGTTGGTGATCTTGAGAAGGAAGTAGAGAGATTATCACGGGAGCTTACTTCACTTATATCTGCTCCCTCTCATGACGAATGTGATGTATGTTCTTCTTTGCTTAGAGATATGAAGAAGCTAAGGACCTCTTGTAATATCTTAAACGTCGTTTCGGCGTCGGTTTCTAAATTAATCGCGGAGTTGCCTGGATTTTCGATAAATCACGGGAGGTGAAAATAAATTCTTCGGAATAGTCTAAAATAATAAAAAGAGAATTAAAATAATTAATTAAGAGGTTTTGGGTTATTCGGAGGGGTGGGCCAGCCATTTTGGGCCAGCCATTTTGGGCCAGACAGCCTAAACGGGGGCCCGTACCCCCTCCCAAACCCTAGCACCCTCTTTATAAACCCCCTCCCTTGGCTCCTCTCCCCTTTTTCCCCACCTGGCCGCCACCCCCATCTCCTCCCTGCGCCTCCACCTCTTCCCCATTGCTGCTGCCCATGGATGCGAAGGAGGAGAGGAAGGAGAAGAAGGAGAGGAAGAGAAGAAGGAGAAGAAGGGAAAGAGAAGAAGTGGAAGAGAGGGGTGATCTCAATCCCTAGGTAAATTTTCCCCCACCTCAATCTCTCTGTTTTATGATGAAATTAGGGTTCTTAGCCCCAGATTTGAAGGGATTAGCATTTTGGAAAACCCGATTAGAGAATCCTGATCTTGCTGTCTGTAGATTGAATCGCGCGATGTTACTGTTCCTGCAGTTTCGACCCCTAAAACAATATTTCCCGAAGGTCTCCCCAAAAGGAAAAACGTAGAGGACGACGATACGCATCTACTGCATTTTTTTCACAATTTTTGGCCACGTAATTTAGGCGTACCAGGGTCTGGAATCTCACTGTCCGTCAGGGGAGCAGTCAGAGACAGAGTGCTGTTCAGATGGGAATTAGGGATAGAAGATGAATTTTATATTTTTTATCACCATTGAGAAAGTTTTAGAGAATTTGATAATCTAGCTGCTGTAGAAAAATAGGAATTTTTATAGCCCTACTCTGTTGTTGGGAGGCGTTTGAATCTGACTGTCCTGACTGTCAGAATAGAGGGTGATCTCTGTTTAGGGCAATGAGATACACCATGCTAAGAACAAAATAAAAATATATGATCTATATGAAAAGTGTGGGTAATTAAGTGAGGAATATAGATATATATCTTTTGCTGTGATTAGTTTTATATTTTTAAAGATAGAAAAATGTTAAGCAGCGCCGCTGCAGTGGGAAGATTGTAAAACCGTTACGCGGGGAAGGATGTTGTGGGGTTTAGGGTTTTGACGATACTTCTCTTTGAGAGTCATGATTGTATTGCTGTGTATTGTGCTGAGAGGTATCTTTTTGGACAGGCGAATTTGCTTCTGATCGAGCGTGATCTCGTCGCTTCGCCGGTAGAGGCAAGTAAACGTAGCGGATGTGCTACCGTTTAACCCGTTATTCTTACTACTTGCAATATGCATGATTTTTTTGTATTGATAAAAGATATGTCATGATTACATGTTTTCTAAGGAAGAATGTAGTAGCAAGATATTAATCAATTGCCATGTTTGGTTGAGTTTTGGTAGTATTGTGGTAATTTGCTTAATGAGCTAATTGTGGTATATGAAAGTAAATGCGTGGTGGTTATGATGATATTTTCTTATTGTTAAATTCATGAGAATCATATTAATGCCCTTGAAGTTGGTATTATTGTGGCTTTAGTGGTAGTATTCTTAATGAATACTTGTGGTCGTATTGTGGTTTTTGTGGTAGGATACACTATAGATCGATTGATTATGATCTTGGTGAACCGAATGTGGAATATGTGGTTGACCTTCGTGGTTAAATTCTTGGGGTTTATGATTATCATATCATTCATAACATGTCATGACATTGCATTGTGGATGTCGCCGCTTATAACCGCGATCAGTCTGCAGTCAAGCATCGTGCATTGCCGTAGCACGATGCACACTTTTACCTTGTTGGGTAAAGGTGTAGTGGAGCATAGCATGCATATGCATTGCATTGTGGAAAGATCATTTGCATACTTATGCAATATATTGTGGTGAAGTTATTTTACAAACAACTGCAACTTTATAGTTGTGATGCGGAATTGGCTCATGGGAGTCACTTGTGGTATGAGGAAAGTGGTTGTGGTTGTGGTTTTGGGATTCATCCCTTGTGGTATGGTTGGGGTTGTGATTGCGGTATGAGATTCTTTTCTCTTGTGGTAATTGTTGATAGCATTGTGGACGCGAGAAATAATAAAGTTAGTGAGGTAAAACATGCTAATGTTTTATGGTCATTGGTAGTGGTAGTGGTGGATGATATGAAGTAGTTAATCCAGATTTATACGCTAATGTTTTATTACTGTTGGTAGTAAATATGATTGAGGCTATAAATGTGGTCATTGTAGGAAATAGATATTGATGCTTAATATCATTGTAGTTTAATTAGCTTGATAATGAATGTGGATGCACAATGTGGATGTGGACAAATGGATACTTTAATGATGTTGTATATTTGTTTGTAGTCTGAATAGTCTGTTAAACAGTTTGCTTGCTGAGATTTTATCTCACCCTTGTTTCCCCCCCTACAGGTGATTCATGAGCATTCATGGGATGGGTAGAGCGGCATCACAATAATGCACTTGGTTCATAAATTCATGATGTAATAAAGTCGATGGAATTCTAGCCAAATGCCTAGCTATTCGTGGATGATTGTTTTAGTTAATACTGACGAACTTGTGATCTATTGATTAGTCTGCTAGAGGTTGTTTCAAATATTAAACTTGTTATCGTTATCTTTATTTTCTTAGTTGATTATGCTTCCGCTTAATGCTTCATGTCTAGAAATTTGTAGCCGGAATAAATTATCTTGAAATTTTTGGCTAGCTGTAGAGTGGTTTAGTGGCATCCTAGGGTGATATGGATCCTGGGGTGTTACACCTCTCATGATAGTTTGACTTCTGAGCTTGATATACTTAAGGTGGAGAATGTTAGTCTGCTTGCTGAACTAGAGATGCGTAGGATAACTTCTATTTCATCTACTGTTGAGACTACTTTTTTTACCTCATGTGAGGATAAGGACAATGCTTTTAGAGGTATTTATACTATCCTTCTTCATCTGCTTGAAAATTGTGAAAGTTGTAATAATTTGAAGATGAACTTAAAGAAGGCATATCATAAAATTGCTGAATTGCATGCTTCTTTGCTTGAGTCAATTGCTTCATGTATTAACTGTCCCAAATTAACTGCTGAACTTGAATATGTCTCAATGCAATTCCAAGAAATGATCGATCATAACAAGAAAATGGCTCAATATGCGTCTAAGGACCATGTTAGCTCACCATGCAAGAATTGTGAAAAACTAAAAATTGAACTCGTTGCTTTGAATGATAAATATGTGAAGCTAACTAAGAATCTACTAGAGAAGCCACAATCTGATTGTGTTGTGAGTGCTTTGGTGGGGGAGAAGTCTAAGGAAGTGGTAGAGACGTTTAGGCTCGAGGACCAAACGGCTAGAAGTAGGACTATCCCTCCTGCTCCTTGCGAAGACCTCAAAGTTGAGGCGGCTGTGCATGCATATGCCATTTTTTCTTCTGCTATTGGTTCTTCTTCTTCACCCTTACCTTCTGCTGTCTCTTCTTCCCCCTGCTCTTCTTGGATCTCTCTCTTTTGGGAGTGTCAGTATCTTATGAACACTCTTGAGATATTTGTTGGAGGCAAGAAGAAGCTAAATCTTATTCTAGACTAGTCCAAAATTTGTAAATTCAATCAAGATCTTGGATATGATTTTCTTGAGAATGTTAGGAAACATCCACCTGCTGTTCTCAGACCCATAGCAGTAGGTGTGATCGGGATCAAGCCCAGAACCAAAAAGGTTGAGTTCCAATCTGCGGGCTTTATTCAAGAGATTTCTGACAGTAAGGTGGTTTCACCTGTTGTTTCGACCTCTCAGAAGGCGAAGCCCCAACATGCTACTTCTTCCTCTCAAAAGGTGAAGTATCATTGTACCTACTGTTAGAAGGATGGACACTTGATCGAGAGATGCTTCAGGCGTGCCAAGATCGCACAGAGAGACCGTGTTCAGGCTCTTAGGCGTATTCAGGGTCAGCCCTAGACCTTGAGTGCACCTAAGACCAACGCGAGGTCTAAGGTTAATCGCTTTAATGGGTTTGGGCAGCATGGAGGACTTAGTTTTTTTGAGTTTTCTGATTTTCGTCCTCGGTCTGTCTCTGGTCGTGATATCCGCCGTCCTGAGGGTAAATCTCATTTTTCCCATCGAGATAGCTACCTGCGATGAGATCAGCATGTTGTTGGTGTTTTGACTCACTTCTCCATAGCAGTCAAGCCCAACAACAGTTTTAGGTCTGTACATGGACCTTCTGGCTTTTTGAGCGACGAAGAGCGTAGGGTAGTTAGAAATCAGTCGTGTGTTACTACTTTTTTTTGCTCGTCGTGTGACTCAGTATTGGGTTTCAAAATCTCTTTTGATTTATCCCAGTACTGCGACATTCCTCTCTTGTTGACTCAGGTTCGCCGGGCAGGAAAGATAGAGGTATGGCTTGTGGACTACGGGTGTTCTCGACACATGACCGGAGATTCTCGTTGGTTTTCTTCCCTAGCCCGAGCTCCAGGTGATGAGACGATCACCTTCGGAGACGCCTCATCTGGACGCATCATTGCTAAAGGTACTGTGCGCGTTAATAATTCTTTTATTTTAAAAGATGTTGTCTTAGTAAGTAAGCTGTAATACAATTTGCTCTTAGTTTCCAACTTATGATGACGGTTTTGAGGTGAGCTTTAAGAAAAATAATTGCAAAATTCTTGATTCTTCGGAGAGTCTAGTTTGCGGGATTTCTAGATATAAGAGGATTTTTCGTGCTGATTTTGTTGAGTCTTCTAGTGATCCTCTCAGGTGTTTGGTTGCTTCAGAGTTTCGTGACCTCACTTTCTGGCATAGGAGACTTGGTCATATCGGATTTGACCATTTGACCCGTGTTAGCGGCTACGATCTCATTCGTGGTTTGCTTAAGCTCAAGATAGTCAAAGATCTAGTTTGCGCTTCCTGCCGGTACGGCAAGATGGTTGCCGCTTCTCATCCTTCGGTCACAGTGACTATGACCGATGCACCGGGACAACTGCTCCATACGGACACAGTTGAACCAGCTAGAGTGCAGTCAGCAGGAGGAAAGTGGTATGTTCTTGTCATGGTCGATGACTTCTCGAGGTACTATTGTGTGTTTTTCTTAGCCTCGAAGGATGAGACATTTACCTATTTTCGGGGACTTTTTAGTAGGCTTTCTATCGAGCTCCCGGGTGCCATACGAGCGATCCGTAGTGACAATAGCACGGAGTTCAAGAATTCCTACTTTGAGAGGTTTTGCGATGAGTCAGGTGTAGAGCAACAGTTCTCCTCTCCATACGTCCCCCAGCAAATGGCGTTGTGGAGAGAAAGAATCGTACCTTTGTCGAGATGGGCAGAGCGATGCTCAATGAATACTCTACACCTAGGATGTTTTGGGCTAAGGCGATAGCCACCGCGTGCCACGTTTCAAACAGAGTTTTTCTGAGGGTACACTTGCATCACACCTCTTATGAGTTGAGATACGGGCGAAAGCCCAGTGTCTCTCATTTTCGTGTGTTTGGTTGCAAGTGTTTTATTCTGAAGTCTGGGAACCTAGATAAGTTTGAGTCATGATCTTATGATGGGATTTTTCTGGGTTACTCGACTTCTTCGCGGGTGTATAAGGTCTGGAACTGCGAGTCTAGCAAAATGGTAGAGACCTGTGAGGTAACCTTCGATGAGGCCAGTCCGGGGACTAGACCCGATATCTCAGGTTCAGTAGAGCAATCCAAGCCCATCTTTGTGGATGATGTGGAGGATGAAGATGAGGGTTGTCTAGCTGATCCAGTTTCTCCTCCTCTTGAGGTGCCTGCTTCTTCCACCGCACCTCAAGGAGATCAGCCCATTCCTTCCGCATCCTTAGGAGATAGTGGCTTTGTTCCTATCTCGTCAGCTCATGAGGTAGAGGCCAGTACTTCTTCTCATCGAGGACCTTCCCGTCATATCCAGAAAGACCATCCTTCAGAGCAGATAATAGGTAATCTCTTTGAGCGTGTCACATGCTCAAAATCTGGTATGTCTCACTTCTATCTCCACTCTACCTTTGTTACCTCTTTCGAGCCAAGGATGTCAGTCATACTCTTTCTGATGAGTCTTGGGTCAATGCCTTATACGAGGAGTTAGAAAACTTTTAGAGGAATAAGGTCTGATCGCTTGTTGAGCCCCCTAGAGGTCATAATGTCATAGGTACCAAGTGGGTGTTCAAAAACAAGCAGAGTGAGGATAGGGTAGTCATTCGAAACAAGGCTAGATTAGTAGCTCAGGGTTTCTCCCAAATTGAGGGTTTAGATTTTAAGGAAATCTTTGCCCCTATAGTTAGGCTAGAGGCCATTAGAATCTTACTTGCTTTTGCGGTGTCTAAGAGCTTCAAGCTTTACCAAATGGATGTCAAGAGTGTCTTCCTCAATGGGTATATTGAGTAAGAGGTCTATGTTAGGCAGCCTCCAGGTTTCGAGAACCTCAAATATCCAAACCATGTCTACAAGCTTTTCAAAGCCCTGTATAGACTTAAGCAAGCCCCTACAGCTGGGTATGAGAATCTTAAATCCTATCTGTTGAGTCATAGGTTTGAGATAGGTAAGGTAGACAAGACCTTATTCATTCGCAGGCATGGCAATGACCTTCTACTCGTCTAGATTTATGTGGATGATATCATCGTTGGTGGTTCCTCTCATGTTCTTGTTTCCCCGTTTTCTGATGTCATGAGCACAGAGTTTGAGATGAGCATGATGGGCGAGTTGAGCTTCTTCCTTGGATTCCAGATTAAGCAGACTCGGGAGGGTACTTTCTTGCATCAGGGCAAGTACACTCGAGACCTCCTAAAGCGCTTTTACATGAGTGATGGCAAGCCAGTGTCAACTCCAATGGCATCATCAGCTTCACTCGATCCAGATGAGGATGGCAAGCTAGTTGATCAAAAAGAGTACAGAAGCATGATTGGCTCCCTCTTATATCTCACTGCCTTAAGACCGGACATACACTTCTATGTGTGTCTGTGTGCTCGATTTCAAGCATCTCCTCGCGTATCTCACCGCCAGGCGGTGAAACGTATCTTTCGATACCTTCGAGCAACCATAGACTATGGTATCTGGTACTCTTCCTCTTCCTGTCTTTCTCTTAGAGCCTACTCGGACATAGACTTTGTTGGATGTAGAATAGATAGAAAGAGCACTTCTGGCACCTGCCAATTCATTGGCACTTCTCTTGTTTCTTGGTCTTCTAGGAAGCAGTCCGGTGTTGCATAGTTCACCGTAGAGGTCGAGTATGTCGCTGCCGCCAGTTGCTGCAGCCAGATACTTTGGATGGTTTCGACCCTACGAAACTTTGGGTTAGTTATAGACAGTGTTCGACTCTTTTGCGATAACACTTCTGCTATTAACATTGCTAAGAACCCAGTGCAGTACTCTCGGACTAAGCACATAGATATCAGATATCACTTTCTTAGAGACCATGTGGAGAAGGGTGACATAGTGCTGCAGTTTGTAGAGAGTGACCACCAGTTGGCCGATATTTTCAGCCTTTGGATAGCTCTAGGTTTTCAGCCTTGCGGGGAGAACTTGGGGTAGTTTGTCCTTATGGACTGTTGTGAGGGGGAGCTTTGTGCCTTATGCTTTATCATGTTTACATGCTTCTGTCTCTTTTTACTGCATTGCATAAGGTTGCATTTGGGTTAGTCCTTCTAGCATAGATTAGAGTGGTTTTCTTGCCTAGTTTTTTAGACTTCTTCTCATCTTGTGATTCTAGGATGCTGCTTATTAGTTGTCTCTCCTCTCACTAGGTTGAGTTCACTCACTTCTTATAGATCTAGCGAGGGTTGGGCCACCCTTGGGTAGACAGGGAATGTATTTACTCCCTGGTGTGTTAAAATATCAACTGATAGTCCGAGAGTCAATTGGGGTAGATGAAAGTCAGTCTGAGCCATAGTATCATCTTTTTTGATCTAGCGAGGGTTGGGCCACCCTTGAAGGACTGCCTTTTTTGATCTCTTTGCCAGCTTCTCGTTTTATTGATTTGGTTCAGGGGGAGTTCATTTGGGAGCTTCTAGATCTTAATATTGACATAACTCAATTTGAACTAAAAGTGCATCTCATGTTAAAGGGGAGCTGGATTTCCTTGCATTTCAACATTTTGCATTGTAATGTAACTACAGGGAGCCTTGATTATTATCCTTTTATGATATGAAACAACTATTTTACATCTTGCCATGATCTATGCTACAATTGCTAGATTTATCATGATTTTATATGTGTAGTCTAGTCTTTGCCATGATAAGTTGATTTAAAAATTGCACAACTTGAATTAAAACTCGTCGTGGTAGCTTTTGAGACTAGTCTGTTTTTAGTTATCCTTTTATTATTCGTGCCATGTTAAATAGGCTGAGTTGAATCTTGAATCTCTATTGAGCTTTAGATTGAGCTATGCTAGTTCCTTTATGAAGCATGAATTATCATTAACTCCTTAGTTTAAAATTATATTCAGCAAAAGCAAAATGATCTCTTTTGTGCGAAAAAACTGATCTCACCAACTCTTTCTCATGATACTGCTTGCCATTGCACTATGCATAAACATAGGGGGAGTTTTGGATGACCAAGATCACTTCCTTAAGCTTATTGCTTGGGGTGGTTGCATAAGGCTTGAGATCTAGCACGTGACTAAGAAATTCAAAACATGTAAAAATGGTTGAAGCTTAGGAGGCAGTTGTGGATGGCTCCTAGTCCAAGACTTGCTTTGCTAAGATAAAGCCAAAAATGATTTCAGAAAATGTCAAATGTGCTAAATTTGCTTAATTATAAAAAGACCAAGTACTTGAACAAATAATTCATTCTTGAACTTATAGCACTCTAAACTGACTCAATACTAGCTTCTTGATTCTACTTAGACTATTGACATGGCTTGCATCATTCTTGGATACCTTTAGCTAGATTATACTCCTTGTCGACTTGACATGATAAGAAAATTAGGTAAATTTTAAATTATGGCTTATTTCGTCTAACTTATCTATACATAAATCGCCATGATCTTGATGGCATTCTTATGAGTTATTTAGGATAATCTTAAAGGCTCCAAATACTTAAAATGAATAACATATAATTATTTCATCCTCTCTCGTGCATCTTGATTATTTTATTACCAAAAGGGGGGAATTTTGGAGAAAAAAGCCTTCTGGACCTTTGCATAAAAATTTGCTCTTTCAGTTTCTGCTCCAGATTTATCTTTTGTCGACATGGTCTTGAGTTTTCTTGTTCCTATTTTTAGACCATGTTTGACTCTTAAACACAAACTCAACTTTATGATGTTTCTGTGTTTGTCAATATACTCATCACGGGAGAGATTGAGAAACCATGTGGAGGTATCCCCGTGCGTATGATGAGTAATTGACACGTGCTCTGGAAAGTTTGGGTTTGTCTAGGGTATTTTGTACTATTTACTGATGCTAATTTTTTTATTATCATATTTTGTGCGGTGCTATGTGATATATTTTCTTGTCTACGATGGCTGCAGGATTTTGAGACGGAGTCGTGGCGAGGCACAGGGTGACCGGACTAAGCACAGGCGATGCTGAGGTCAGAGCGGTCGAATGTGTCGAAGTGGTTGCGAGGACTCGAAGTGGTTGCGAGGCTTGGACGGCAAGAAATGAGGAAGCTTCCTGGAAGGTGCAGGAATGACGTTTTGGTGAATTCGCAGGGCTGCACAAAAGGAAGTGGATTTGGTTAGGGGATAATGGATAAAGTGCTATGAGTTGTTGAGAGCTAATGGGTAAAGTGTGTTGTAAACCCATTAGTGGAGGCTATAAATAGAGGGAGCTCTCTAGTGGAGAAAGATGAGAGAGTGAGTTAGGGTTTTACTTGTTGTCTCTCCATGTGTACTTGAGTTGTATGGGGTCTTTAGGGCAGCACTTGTGCTTTCTTTTGGGTGTTCTTGAGTTGTGAGAAGAGATGAATTGATGTAATCATTCCTCTTATATAATCATTCATCTCTCTTTGTCTCAATCGAAGAAATCTTTGTCTTCCTCTCCTTCTTGCTGTTTTGTGGCTGCAGTTTTCAGCAAGATTAGGTGCTCTCTTTTGCTTCCAATGTCTGCTTTTTGGTCTGTTTTTTGCTACAGTTTTTAGCAAGGTTAGGTGCTCTCTTTTGCTTCTAATCTCTGCTTTTTGGACTGCTTTTTGCTGCAGTTTTCAGCAAGTAGTCGGTGCTGTTTTTAGACTGCAGTTTGCTGATTTCTTTTGCTTTCGGTTTTGCTTTTTCTCTTTGATTTGTTCTCTTTTCTTTGCTTTGTGGACTGTTTTAAGGCCCCTTTTTCAGTCTAGTTTGCAGATTTTTAGTTACAAGCTTTTGGTTAAGAATGCTACCAAGTTAGCAGCATGCAATTTTTCTGTTTTTAGTTTTATGACCGTAAGTATTTAATCTTTGGGATTCTAGTGAGCGTTCATTTTTTTGCTTGATAGCTTTTGTAGCTATCGGAGAAGAAGGAATTCTAGTGAGCGTTTATCTTCTTGCTTCATAGCTTTTGTAGCTATCGGAGAAGAAGGAATTCTAGTGAGCGTTTATTTTCTTGCTTCATAGCCTTTGTAGCTATCGGAGAAGAAGGAATTCTAGTGAGCTTTTACTTTCTTGCTCCATTGCTTTTGTAGCTATCGGAGAAAAAGAATTTTGTGAGAATACTTGGGGAGAATTATTTCAAAGGCACCGCACCATTCACCCCCCCTGTTGCCATTTCCTATCCTTCACTAACAGTATTGCATTATGCCCCCACTGCAATGCAATTGTTTTCCTTTTTTGTACTCATGAAACAGAAGAATAGGAACAAGGATATAGTGTTGAATTCATTACATTAAAATTCTATATAATTCAAGACTGACAGGTTGATGCGGATACACACGTGTCTTGTACTTTTCAGTTAAATATATTATTCAACTAGAAAGAATTATTGAGCCGCATGAAACATGGCGAAGTGAACTCATTCCTAGCTAAACTTAAGTGCTAATGGAGGCCAAGGCAATGGAGAGGCAGAAGGAAGAGATTAACCACATTAAGTGCTAAAAAGAAGAAGGAACAAAACCCATGCAAATGGAGCTAATAAGAACAAAGCACATATTACTGGAAGGAGTATACAAGAGAAAGACCCATGTGGATTGGGGGAACAAAGCCCATGTGGTGGGAGAGCAAAAGGGGGAACACAAGAACTTAAAGCACATGTTTTGGAGAAGATTTTCAAGGCCATGTTTTGGAGCAAAAGGGGGAACAAAGCCAATAGACAGTTACTAAAAAGGCCATAACTTTCACAAACAGAGTCTGATTCAGGTATTCTTGTGCTTGTTGGACCATATTGAAGTCCCAAGGGGCTCTATAAACCTTGTATTCACAGCCTTTAGGGCCCATACCACTTTTGAGAAAAATCAATCTACTAAAATTTGTTCGAGTTCATCATTGCTGCCAAATTTTCTTAAGAAAATATGAGTGTTTTTCAATCAAGATCGTTCAGCCTTTTCGCTGAAAATTGGGTGCACGATAGACCTTCGCTTGGTGGTCGGTGAGATCAATGCGAACTTGTTTTGGCATATTAAAGAGTGTTTGTCTCTCGCATTGGCATTGGACGATCATTGCGATTCATCAAAACTCTCGCGAGTATCCATGCTACGTCGAGAAGATCGGACGACCCCTTTTTATCCTGGTATCAGAGCATAGTTTACTCGGTAGAATCTTATCCCTTGTAATTTCAGTAATTACTTGTTGTCCTATAGTCCATCTAGCCGAAAATTACCTCAGAAAAAATCTGAACCCAGTTTAATCTATTATTTCGTGTGAGTTTTATTAAGATTTGATGCATTAAAAATTTTATTTACTTACTGATCTTAGTGTATTTTTGCGTTGCTTAATCATTGTTATTTTAAACCTCCAAAACTCTGTAGTTGATCCTTCAATTAGCTCAAAAAAATAATAGATTCAATCTCACTTTCTGTTCTTGGTAGGCAGCCTTACCTCAAACCCTAGCCACCTTTTTTATCGTGTGTCTACAACTCTTCAAAGAGCAATCCGAGTACAACCCTAGAATCCAAGTCAGTTTGGGTAGTTGTCCTTGTCCGAAATCTAAGTCGGTTTGGTAAGCTATCCTCGTCCGAAACCAACTCTAGTCCGAAACCAACTCTAGGGAAGTGCTATCCGAAATCCAAGAGAAGAGTTTGTGTTCGGATTTGTTTCCTTGAATTCCTTGCCATGCGTAATTGAAACAGCCAAACACCATACAAACCGATCTTCACTCAAATCTTTTGAACACTTGAGACTAGTCATTGATATTGTATCGTGGGCTGCTCTTGAATAATTTACTCTCAACTAAACATTAGACTTGTGCATCACTCACTCGGCCGATTAAAAAAACAAAGCAAAAAAAGGCAGCCGTTTTTTTAAAAAAGAGCCACAGCGTGAGCGTATTTTTTTAAAAAATAAAGCATTGGTCGAATTTGGGTAAGTTAACCTTAGTCCATAAATTCAGATTGTGTGTTTAATTTCTTTGAGCAATCTTGTACCCTTATTTCCATATTATTGCAATTGGCTAGCGTTTCTCCTAGTACTTGGTGCAAAATGAGCTAATATTTCTCGATTGTTTCTTTTAGTTCATTCATTTGTTTACATTGAGTCACATTGATTGTTGCTTTGCGTCCATACTCTTCACTTATATCTATTGGATCAGCACCTAGGTAATATTTTGTACCTTGGATTATTACTTAATTCAACAATATCGTGAAATTCAGATTGTGTAGGATAAATACTTCCTAACCAAGCTCAATTAAATATCCTTTGTCGTGTAATTATGAGTCACTTTTAAATCCGTTCGATCATCACTTGCTGTTGTAGTCACCACCAAGTATAAGTTTCTTTTTTTGCCTCAATTCATTCCAGAAAAGTAAGAACTTTACTTGGTGAGAAAAAGTGAGATAGAGTGAACTTCATATATCGTATATATGTTGTGGTATTTTGCATCCTTTGTGTCACTAACCACGACAGGTAAAGATGATAATATAGGAGAGGAGTATACCCCGACGAATCGTTTTCAATTCTAAGCTTTCAGGGGGGCTTTGCGCAATGAGTTTGCCGCTACTTCTTCCAACATAAAAGAGCAATTCAAAGCGGAGATCAACAATTCCACGCAAGATATACGCATTGAAATGAACCAATAAATGAATGTGTTACGTACAAACATTATAAACGACATTGTACGTACACCTCGGCCACATCAAGAAGAAGAAAACTTTATTCCTTTTTATGGAAATGAAGATCCGGAGGAATATCTTGAGTGTGAATGGCGCATGGAGAAAATGTTTAGATTTCAGAAGCTGCCCAAAGACCAAGAGCTAATGTGTGCCACTAGAAAATTTGAAGATTATACTTATAGTTGGTGGCAACAACAATTTGGAAAAGAATTCATTAAATCTTGGTCAGATTTGAAGGCACTTATGAGGACAGAATTTGCGCCATCTTATTATGCATGGGGATTGTTTTGCTATTTAGAGAGTATTATAAAAGGGAGTAACACTGTTCAAAAATATTATTTTGAGCTACAAGATGCATTACGTCGGGCAGGTGTCACTAATGCATTAAGAGAGATGGTATACTTCAAAGGATGACTGAATTCTAAGATCGTCACTGCACTTCAGCATAAATATTTTTGTAGTGTACATGATCTTGTGAATTGTGCTATTGAGGAGGAGAAGAGGCTTATGGAGAAGCTTACACTACAATTCAATCCATATCTATATCTCAGTTCTTTCGCCCCTACTAATGTGACATATGAGAAGATGACCGAGCATGTAACTTTTCCTTTGGTAAAGAAGACATATAGTGATATTTCAGAGCTACATGTAGCTCCTGAGATACACCGCAACCTATGCGATGATGAGAGCCACATAGCCAAATTGAGTGAGAGTAATAAAAAGAGAGAGCTGTGTGATTCCACCATATGTGAGGTTGAGAGGATCCAAATTGAGACAGTGAGAGAGACACCAAAAGAAAAGACAGAAGTAGCAGATAGATAAAGTGGGGATGAATCTGAAACTAACGTATTAATATCTACTTCTAGTGTTGTTTTGCACATTATACAGGTTGACACTAAAGATGAATAATTGAACGTTCAACAACCGCCACCTTTAAAGGCAAATGAGTAGGTAACCACGGGAGGGGATGAAGTGCTTCCTGTCCCGTGGGTACATCCTAATAACTTTGAACCCACAGCACCTACATCATCTGAGGAGAACAACAAAGGTAACAATATTGGTACTGAACTTACTTGTGAAAAGGTGAGTAATTGTGAAAACTCATATGGTCAATCAAAAATTTCATATTCTAAAATTTCTATACTCAATTTAAATAATATAGAATTGATTACTCATAAGGAAATTCTTACTAGAATATCTCCTATTGATTCGTTATGCTATGTCATGTTTGACGTTTCTAGAGAGCTATCTAGTGTGATTGACGATGTTACTGAAATTTTATGTTCAAAATCACTAGTTAGTACCCACATCTACACATATAAGTTCAATTTGATTGGAGATTATGGCGTAGATGATAAATTTTATGTTCACAGAATTTGCATTACATATGATAAGTTTGCTGAATTGAAATTTCATATTGTGGATAAACAATCTTTTCTGCCATGTCATGATCACAATAAGATGAATTTCAACAATAGCACGTACTGTTTAGAAAGATCTCATAAATCTACTTGTTTGATCTTTGATATATAATCATGTAAAAATAATCAAGATAGTGCAGTTGAAGCATGGAAAGCATTCAAAATTTTCTTCCACATATGTGAATAACTAAATTTGATTTTGCCCATTAATGATCTATCTATGTTCTTAGAAAAGTCGAGAATGACTTTCTTTTATAGGAGGGAGAATGACATGAAAAATAATATTACAATGCATATATCTTTTGGTCGCTGCTATATTCATCGGTTTGTGCAAAATAATGAGAATGCCATAACAATTGACTCTTACATATACCCCATATATATGTTGTTCTTTTCGTTTACTACACCATTAGAAGTTCATGATGTCATAAGCCAAAGAAGTGTTGATGACAATTATATATACCATACATACACGTTGTATTCTTTGCTTAGTACAATTTTAGGCTATCAAAAGTTGAGGACGACTTTTCTGAAAGAAGGGGAGATTGATGCGGATACGCACGTGTCTTGTACTTTTCAGTTAAATATATTATTCAATTAGAAAGAATTATTGAGCCATATGAAATATGGCCAGGTGAACTCATTCCAAACTAAACTTAATATTGCTATTCATAAGGATGAAATACTACATCATATTATCATATAGTGCATTCTCAGATTTGTTAAATAGAAGATATTGGAACTGAGAGGGAGGAGCTGGAGGCTAGGGCCAAATCAATGGAGAGGCACAAGGAGGAAGATAACCACATTAAATGCTAAAAACATGAAGAAATAAAACCCATACGGATGGAACCAATAAGAACAAAGCCCATGTTGCTGGTAGGAGTATACAAGAGAAAGACCCATGTGGATGGGGGAACAAAGCCCATGTTGTGAGAAATCAAAAGGGGGAACTCAAGAACTTAAAGCACATGTTTTGGAGAAGATTTTCATGCCCAATTGGAACCTCTCACAAGCTCAACTGAATTCAAACTCGGATTCAATTTAGAACTCAATTCGGATTCGGTTCGGGACAGCTCAACAGGCAGTTACTAAAAATGCCATAACTTTCATAAACGGAGTCTGATTTGGATGTTCTTGTGCCTGTTGAAAATCTTATTTCAAGGGCTACGCAACGGATAAGGCCCCACCTTCAAATACATCATGAATCATCTGCTATGACTGAAACAATATGACGGATGTAAAATCTAGTTTTATTTTTGTGGGAGTTCAAGTCTGAAACAATATAGAGTTGAGTTGTATTCTATTTGGGGACCATATGGACGTCCCAAGGGGCTATATAAGCCTTGTATTCAGAGTCATTAGGGCTCAGACCATTTTTGAGAAAAATCAATCTATAAAAGTTTGTTCGAGTTCATCAATGCTGCTGAAATTCCATAGGAAAATAGGAGTGTTCTTCAAGCAAGATCGTTCAGCCTTTCTGCTGGAAATTGAGTGCACGATAAATCTTCGCTTGGTGGTTGACGAGATCAATGCGAGCGTGTTTTGGCGGATTAAAGAGTGTTCGTCCCTCACATTGGCATTGAAGAATTATTGCGATTCATCATGACTCCCGCGAGTATCCATTCTACATCTAGAAGATCGGGCGACCCCGTATCACAGATACATCTATGATGTTTTGAAATTGACTTTATGACGGTGGAGCAACAGCTCATAGACCGCCTGAAAAAGAATATTTATTATTTGAGCTACCGCAATTTTCCAAGGTCCTACTTATTTTCATTGGCCTTGGAATAGTAGAATAATTCGGAACCCCTAATTCCCTCGCAAATACAGCTCTCTTAATCATTTCTTAGAATAGGACTTCAATTGATTTGAAGTAGCATACATGTCTGGGTTGCTACCAAACAGCTACCCAAAGATTAGATTGCAGTTGAAATAAGCTAACAGGATCACATATATGTCCATGTAAATCTTGATATGCGCTATTCAAAGCATCCTGGAGGTTTGGTAATGTGGTCAGGATTCAAACTGCATATGCAATGCCAAATGTCAATTACCAAGTCCAATATTATTGCTGCACTAACCTAACGAGATCATGTATGTTGTTCGTGTAAAGATCTGGATGGATGTTATTTGAAGCATCCTGGAGTTATGGTAAGGTAGTCACACCTGCAATTGCAACGCCAAGGACAAGGTACTTGAGCAGTTCATCGAACACAAGAAAGAGACTGTCCAGCAGATGTGAATAAGAGCAGAAGTTTCTCACTGGACAGAACAAGGAGAGTCTTGCAACCAGTATTCTGGCCAAATAGTATGTCTGTGTCCAGTCTATCACCAACCATGCACATTCTTGATGTTTCCAAATTGAAGCTGCAACAGTTGAGACATCAAGGATTTAAAGATAATCTCTGATCAGAAAATTGTAAATCAATACAAAAGAATGCAGTTGTTGTCACTGAAATGAAACCGAAATTTGCCAAAAAAATTTTTTGAATTTTTGGTTTTCTTTGAATCCTTGCTATCCTAGCTCAATCCCGGCCTAATCCTGCCCGAAGTCCATCCCAACCCAGCCCAATCCACCCACCGAACCGCCCCCAATTCTCCCTGTTCACGCGGCACTGTAGCAAAACCAAAAAATCCCGCCGCTGCTGTTGTTTGTCGCCGCCCGCACTCGGTCTTCCCTTCCACCGCTGCTTTGCTGTCCCCTCGATCGTACAACTTGTCTAGCAAGCTCCAGCAAGCTTTGGCCTTCTCCCCGTCTACCTGTCCACCGCCTGGCCAAATATCTTCGTCGCCGCCCGATATTTTCGCATGGCCAACTAACCCTCCCTCCCAGCCGACCAAGAAGACTCCTGACAAAATTGACCGCCACAACTTATGCCCCAAGACTGCCAGTACCTTCTCTTGACCGCCAAAGTCGAGTACCCTCGACTCCTCCCGAAGCCACCGGTTTTCTCCCTACCGCCGGTACTAGGGCATCCCCAAAACCGACCTTCACGGCTATTTAAGCCACAACAACCCCTCAGTTGTGAAACGCACGCACACAGCTACCCCCAACCGTGTCCAATTGCTCTGAGATTCACTCCACCACCAAGAACCACCGGAATACCCGAGGTAAGCTCAAATCCCCATTTCAGCAAATTACTCGATTAGGTTTAAATTGCTTTCGCTTGGAGCATCCCTAAGCCTGTACAAACTCCTCCGCATGCTCCCCCTAACCTCCCATGGCTCCTGTCGGCCTGCCCACGGTCGCCGCTGCCTAACAAAGAGAGGCCGCCGTGGACAGCCATTCTCGGACTTTCCCTGACAAAACTACTGCCTCTCCGAGCTTCCTGCCACCCCAAGGATGCTTAAAACCGAACTCAATCGCTCCGAAACCTTTTAGAACACCTCGATGCCATTATAGACCGTGCGAAGCAAAGAACCTCGCCGCCGGCGATCGCCCGAGCCCTAGCCACCACCGACCACCAAAATGGATTCATTAGACCCCCAACAACCCATCCCAGCTCTTGGACTCCATCGCAAAACTCCACCGCGCCGACAATTGCTATCGCCACCTCCCTCTGTTCCTCTGATCGAGCGACTGAGCGGGTAGAGAAGAAAAACAGTAAATGGGCTCGGTTACTGTAGCGACCACATCCACGATGAATAGTGCCCCGAGACCCGACACTGTTCACAGACCCGTTAAAGCATAAAACACCCATTTTGACTATTTTGAGCCCATAAATCCATTTTCGATGTCCAATTATCCATACCCAGCCTCTGAAAACCCAAAACCCTTTTTATTTGGAATTTTATTCGAATTTAATTTCTTTTCTTTTCTTTTCGGTCCAAATTCGATCATTCGAATACAGACCTAATTCGTTCGTTTATTTTCGCTTTAAGCCTTCAATGTCGTGGATCGACTAGTCTAGGAGGGAGGAACTTTGACTCAAGTTCAAGATTTCGAGAAATTCGAGTTGATCAAAATCGTTTCGCAAGGCAAGTTGCATGATTTTGAACATATTGAACCTATGTTTCTTTAATTATTTATTATGTCGTACTTTCATTATGCTATTTTGCATCGTTATTTTTATGTATAAATGATGATTCAAGTAACATGGTATTAGTTATATATCCTACCATCGACAGAAAAGCCTAATTTATTTAATAGCCACATTCCCCTCGATAAGACCTAGAATTATTATCATTACTATTTAATTTAATCATGGTAGCATATGCAATTCAAATATCTCATATTGTTAAGCAAGGGCATTTTGCCAGTAAATTTTGGTAAAGGTGAATTTGTAAAAGTGAGAGTAAAGTCCAGTAAAGAAAGTGGTATTTTATGTGATGTTTGGCACTGTCGTTGGACAATGGGAAATGTATGAAAAGAAAAGGGAAATGGATTGACGTAGATGGGCCCGATAGATCGAAGAGGCTTATGCTCAGCAAGAACATAGTGATCGCTCAACCGCAAGTTTGATTCGTCAATCCTGGTTTAGTATCCGCTCAGATCGGTTTAACACTCCAGGCATATACAGAAGGAAGGATTTGGTATGAGAGGGGATAAAATCATACAAATCCGGTAAGATTCCACTCGGGACGGGAGAAAAACATTCGACCTAGCTAGTGGATGCCCGGGTCCGAAATGGAGTTATGAAATGGAGTAAGAAAAACATTCGAATTTACCGAGCGGAGGTTAAATAAAGAAATGAGCGGTGAACAACTTTGTTTTCTTAACTCAGTCATGAGGGTTATGAAATCTTGTGGGTAAAGCTGGGCAAACTCTTTGGAGTAATCACAATTGTAAAGCCGTGCTTCCAATATACGAAGCTATATTCAATGGGTGATTCTGTTGGTGATGCATAAGTAGGATTGAAAAGGTTTTGATGGTTTTGGTAACAGTAAAGTTATAGAAAAAGTCAAGTAAAGAACCCCCCTTTTATTTATTTAAAGTATACAAGTTTCTTGTTTTTAAATCCTAAATGTTTACGAAATAAAAATGCATTCACATAAAATGATGGAACCACTACACCTAGTCTACTGAGATCCCTTGCATGTAATTATTTAGCGTTTTCACATGTGACTTATTGAGTACGGTGGTTGTACTCATAATTGCAAACAAAACTTTAATAGATAGTGCGTCGCAAGATCAAAGAGTTTGCCAAGTCGAAGACGAAGGCGCTTTCGATGAGTATGACATGTTGTTGTAGGGTTGTTCTGCACTCAGGCCTACCTGTGGTGCCTTTGGTTTTCTATATTGTAAGGGCCGCTGCCCCGCTGTAAGTTTCGGCTGCCAAGCCTCTATATTGTAATAAAATTTACGTTTCTTGTGCAAGCATTGGCTATGATGTACACTCAATTACGGTGCCTCACAGCTGAACTTCCTGGGCAGTTGTGAGATGAACAGTAAATACCGCCCTTGGAAACAGGGGTGTTACAGTCACCATCATTTCACTGCTGTATGCACATCATGGGCATGTGCAAATGTTTAGCAAGATGAGGATGCGTGTAGGGGAAAGTTTGCCAAGCCAATTAGATAACATTTCCTTTTGCTTTTGTATCTACTTCATGTGTAGCTACACAAACTTAATGATGATGAAATATTTTAGAAACCAAGAAGATAGCCTTCAGAACATAATAAAATTGGCTGTATATATGGAAGAAACTGTGTTGAAAGAGTAAGTTCAGAAGCTCCATAGTCCACACTGCTAAGAAATAAAGAGTTGTAATGATCTAAAGCAACAGATCTGACTCGGATACTTACAGAAACAGACCCTAATTGAGTATATCTGCTTTGCATGTGTTCCTTATCGTTTTTTGTGAATTAAATTGGTTTGATATCTAAGATTTGACAAACCTTTCATAAAAACAATATTAAAATAGTATTGTTAAAAAAACAATAACTTATCAATATATGTCTCTGCACTTTGGTTTCCATTAACACTAAATTCAAATATATGACATTTGTCAACAGCAAAACCTGGCCATTGTTGGGCGGACATCATATGTATAGTAGGATCACGGTTGGTTAAAATGAAAAGGCAGCCTAGATTCTCACGAATACACATGCTTGCATACCTGCAAGAACATTATTATGATTTGATACTTACAAAACTCAAAATTTCAAAACGACAAAAGGAATATGGGCAGAAGGAAAAACTAATGTAAAAAATGGGAGAAGAGATACTTTAAAATAGGCTCATTACTTTAAATGTAGTCACAAGGTTTCATCTTGCCAACAATAAACTAAAAAGGGAGCTATGAGATTGCATGCATCAAGTTATAAAATAGTAAAACAAGGTGGATACAACATTATATCTATAAAGTTGCTTGGTTAAATTATGTTATTGAAAGTTTCTGAGTTCTAAACTATATCCAAAATATTCTTTTAACAAATTTGCAAACAGCTAGTAACAAATTGCAAGTGATGCTTGTAAGTTGGAATACTTTCTTATCTATTGCAATAGCCCATGGGGTATATAAATAGTACAAGGAGACACACAATGACCTAAACTCTAGATATATAGGAAATAACACTTATACCCTTAACACCCCTCTCAAATGCAAGGCATATGCAATAGTATTGCATTTAAAAGGGTTAATACTAAAAAAAAAGAAATGGCACTTATACTCTTAACACCAAAATCCGTCTCTTGAAGATGTCGTCATAGCGTGCGGCTCTTGAAAAATTATGTCGGAAAGATCGCCTCTCATCCAAAATCATGCGACAGCCTATAAAACACAAAGTGCAGGGGCCGAGAAGGTAGAGGTAAGCGGGAGTAAAGTTGACCGTAGTAACACGGCGAAGAGGATATGAAAGATGACACAAGTAGAGAGATGTCAAATTAAGCCGAAGAGGAGATAGAAGCATAGCGGCACAGATCGAAATCTAAGATGGCAACGGTGCGGTGCATAAGAAGCACAACGGAGGCGCAGTGCAGAAGAAGCGCGGCGGACATAAAAACTCGGGGTGGCGGCTCACAGAGAAGCGGCGACATCATAAAGACTTCTACAATTTGCATCAGCTCAAAGAAAAGAGCGGCTGCTATCATACAAAAGGAAGGAGAGGACCATACTCATCCACAAGGATGGAACACTGCTAGCAAAGCAATCGGTGGGATGATAAGAAATTTGTAGACTCGCACAGTTTTGCCAAACTGAAAGAGAAATAGCAATGGACTTGGATCGATGCAATGAAATACTAGAGAAAAAGGAAAAAAACTCAAAAGAGATGGCCTTAAGTCCACCTAAAACTCCTCCTCTAAAGCCAAAACCAAGAAGCCATTCACTGCCTTCTATTTTTCTTCCTCTCCCACGTTGTACCCATCCATCACCACTTCTGGCTCACTAGTAGCCTCCCACGTAGTGGGTTGAGTCACATAGACGGACACAAGCGCGCGCCGCTGCTACATACAGCCGCACGTGCCCATTGGACGGGGAAGGCGAGGCGGCGTTTGCATTGGCGTTGGCGTTGGAGGATGGGGGCTCAAGGAGCAACGAGAGTGACGAGTGGGACTCGGAGATGCGGGAGAGGTTGTCAGAGATGGATTCAGAGGACTGCTTGATGAGGAGGATAGAGTCAACAGAGTCGAGGAGGTCGCGGTAGCTACGGTCGACGAGTTGCCGGAGCTCCTCCTCCTTAGCGGAGATGTCGCGTCGGGTGGCGCCCTCCGCAGCGTGGATCTCCGGGATGCGCTTAATGCAAAACAGCTCCTTGGCGTTGGCCGCACTGCCGTTGAAGGAGGCCACTTTGGGCATCGCGACCGAGTTTGTCCTCGAACGCACGGCGAGATCCAAGATGGAATTGGGAGACAAAGGCTGGATATGAGCGCTCGCATCCGCACCAAGTGCCCCAGCGCCGATGTCCTCGTGCTGCCACTCGACCTCAGCTCGCTCACCTCCGTCCACGCCTTCGGCGAACAGTTCCTCTACCTCAGCCTCCCCCTCCCCCTCCTCATAAACAATGCCTCATTCAAATATGGTGGCGGCAGCATCCGAAGGCGACGGTAGCTGGACGGATTCAGTGTGGCGACGGGCGGATCCAGCGGTGGGGAACCCGAATCTGGCGCAGAGGTGGATCGCGTCGGAGAAGGCCATCGCGACAGGCGACGTCAGTGCAAAGTCAGGTGCGGCCGCTGGATCTGAGGTGGCAACGAGGGCGCACAGGCGATGGTGTGGGTCAACGGCGACGTAGAGAGCCGAATCTAGCGCAGTGAGGCTGTGCTGGCTGGGAGAAGCCGTAGAGGCGTGCGCGGGCGATGACGGCTCGGCAGACGGTCGGATCTGGCCCAGAAACGGCGGTGATGAAGACGACCAGATCCAGTCCGGAGGCCACCGGATCTGGACTTGGCAGCGACGGAGGTGACCAAATCTGAGCAGCGGCGCACGGTGGTAGGTGGTAGCTGGCAACAGCATGGGCGCAGCGGCCGGCAAGGATGGCCGCCCCCGGGATTAGCTCCTCCCGAGGGCAACAGCAGCGGAATGTGGATCGAGCTTTAGGGCTCTGATACCATGTAAGTTGGAATACTTTCTTATCTATTGCAATAGCCCGTGGAGCATATAAATAGTACAAGGAGACACACAAGGACCTAAACCCTAGACATATAGGAAATGACACTTATACTCTTAACAATGCTAAGCAGCAAAATGAAACTTAATTCAACTAAATTGAATGAGATTCAGTTGCATAGGACACAGGTTGTATAGCCAACAAACACAGACAGAAAAGGGGGGAAAAGACCAATGGTCCTAATGGGGTGAAATGAAAATCTACTCCTGATCGGCCGAATATTGTTTATTCATTTTTCCATTTTGCTAGAAGTGAGGTGTGGCACTAAACCTACTATACCATAAAGAATGAAAGGAATATGAAGCTAAATTCAATTTGGGAAATTATATGTGCAATCGTAACAAGTTTTGAGGCCATGCAATTGGCATGAAAAATAATGATGTGACAGCTATCCCTCATAAGAAGGTTGCAAAGCAACGAAGATAGTATTAGAGACAACAAGGTAAGAGGCCTCACTGCATTTTGTAATAGTTGAAGTACTGATCAAGTCCAACAATGACAGCTCCAACCTGGAATAGACAATTCATTAGCTTCGACCACAGTGGTTTTCATATGTGAACTAAAGGTTATTAAAACTCTGATAAATCAGTTTGACATTACACTTTTGTGTCAAAGTAGAAGTTTGCCTCCAACATTATGTTTTTCTTGCCATCCTCCTGCAGAAAATAACACTTTGTTAAAAAGGCAAAATAGAGGTAAGATATCTCTGGAAGGGAAATTCCTGTTTTCAAGCCTTCAGCAAGTATCCCTTAAGAGTTAAGATGGATAAAAATATCACAAAACGATGGTTTTGATTGGTTGTGTGATGTGGCACGCTCCTCTGGCCATTGTTTGGCATGTTTCTTGTCCAATTGTGGCTGTCAAAAACTCAGTTATGTATAATAATTTCTGGCCTATTTTATTTTCAAATAACACATGTGACAGATCCAAAATGATTGTTCCTTTCTCTATAGAAAACCATAGGAAGTAGCATGCTGCAACTTTAAGTGGTCAATCAGCAAGCAAACGTCCCATGCAATGATCCACTATATTCCTATTTTTCACAATATGAATATAGAAATAAAAAAAATACTATACATCAATTCGTAGGAGACAAACACAAATGAACAATGTTCCATTTTTATGGATGAACCACTAAAACTATATTACAACAATATTATGAAATTTGGAATTAATGCTGGTGCATCTTTACTTTTAAGTAAAGGCACTTAAACAAATGGACAAGAGCTAGAAGGCTAATAAAAATCTTGAATAACTAGCATTACAAGAAAAACAGGAGATCATAGTGAAATTAGAGGATTCTCCACTGCAAACTTGCCATTGAATAAAAGCAAAATAACAAACAGATGGTTAGAGAACATGTAATTCGGAAAAGAAAAGGAGTAAAGAAGGTCAAGCATGTCTTACCAGACCACCAAAACATTCAAAACCAGCTAACTTTAGCTCTTCCAAAATGCCATCCTCACCAACACAAACCTTAAAAGAAGAGGATGTTTCGACTATAACCAGTATTATATTCACGAAAACAAGGGCATGAAATCCATGAAAAATTATCATTTTGCAGCAAATTAACATGAATTAAGTAGCAGACTAAGTTAAACACCCAGATAATACAAAACCAAGTATCAAATAATATCATAAACACATAGAAAGAATGTAAGGAACTAGAAGTCCTACCAGAACTCAATCCGGATAGAGTTGAACCAATATTGATTTTGGTCAAGCCTCGTTAATTTTTTTCCTAAGGTACATCATGTTCTTGTTAATATCTTTTGGGGAACTCATAAAAATATATCGATTATTAATCACATAAAGAGATACTTTTATCAGTCAAACCAGATTTAGTCAAGAGCCTGAAACTTGTTAGATATGTGTATAGTCTAGGGGCTTCTTTGCTTATTATACGTAGTTATATATTGGCCTCTTAGACCTCTTTGGAATACAAACCTTATTCCAACATGGTATCAGAGCAAGGTTAAGGCTTACCCCGTCGCCACCCTCTCCCTCTCAGAATGCACCGCCGCTCACGCTCCCCTCCACCGCCGCCACCGGCTGTTTCCGCCCACTGCCGCCACCTTCCCGAGTCGCCACCGCTGCCAGATCCGACCGCTGCCACCTCGGATCTGGCCGGATCTGGTCGGTGCTGCCTCCCCCGTCGTCGCCTGAGCACTGCCTCCTCCCCCCATGTGCCCCATATCTATGCGCTAGCGCTCGTTCGCCGACGGCCGACGTCGCCGCCGCTGCACCGCGCAACAATTGTCCAAAAAAAAGAAAGAAAAAAGGTGTCCAATCTTCTCCGAATGGCGACCATTGGCAGTTCTTTCGCCATCCCGCTCCCTGCTGTTCGCTTTGACGGTACGAACTTTCGGGAGTTTGCGGTTCACCTCAGAATTTTTCCTAACAGGCAGCGTCTGTGGAGTCATCTCGCAGGTGAGCACCCCTGCCCGCCTTGTCCTACACAGCCCATTCAGCCCACTCTCCCTGCTAATGCAGATCAGGCGGCTCAGGACGAGGCCAATGTTGCATTGGAAGAGGCCCTAGAGCTCTATCAGTCTGCTCTGCACGCCTACAAGCGGTGCTAGGAGGCTGAGACTCGTGCAACTACTATCTTGGTAGGTAACATGACAGTGGCTATCTCCATGGATGTGATGGAGCTACTGACGACACAGCTTATGTGGGAGTGCCTCCGAACTCACTATCAGTTGACGAGTGATGCTATGTATCTCTCAGTCGTGTACCGGGCGCATTCCCTTCAGCAGGTTGATGCAACCATCGATGACTTCTACCAGCAGATGTCTGGGTGTGGCGTCAGCTTGACTCTCTAGGGCCAGATGTTTGTCGGACCTGTCCTTGCTGTGTGTGGCTTCGTGCTCATCAGGAGACTCACCGTCTCTACGACTTCCTGACGCGTCTCTGGCCCGAGTTTGAGACTGTGCGGGCTCACCTCCTGACTCGTCACCCGCGCTCGAGCTTAGTGGAGGCTCTTATGGCTGTGCATGCTGAGGAGACTCATCTTCGTGGCATGACTCAGATGCAGGCTGTATTGTTTGCCTCCACTCCTATTTGTTCAGCACCAACCGAGATATCTTCCCCAGCTCCCAACGCCCCTGCAGCTGCTGCTTCTACTACGTGTCTCCACTGCACCTACTGCTAGTGTGATGGTCATAGGTATCATGACTGCTACAAGCGGAGGAGGGACCAAGGTCGCCGGGGTGGACGTCCCCCGAAGGGCTCTGGCGGTTCGTCCTCCCCAGGAGCTGGTGCGCCTCGCCAGGGCTCCTGTGGTAATGCCGCACAACAGCTACTTTTGCTCCTCCAGTGCCTTAGTGTAACATCTCGATTTTGGCTTTTATTTATTTTCTTGTTGTGTTTAATTTAAAAAAATAAAATATGAAAAATTTTGGTATTTTCAAAGTTTCAGCTTGGATTTGCCGGATTTTGTGTTTGCTAAATCTTCCTTTCTCCTAATTCACAAAAAGTTCAAAAAAGAAAAGAGCAAGAAAAAGGAAAAGGAAAAAAAACCCTCTCCCTCCCAGCGAGCGGCCCAACCAGGCCTAGCCAGCCTGTCCACCTTCTCTTTCCCCCTCCCTTCTTTCTTCTCTCTGCCGACGCTAGTCACCCGCGCCCCCGGTTTTGTCCCCTCACGCACACCGCTGATGTCATCTGCATCACCGCCCAGGCCTCCTCCTCCCTACACCGGCACGAGACTTCCTCGTGGTGCCGCCGTAGCCTTCTCATACTACTTCGCCGAGCTAGATCCTCCCCTCCCCTTCCTAGCCTCGTCGCCTGGGTGCCTCGCTGTACCTCTGTCACGGTCGCTGCCCCGCCTCTCGAGACTCGCTGTCGCATCGGAGCTGCCGTGCTCAAGGCAACACCTTGATGTTCCCCGCCATTGCACTGCCTGCATCGGCCTCGCCCCACTTTGGCCCGTAGCTCCACCTTGTGGCAATGTCGCCGCCCAGACGTACGAGCGCCTATCGTCTCAGCTCCACCCATTGCACTGTGGAGCATTGAAGCTTCCGTGCCCACCGCGCGCGCCCCTTTCCCCCTCACCCACCTAGTCGCCGTAGGGGCACTCGAGCGCGCCGCCCCGACGTCACCCGCCATAACTCAGGCCAACGCCCCCACTCGCGGATTCGCGATAAATTCATGGCCAAATTTCCCCCATTCCAACCCGTTCTGTGCTCGCTCGCCCCTCCTAACGCATGAACTCGCCGCTGCTCTGCCTTCCTCGACCATCTTCGACGCCAGCCGCCCCAAGAACACAGCAAGCCTCCTTGATCCCTCCAATATGCTTCTTGGACCTCTCTGATGCTCCAGTAAAGCCTAATTGGGTTCTCTTCTCTCGCAACTTACCGACTCGACCTTCTTCCCCAATTCCGGCCACTTCGCCTCGCCGGCGACTCCGACCACCTCAGGCCAATTCCATTCACCAGAAGCTTCACCAGGGTTAGGCAAAGTGAAACCCAAGGCCAATTGGAAGGCTCGCCGACCCCTCTCCTTCGACACCGAACGCCCCTTTTCGCCACCGACCATTATCGTCGCCAGCTTGACCCCGACCACCCCAAGCTTATCTACCTCTCTCAGTGAGCTGCTGCTAACCCCTAGAAGCTCCCTTAGATTTTGATTGAACTTACGTTGTTGCCTCAGCCGTCACGCCTTTTGCCCTATTTTCGCCACCGCCGGAGTTGCTGCCGACGACCGCTCGTGCCATTTAAGATCGCACCACCCCACCCGAAGGTGTGCATGGGCTCCGTGGACTCATTTTCAGCATGCTCTAGCAAGGTTTGCCCTCCCTTCGCCACTGACCACTCGTGCCACCGCTCGGCCGTAGCCGCGCACTGTTCTGACACCATTAAGGCATAATCTCGCATTAAATGCTAATGATTGGGATTAGTTAATCTTAATAAGCCACTGACCGGTGGCACCGTAACGGTTTATCCATTATGTATGGCTGACAATCGAGCCCCACCTCAATTAATAACCTGTTAAACTCATATTTAAATATTTTCACACTGACAGGTGGACCTCACTTTACTGTTAAAACCGTACCATGGCCCACATGTTAGTCTCTGAGAATTATTGGATTTCCAAATTTTAATTAAATCAGTGGGCCCCACATGTCATACTCTCAGTAGTTAAAACCCAGAATTTAATATAAATTTAAAATAAAGCCGATGGGACACACATGTCAGAGAGAAGACTCTCTCTCTCCTCTTTTTATTTTTAGGATTTTTCCTGAAAATAAATTTTGGATAGCCCGTTCTTCCTCACCGTAACTCCAATTTCAATAAAACTTGTTTCTAAAATTTTCTAAATTCAAGATCTTTCTGTTAATGTGGGTTTTGCTTAATTTGGAGTTCATTTAAAATTTTAATTGGGTATTTATTGCACTCTTGCCTATTGTCTTCTTTCCAGCATTTTCCGTTCGGGTAGAATTTGAGGACGTCCCCGACCAACAATTTGACGCACCTCCGAATCCTCAAGACCTCCCCGCTGTAGACCCAGGCGAGTCAACACTTTGATCATTTTGAGCCTATGATTTATACAACTTATTTAAATATATTCAACATGAATGCGTTATTTTATGTATAATGATCTCTTACTTATACATTAGCTAATACCCGAATTGTTATAGTAGCGATATCTAGCTACACCCTCCTTGTCAATTGATAAACTGCTACCATTGTCGCCCTAGGTGATAATAATAACTTTACTGTTTAAGTCATACATAGTGCCAAGCAAGTCTAGTTAAGTCTAGGGCTAAACTGCCTTACTCATCATTCTTCAAACACACAGTTATTTCTGGGTAGTCATTGGGTGTACATGACTGATAATGTGGTATAAGCTTATCTTATGCTTCTCAAAACCCTACAAATTTGCTTTACCTGTCTGGGCGGTTGTAAGAGAGGATGGTGTGGATGTAACACGAGAATTTGTGATTAGCGGTATGCACCGCTTGGACAATTTAAGAACTTAATCCTGTGTTGACCTCTTCATGTAAAACAGTACAAACCACAAGCTGGCAAAGTGTAGGCATGACTAACTAATTTGCATCGCCAGTAAAGGAAATCACTTCAGAGTGACCCACAGGTCATGGTGCTAGGTTTAAGCCGTCGTAGACATGGATCGTGTCGCTGGGTTTAAGTCGCCGTGTGGCGTAAGAGGGGGTCTAGGTGAAGCAAAATAGCTATCCCGCAAACGAAACCTTAGCTAGTGTAATCCTTTACTATGTGCATTGTAAAGGTCATGTGATAATTCTCTTGATCTACATGTCTGAGGAAACATGTGGAATATAGCAATAGGGTTATCTCTTGTGGGTAAAGGTGTATAACCTCTATAGAGTATAAACTGTTTAAACAGCCGTGCCCATGGTCAAGGGCATACATGAGAACTTCTCCGAGTTAGTTCTATTTACAAAAATCTTTTTTAGGGGTGAGAGTAAAACAAGTGAAGGGATGTACTTCACTTTTGATTTTACCTAGAGGGACTACTCCAGTGATGGTTAAAAAGGGTGGATGTAACCCAATAAACAAAAACCTAGCATTGGTGGACAGAACAATGTAATCGGTGAATGGAACCGTCTACAATATACTTATTGCATAATTTCAAATCATACTCATGTTTATCAAACTGCTAGATCATAGGATTTTTATCTTAGTATTTGCTAAAGTCACTTTCTGCAACTAAACAAACCCGAGCCACCATTTGATGAAGTCTTGTATCTTATATTATTGCATTCTGTGTGTTGGCTTGCGGAGCACGGTTGCATGTACTCACCCTCACTGTCAACCCCCCTGATGAGGACATCCCTCCCACGGATACAACCATATCTACACACACAATTTACCCACAGCAAGTGTTGCAAGGCCCACTTACTCGAGCTTGTGCTCACCAACTTAATTACCAGATGCATTCATTCCTAAGTTTGTGTATTACTGAGAATAGACCGCTACCTAATGTAAGTGATTTCATTGTGCTTAGAAACTTGAGAAAGGATGAAAGAGAGGCATGTAGAGTCATGGACATGCATGGAAGGCACAATGAAGGTCACCACGTCACTTTGGGGCTGAGTCAAGCAAGATTTGGAGTTGGGCTCGTTTTGGAAACAGATTCAGACTGCCGCGATAGTATCAAATTCAAACGGACATGACTTCTTCATACAGACTCAGTTTTGGACGTTCTTGGACTTCATGGAAAGCTTATCAAGTCTACTTTCCAACGGATCCAACCTTCTCTCCAAATTCGATCTGAGCCAATTACAATCATCAAAGGAGTCTATGTCTATTTCTGAGTCCAAGTTGAAAAGGGTGCTGCACCACCTCTATTTGGGCCCATGGGCCTTGTAACCCTAGGGACATGCGCCCACTTCCCTAGCCGCCACGCCTGGTCGTCTCCCTATAAAGGAGACGCCACCTCCCTTTTCCAAAACTGGGATTTTGTGGAGTTTAGGTTTAGCCATTGTGCAAATTTCTGTTCTTCAGTTGTGTCAGACGACCACCTGTCAAAACTGTCTTCGGAATCCCACCTTTGTTTTTCAATACCATCAATCTTATTCGCAATATCAGTTGCCTACATCTTATTCTTGCTAGTTCTTCGATTGCTTGCAGGGATTGAACTTCGTGTTAAGGTTGACCGCGCTTCCAGCTTGGTCAATAACATCTCGGAGTTGGTTCAACGATTGCTAAGGCGCAAGCGTCGTCGTACGGTTGTAGTCGGATCGCGAGAGTCACCTTCACCAAAATCGATAGTTATCAATCTTATCGAAACATCGGGCACCCCACCTCTATCAAGTGGCATCAGAGCTCAAGGTTGCTCGGTGACAATTTCCAATTACCCATAGATTAGATTTCTTTTTCGTTACCTACAGTACACAAAAAAAACCAAAAAAAATATAGTAGTAGATCATACAGTCTAAACCTGTCTTGCCATCGTAATCTTTCTTTTCAGTATATTGCTTTGTTGAACTTTTGGTTGCATCGTTGTATCCTTTGCTGGTCTTAGTATCTAGTTCCTTTATAGTTTTGAGTTCTGTTCACGTTTGGTCTCACCGATTGTGGTTGGGATCGATTTACCACGGCAAGGGAATACAAGGGGGAGGACTCCAACTTCAACCAAGAATCAGACTCACCATCGAGGGAAGCTTTGCCCTAGTTGGTCTCGGATAGAACCAGGGCAAGAAACGGTTTCTATCCCAAGGAGGTTTCGGAGTCAAGCAGGAATATCTAAAACAGCGTGATCTTTGCAAAAAAAAAGAAAAGAAAAAAAGAGCCTCAAAGGAGGTTTCCTTGACTCGTTGGAAAGGAAACGAGAAGATACAGTGAAAAAAGAAGAAGTCTGGGAATTTGGGGATTTTATCTACGCGTACACACCCGGGCACACGCGCGGCGACTTCGACCCCAAAAAAGGTCGTTTAGGGCCTCAAAGCGGGCCCGCAAGTTCGAAAAAATTCAACTTTCTCAGAATTCGCTCAAAATTTACAGCGACCTTCTACAAGTGATTCTAATGTGTCCCGTAAAGACGACATCCTTTTTTGAGCCTCTGAACTCCGTGTGGGCGACGTTTTCTAATATTTCCATATCGTGTTTTTGTTTTGTGTTCTAATCTCGCGTCTCTAGTATGGTCTAGCCTAGGACCAGCACTAACCAACATTAAACGATTTTTCAACTTGCATTATCTAATTTGGTTATTGATACTCCTTGTTTCCATACTTGATCCTTCCCAGCTACACTTTTCTACACCGTACAGGCTGAGCTTCACGTGGCAATCGCTCCACCCAACCTTCAGAGATACATTGGCATCACTAGGAGCCGATCACCCATGTTTGCTTGGTAAGAATTGGTAAGAGTTCGATAGAAGGCTTGATTGTGAGCAACTTTTGAACCACCTCATCTTAGTAGTTGTTGTTAGGGACATATTCTTGTGTTTTGCTAACAATGGCAGGTCCTACAGAGTTGACGAATGAGGACCCATCTCATACTCCTCGTACGAAGGCAATCGTACAACATTTTTTGTGTCTCATGAACCTTCGTGCAGAGGGTATTCAAGAGGATGTCAGGGTCACGAACGAGCGACTTGCTCAACTTGAGGGCGTCCAGATTGAGACAAATGCCACACTCGCCGCGATGGAGAGAGTGCAAGGCGTCACTAACACTTCTTTAACAGGCATTATGGCGCGCCTTGAGGAGATTGCCCAAGCATCCTTTGCTGTTCCCCCTGCTGTGCCGGTAGAGGGACTAGATGACATCGACTGCGTGGCTGATTCCGAGGCCGATAACCGCCGTAACCACAACAACGTCGAGCTCATCGACAGTTGCATTTTAACCGACAAGGTATGCGGTGAGAACCCCCACGGCGTAAGGTACGTGACCACAATGATTCTTTTGCTAAGTTTAAATTCACTATGCCCTCTTTCAATGGTAAATATGATCATGAGGGCTATCTTAATTGGGAACTAACTGTTGATCAAAAATTTGCTTGCTATGAATTTCCTGAGAATAGACGAGTTAGGTTTGCTACTAATGAATTTGCCGACTTTGCTGCTGTTTGGTGGAAAGAATATTGTCGTCAAAATCCCAATAACATACTTAACACCAGCCAGGCTTTAAAATTGCTTATGCAGCATCGATTTGTTCCCTCATATTATATTCGTGATTTGTTAAATAAACTACAACACTTACAACAAGGTGCAAAGTCTGTGAAAGACTACTATCAAGAATTACAAATTAGTATGTTGCGTTGTGGTTTAGTTGAGAATGAGGAGGCATCGATGGCTAGGTTTTTGGGAGGTTTGAATCGAGAAATTCAAGATATCCTTGACTATAAAGATTACAACTTCATTACTAGATTATTTCATCTTGCTTGTAAGGCTGAACGTAAATTGCAGAGACGCTAGATTAGGACACGATCTAACCCTTCTGCAGGTCGCACAAACTCCTGGATGCCACGCACCACCACTGTCCCGTCCACTACGGCACCACCATCGTCGTCCTTCAACAACAAGCAGTGCCCTACTACGTCAAACTCAGTACCACGAGTTTCTGAAGTGGCCAAATCAGTACCACAAGCTACTGCAAAAATGTCTTCTTCGGTTGCTTCGACAGAATGAAATAAGGACGTCCAATGCCATCGTTGCAAAGGCTATGGACACATGATGCGGGACTGTCAAAACAAGCGCGTACTGATTATACGCAATGATGGTGGGTATTCCTCTGCTAGTGATTTTAATGATGAAACATACGCTATGCTCGCAACTGATCCTACAAGACATGAAGAAGAATCTAATCATGAGGAGGAACATGTTGGCGTCGAAAATGCCGACAACTATTTGAGCATTATAGTGCAACGCATACTAAGTGCTTAAGTTTCTCCTGCCGAGCAAAATTAGCGCCATAATTTGTTCCAAATCAAGGGTATTGTCAAGGAACGCTCGGTTCGCATAATTGTTGATGGTGGGAGTTGTAACAATTCGACGAGTATGCATATGGTGGAGAAGCTTGCTTTGCCAACCAAATCTTATCCCCACCCATACCATATTCAATGGTTCAACAACAGTGATAAGTTGAAGATAACACGAATGGTGAGAGTACATGAATGGTGAGAGTACATGAATGGTGAGAGTATACTTTTCTATAGGTTCCTACTATGATTATATTAACTACGATGTTGTACCTATGTAAGCTTGTTCATTGTTATTAGGAAGGTCTTGGCAATACGATACTGATTGTGTGCATCATGGTAGGAATAACCAATACTCTCTCATGTTCAAAGAAAAGAAAATTGTGCTGCATCCTATGACTCTTGAACAAATTGTTAAAAATGAAGTTGCTAGAGCTAGTAGAGAGAAGAGTCTAGAGAATGCTAAGAGCGAAAATCAGATTGTAGTAAAAGAACTTGCGCAACATAAGAAGAAAGAACCTAAATTTGCTCATGTGAACAAAAATGAAATTTAATTAAAAGGTGCTAGTTTTCTTCCTACCAAATCTGATATGACTGAATTGGATGCTAGTAATTCTGTTTGCTATGCATTAGTTTGCAAAGCCACTTTGTTTTCATTTGAGGAGATACCATCTTCCTTGCCTCCTGCTGTCACTAACATTTTGCAGGAGTACAAAGATGTCTTTCCGAAGGACATACCGCCGGGATTGCCACCGCTTCGAGGGATTAAGCATCAAATTGATTTAATTCCCAGTGCATTATTACCCAACCGCACACCATACAGGACAAATCTAGAAGAAACTAAAGAAATTCAGCGCCAAGTTCAAAAATTGCTTGATAAAGGGTATGTAGTGAATCGCTTAGTCCTTGTACTGTTCCTATCATTTTAGTGCCTGAGAAAGATGGATCATGGTGTATGTATGTGGATTGTAGAGCAATCAATAATATCACCATTAGGTATCATCATCCTATTCCTAGGTTAGATTATATGCTTGATGAATTAAGTAGCTCTGTGGTCTTCTCCAAGGTTGATTTGCGTAGTGGGTATTATCAAATTCCCATGAAATTAGGCGAAGAATGGAAAACAACATTTAAAACTAAGTTAGGGTTATATGAGTGGTTAGTAATATCTTTTGGTTTAACTAATGCACCTAGCACCTTCATGAGACTAATGAACGAAGTTTTGCGTGCTTTCATTGGTAGATTTGTGGTGGTTTATTTTGATGACATACTGATATATAGCAAATCACTAGAGGAACATCTAGGCTATTTACATGCTATTTTTGATGCTTTACGTGGTGCACGTTTATTTGGTAACCTTGAGAAGTGCACCTTTTGCACCAATCGAGTCGCGTTTCTTGGCTATGTTGTTACTCCACAGGGAATTGAAGTTAATCAAGCGAAAGTTGAAGCAATACAGAGTTGGCCGACTCCTAACACGGTCACATGGGTACGGAGCTTTTTAGGACTTGCTGGATTCTATCGTCACTTTGTGAAGGATTTCAGCACCATCGCTACACCATTGAATAAACTCACCAAGAAGAACGTGCTATTTGTTTGGAACACTGCACAAGAGAACGCCTTCACCACGTTGAAAGATAAATTAACACATGCACCACTACTCCAACTCCTTGATTTTAATAAGACTTTTGAACTAGAATGTGATGCTAGCGAAATTGATTTAGGTGGCGTGTTATTACAAGAGGGTAAACCTATAGCATACTTCAGTTAGAAATTGAGTGGGCCTAATTTAAACTATTCTACTTATGATAAGGAGTTATATGCACTATTTCGAACCTTAGAAACTTGGCAACATTACTTATGGCCTAAAGAATTTATTATACATTCTGATCATGAATCCTTAAAACATATTCGAAATCAAGGTAAACTGAACCGGAGACATGCAAAGTGGGTTGAATTTATTGAGTCTTTCACTTATATCATAAAACACAAGAAGGGAAAGGAGAATATTATTGCTAATGCTTTGTCTAGGAGATATACCATGCTTTCACAACTTGATTTCAAAATATTTGGATTAGAAACTATTAAAGAGCAATATGTGCACGATGCTGATTTTACGGATATATTGTTGAATTGTAAAGAAGGGAAAACGTGAAACAAATTCTTTATTAATGATGGGTTTGTGTTTAAAGCTAACAAGCTATGTATTCCAGCTAACTCCGTTCGTTTGTTGTTGTTACAGGAAGCGCATGGAGGTGGCCTGATGGGACACTTTGGCGTGAAGAAAACAGATGATATACTTGCTGATCATTTCTTTTGGCCAAAGATGAGACGGGACGTCGAGCGCTACATTGCTCGTTGCGCTACATGTCAAAGAGTTAAGTCACGACTTAATCCTCATGGTTTATACATGCTTTTACCTGTTCCTAGCGTTCCGTGGGAAGATATTTCAATAGACTTTATCTTAGGATTGCCTAGGACAAAGAAGGGGAGAGATAGTATATTCGTTGTTGTTGATAAATTTTCTAAGATGGCACACTTTATACCATGCCATAAGAGCGATGATACTGCTAATATTGCTGATTTATTCTTCCGTGAAGTTATTCGTTTGCATGGTGTGCTTAATACTATAGTTTCAGATCGTGATGCTAAATTCCTTAGCCACTTTGGGAGAACTTTATGGGCTAAACTGGGGACTAAATTGTTATTTTCTACTACTTATCGTGCCAAACTGATGGGCAAACTGAAGTTGTGAATAGAACTTTATCTACAATGCTTAGGGCTGTGTTGAAAAAAGAATTTAAAAATGTGAGAAGAATGCTTACCTCATATTGAGTTTGCTTACAGTCGATCATTGCATTCTACTATAAAGATGTGCCCTTTTGAAGTTGTTTATGGTTTTGTACCTTGTGCCCCTATCGATTTAATGCTTATTCCATCTTCGGAGAAATTGAACTTTGATGCTAAACAACGTACTGAATTAATTTTAAAAATGCATGTGACAACGAAAAAGAATATAGACTGTATGAATGCTAAATATAAAATTGCTGGTAGTCAGGGGAGAAAATATTTAACTTTTGAACCTGGAGATTTTGTTTGGTTGCACTTGAAAAAAAGATAGGTTCTCTGAATTGAGAAAGTCAAAATTGATGCCAAGAGCTGATGGTCCTTTCAAGGCGTTAGAAAAGATTAATGATAATACATACAAGCTTGAGCTATCTATAGATTTTGGGGTTAGTCCCATTTTTAATGTTGCAGATTAAAGCCATACTTACGAGAAGAGGACGAGCTAGAGTCGCGGATGACTCAAATGCAAGAAGGGGAGGATGATGAGAACATCCCTTCCACGGATACAACTGTGTCTACACACACAATTCACCCACAGCAAGTATTCCAAGGTCCACTTACTCAAGCTCGTGCTTGCCAACTTAATTACCAGGAGAATTTGTTTCTAAGTTTATGTATTACTGAGAATGGACCGCCACCTACTACAAGTGATTTAATTGTGTTTAGGAACTTGGGAAAGGATGAAGGAGAGGCACGTAGAGTCATGGACATGCATGGAAGGCATAATGAAGGTCACCACATCACTTTGGGGCTGAGTCAAGCAAGAGTTGGAGTTGGACTCGTTTTGGAATCAGATTCGGACTACCGCGATAGTATCAAGTTCAAACGGACGTGACTTCTTCATACGGACTCCGTTTTGGACGTTCTTGGATTTCACGGAAAGCTTATGAAGTCTACTTTCCAACGGATCCAACCTCATCTTCAAATTCGATATGAACCAAACACACTCATCAAAAGAGTCCATATCTATTTCTGAGTCCAAGTTGAAAAGGGTGCTACGCCACCTCTATTTGGGCCCATGGGCCTTGTAACCCAAGGAACGTGCACTCACTTCCCTGGCCGCCACGCCTGGTCGTCTCCCTATAAAGGAGTCGCCACCTCCCTTTTCCAAAACTGGGATTTTGTGGAGTTTAGATTTAGCCATTGTGCAAACTTCTGTTCTTAAGTTGTGTCAGACGATCACTTGTCAAGACTACCTTCGGGATCCCACCTTTGTTTTTCAATACCATCAATCTTATTCGCAATATCAGTTGCCTACATCTTATTATTGCTAGTTCTTCGATTGCTTGCAAGGATTGAACTTCGTGTTCAGGTTGATCGCGCTTCCAGCTTGGTCAATAACATCTCAGAGTTGGTTCAATGATTGCTAAGGCGCAAGCGTCGTCGTACGGTTGTAGTCGAATCGCGAGAGTCACCTCCACCAAAATCGATAATTATCAATCTCATCAAAAGATCGGGAACCCCGCCTCCATCACCCCCCAGAATTCGAGCACCAAGAACAACATGCCTTCTACGGGGAGCAAGGCCACGACGGAGGAGAAAACGACGATAACTAAGCTTTGCTAGTAGTATCCTCGCCTCCTCTCCTCTCACAGTTCAGTCGACCATTCTAGCTATCAAGTGAGTTCAATATTAATTAGGCCTTAACCAATATCGGATTCACTTAGGCTATCACCAGTCACTGCCTGTGAAGGAGTGTGCCTTCCTGCTTTTCGTTTTTCACTGCATTTTTGTATTGTATCTATTTGGCCTGACGGCCTTATATAAGGACTGATCCTCATAAGGATCTACCTAAACTTCATTATTGTAATAATAATGTATCGTGTATGAAATGGTCCAGTCATGTATCTGTGAGTACTATCTCCTGATTCAGGGAATAGTGCAGCGTGATCACAGGGGATTCGGAATGGCAAAATCCGGGTCCGAAACTTAGTGTTGGCTCGCCCTTAGACTCTTTGGGTTCAGCTCATCTGGCTCTTACTTCTCAGCAGTTTTCCACACCTCCGCCTTCTCCCTCGTCAGGTATCTTGTCTCTGTGGGCCTTAGATTCTAGTGCTTCTTTTTATGTGAAGCCACATTCCACACACCTCACTTCCATGCGGTCCATAGCCCTCCCTTCTACCGTTCAAACTGCAAATGGTACCCCTCTATCTATTGTAGGTCGAGGCACGCTTTCTACCTCTTCCTTTCATGTTCTTGCAGTCTCTCATGTTCCTTATCTCACTATGCATCTTATGCCGGGTGGTTAGATCGCTGATCGCCACTGTCATGTTGTTCTTGAGTCTGATTCTTGTTCTGTTCAGGATCGCCGCATGGGGACTCTGCTTGGTACTGGCCCTCACCACTGTGATTCGCAGTGTCTTTGGGAGCTAGACTGGTTTCATCTGCCTTCCGCTACCTCTACTAGCCAGTCTGCAATTGCTGGTCTTGCTACGTCATCCACTACCTCCTTTGTTCAGTGGCACCATCGTCTCGGTCATCTCTGTGGCTCACTTCTTTCGTCACTAGTCGGTCGTGGTGTTCTTGGGTCTATTTCTTGAAATACCTTTTTACATTGTATGGGTTGTAAGCTTGATAAGCAACTGCAGCTCCTCTATCCCTCTAGTGACTCTATTTCTAGTTAACCTTTTGATCTTGTACACTCTGATGTTTGGGATCCGGCCTCTTCGTTTTGAAGGGGGTCATCGTTATTATGTGATTTTTATTGATGATTATTATCGTCATACTTGACTCTATTTTATATCCTCTCGTAGTTAGGTTCTTTCCATTTATAAGAGTTTTGCTACTATGGTTCGCACACAATTCGATTTGGCTATTCATGTGTTTCGTGTAGACTCTGCTAGCGAGTATCTCTCCACCACCTTTCGCCATTTTCTCGCTGCACAGGGCACTCTTCGCTAGTATTCTTATCCTGGTGCTCATGCTCAGAACGGTGTCTCTGAGCGTAAACATCATCACTTACTTGAGACAGCTCGCGCTCTCATGCTTACTTCTTCTGTTCCTCCTCACTTTTGGGCTGAGACTATCTCCATTGCTGCTTTCCTTATCAACATGCAGCCTTCCACCGCTCTTCAGGAATCTACTCCTGTCGAGCGTCCTTTTGGTCGACCCTAGATTACGGTCACCTTCGTAGTTTTAGCTGTATCTACTTTGTCCTTCTTTCACCTCATGAGCGCACTAAGCTGACTGCTCAGTCAATTGAGTGTGTTTTCCTTGGCTACAGTCATGAGCATAAAGGTTATCACTGTTACGACCCTGTTGCTCGTCGGATGAGGATTTCCTAGGATGTCACTTTTGATGAGTCCCGACATTACTATCCTCGTTCTCTCACAGCCAGGTCTGATTCTCCTGTTGAGTCGATCTTTTTTCTGACTTTTCCTCACTCTCCACCTACTTCCACTACTACTTTGCCTCACCCACCTTCTTCGTTTTCCTGTCCTCTGATTGCTCCTCTTTCATCTCCGTCATCGTCTCATTCCCACTCTCTTGTTGAGATTTCACATTTTCCTCTATACTACTCTCGTCGTCCTCGGCCTCCCACTGCTACTCTCTCCGGTTGGCTCTTCCTCCTTGTTGGGACCTATTCCCAGTTCCTCGTCGTCCATCTCGGGTCCTACTCCACCATCCCCTCCTCGATACAATCTTCGTGATCACCACACTATTAGGCAACCTGAACGCTATGGCTTTGCAGCTACTGCCTCTTCTAAGCCTTTGACTTATCGTGAGACTGCTATTCACCCTGAGTGGCAGCTCGCAATGTCAGAGGAGATTGCTGCTTTAGAGCGCACTGGCACTTGGGATATTGTACCCTTACCTGCACGTGTCACTCCCATCATGTGCAAGTGGATATATAAGATCAAAACCCGCTCGGATGGTGCCCTTGAGCGCTACAAGGCTCGTCTTGTGGCACGTGGTTTTTAGCAGGAGTATGGTCGTGACTACGATGCAACTTTTGATCCTGTCGCTCATATGACCACTGTTCGCACTCTCCTTACTGTGGCTTCTGTTCGACAGTGGTCCATCTCTCAGTTGGATATCAATAATACCTTTCTCAATGGTGAGCTGCATGAAGAGATCTACATGCAGCCGCCCCTAGGTATTCTTTCCCTGATGGTATGGTCTGTCGCCTTCGTCGCTCTCTTTATAGGTTAAAACAAGCCCCTCGTTCTTGGTTTGCTTGGTTCTCCTCTGTCATCACTGTAGTTGGCTTCTCCGCCAGTGATCACGATTCTGCCCTCTTTGTTCATACCTTTCCTCAGAGTCAGACACTTCTCCTTCTATATATCGATGATATGATTATTACTCGTAATGACTCTCAATACATTACCTTTGTGAAGGCGCGTCTCCGTGACCAGTTCTTGATGTCTAATTTTGGTCCCCTTCATTATTTTCTTGGGATTGAGATCACTTCTACACCTGAGGGCTACTATATCTCTCAGGAGCATTACATTCAGGACATTCTTACTCGCGCATGTCTCACTGATCAACGTGTGGTGGATACTCTTATGGAGCATGTGGTGAATACAAGCCTTATTCCAACAAAACTGTCTATTTTGTAAAGAGTAAAGACAACTTCAACCTTTATACGATGAGGCTAGCAAACTGAGGTTTCCAGTTTCCATGAAACCGTAGGTCAAACTATGTGCAATATCCTTGTTGTACAAAGGAAGATAAATTGGCTCAAGTAAGTGCCTTTTGGTTTGTCTTCTAGAATAAATTTGCAACCACATGGGTAGGCATAAATTTTTCAATCTTACTGTAAATTGGTTCGTATTCTATAGGTTGTGAATATAGTTTAAAATTTTCCCATATGATTAACAATTTCTATCCTACTTGTATTCAAATTCACATAAACAATATGGATGTGAATATGGTATGGACTTTTACAATCCAAAATATTATTTTTATCCAGACTATCCGTATCCAAATTCATCGAAGCAATATGCATATTTTATTACAATATGACTAATTAGTTGGACAATTTTTTTAAATGATCGTGAATTCATATTTCTTTAGGTGAAGTAAATAAACTAAAATGATTAAGTATGATTGTATTTGTACGAGGATAAAATATCATTAGTGTCTTCATACTACATAAGTTATGAGGACATTTGGATCTGACCGAATTGAGCGGATATTCGATTTGAGTTCGTATACGACGTTTGTCCAGTCGGTATTTGTATCCGACGTTTATTCAATTCGTATTTGAATCCAAGAAAAAAATATAGATGCAAATATGGTTTGAACATTATTCAATCTATTTTCATGATACCTTCTTTTCTGGAGAGAAATTATTCAACTTCAGGAACTTAGCTGCTGCAAATGATGATGTAAAAATCTCTTGCTACAGAGAAGATAACAAAGAATTATAATACAAGAAACTCTAATGGCAAGAATCTGGTTATATAGAAAACTACCTTAGTAACTTCAAGTACAAGTGCTCTGAATTTCTTTGAATACTTCCTTCTCGACTTTCTAGAATTGTTTGTTACAAAAACTAATTTCTTGCCTTGCACCAAGTCAATACAATAAAAGCATCATTACTTAATCTCCATATAATGGCATATTTATGAACTAATCTAGAATCAGTGATGCACGTTGTTATGCGTAGAGGTACTCTTCATGCAACAGTGTGCGGTTACTGTTTACGCATGGAAACAACAGCTGCACCTTCCTAAGGCTGGCTGATTATATTAGTAATAGTATCAGCTTGATTAGCAAGTTGATATCTTTAGAAGATAGAATATCTATTAGTTGGAATGTTATCTCTATTAGTTGGAAGGTTTAAATTGTTTGTTAGACCGGCTCTATATAAGGACAGCATTATTATCAATTCTCATTAAACAAGAAGAAATAAGCTAGTCTCTCCTAAGTTTGTCTCCCCAGTCTATGGTCTCTCCTCTCTCCTAAGACATCTCCTCCTTCAGCTGAGACGTTGTCGGCCTTCCTCTATACGATATTGACCCCTCTAATAATCTAAGGATCATTGCACGCAAGGATCTAAGCAATTACTCACCAGATTGGGTTTAACAAGGATTGCAACTATGGCCGCTACCACTGCTCGAGGACGAGCTGTCGTCGAAGGCGGAAGAAGTTGTCACGCACCGAATTACTATTCATGCACGTGAACAGTACCCACATACTATAGCAGACGAGCATAACGAAATCAGATTAGTTAGGATAGGATAAGAATAGTTAGTTTTCTTATTATATGGGTTTACTATCTTATAAATATATTCTATCTATTAGATATAGGTTTCCTTAGAAATAAAAATTATTTTTTAGATGTCAAGTCAAGTTAACCCTATAAAAGAGACAGCACGTATCCGTTATCATCAAGCAATGAATAATGAAGAATTATTCTCAAGTTCTCGATTCCTAACTCTGATCTCTCCCAACACAAACCACCTTCTATTTAAACCCAACCCAACCCAAACCACCTTCCACTTAAACCCAACCCAACTTGAACCCATGGGTTCAACCCACTTCCCAACCCATTTACCAACATGTCACTTATTCATAAAACTTCGGTATTTAAAATTTCAACCTCACGTTCACACTACAAAGTTTTACAAAATTAATTAAAATTTATTGGAGATGATTATACATGTAGGGGAGCTATTATATACAAATTGACAGGGCTAGGCATACATGTGGGCCCCACATGCTTTTATAGAAAGTTTTCGTAAAACTTCGGTATTTGGAATTTCAACCTCGAGTTTACACCACAAATGTTTTTCAAAATCAATTAAAATTTATTGGAGATGATTATGCGTGTAGGGGAGCTACTCTATACAAATGGCAGGCTATGCGTATACGTTCACACTATAAAATTTTTACGAGTATGGTAATCCAAGCCCATGGATAATCCAAGTGCCACTCCGTTAGGCCACACCACGAGTTGAACCCATTCACAACCCGATCTCAACCAGAAATTTATAAACCTACCACAACCCTTTTTATGAGGTAATCCAACCTAACCCAACCCATTCACTTTTCCAACCCGTTTTCACCCATTCAAATTCAACCCAATTAAGAACCTACCCTGTTTAATCCGTTTGAACCCAACTCATTAGCACCCCTACCTACAATTCAGTTATAGATGGTTCACTCCAATAAAATCTTCCACGTAAGATCCAAAAATGTTTACAGAACATGACATCTAAAACTCGCATAGTGGGTATATGTACTCATTCCTACCCTCGATATCACAAGTTCTACAAGACGAATATGTGTATGTATTGCCTTCTTCTGTACTCATTGTTGGATGTCAAACTATACATTCCCATGTTGTGTATACAAAACACTTGAACAATTAGTTTTTTGTTAAAAAAAACTTGAACTGTTCACAAATATGTGTTTTAATTACAGTGGTACCGTGTATTATTCATATTTCGGTGCCTTATATATCTCTTAACAACTGGAATAATCCTATAAATTATAAAAGAAAATACAACAGAAGAAATAGCCTCTACCAAACTACAATAGGCTACAGAAGGAGTTTGTTGACAGTCCTCTTTGAACTCTAGAACTACAAGGGTGTAAGTTTTGAAGGAGATTATGAAGGTTCGAGCATTCCTTTCCAACCAAAATCAGATGGAGTGGCAAAAGAATGATGGAGTTGAGGCCTTTAACTTGATTCGAACTTCCTGCTATGGATATCACACCAAGTCTGCTAGTGTTAGCCTTTGTTTTCACAAGCCTAAAAAGATTTGGAGCCTTACTGTCGGTAGAAACTGCATTGTACTAATAGGTGATCAATTCTACTCATGTCCTTGCTGGCACAGGACATAGATGCACTAGTTTGGTATGCCTCGGCGTAGAAGCTTGTCTGTTGTCCAAGAGATTCTTAAGTGCCAGCCACGCGAAGAGAAATTGGACCTATTCTTTTCATCTTATTTCAGCTTATAACTTATGATTTCCCTTAAATAAATAAACAGGATTGTTTTTCCGTTATCATTTCAAAACGGCTTCTTATGGTAGCTTTTTAGAAATGGCTTACTGACTTTCGATTTATTCACATGAGTGCTTGTACTAGAGTCTAAAGCCATCAGCTATAGGGGGTGATCGGAATAGCGATGACTTTTGGCTTTTAGCTGAAAAAACACTGTAGCTGGCTGAAAAAACACTGTAGCTGAGTTAGTGGATAGTGTAGTGAATAGTGAAAAAAAAGCTGAAGCTAGAAGCTGAAGCCGAAAAAAGCCGAAACGATCAGGGCCATAGTCATAAGCTATAAATTCTAACCCAAAAGAATAGACCCATTGAGTGATGCATACTTTTCCAATCCTACTTATGATAAGGAAACTTGATCGCATCAATCAAGAAGGCCCTGTAGGTAAAACTTGAGCTGTAGGTTTTGATTGGAAGTAGGCCCTGTAGGTAAAACTTGAGCTGTAGGCTTTGATTGGAAGTAAATTGCCAAAGGAATTGGTCCTCGACGTTCTCCTACACGTGCACAGATCATAAGGTGCCCCGTAAGCTTAGTTATTCCACGAACGCAGTGATTGTTAGACCACCTTAAGGCCTTGTTTGGATGTTAAGGAAAAGAAACCCAAGGAATATTTCCCCTAAGAGGGCTTTTGAGGGTACAAGGAATCCCTCTCAATCTCTCAGGATAATAATCCCCACGTTAAAATACTCCCTACCACCATTTAGAAGCCATAGGGATAAAAATCCCAGATATTCAAAAAGATTGATGGGTAGAAATTTGTATCTGATTTTGTTGATCAAGAAACTAACTCATGTAGACACAACCTGGATAGTCAGAGCTCTACCTCACCAAACTAGCTATTTCGTATACGAGCATGTTCAAGGTGATGATTTTACTTCTTGGATTACATGTGTCAATAACTATAATTAACTAAAAAAAGAACTGCCATTAAGTGCTAGTAGGTTTAGGATTTATGATTCATTCAAAATTTTGAGAAAGAAAGACCTATTAGTCTTGACAATAAGAATTCTTACAATAATCCCTGATTCATACCTTCCTTTCAATGTGCAGACAGTAATTCAATAAAAAAAATGAGAAAGTCATGCTTATTATGTAGGTACAATTACACAGCCAGAAAAAGCCTTTCCACCATAAGCAAGACCATTCAAAAGTCAGGCTTTAAGCCATGCGCGTGCATGTGGTCTGCCTAATTTTTTACTCCAACTGATGAGGTAATTCATATGGAACATTTAATGCTACTCGGGACAATTAACCAGCGTCACTTTAAACCTGTAGGTTTCACTGGAAAATGTCAGGCATGATTCATGGCCATGAAAATGTACTTCGATAATGTTAAGCACAATCGGCCATATTCACCATGCTGCAAGTCCAACAATCCGACCACTTCCTTTTCTCATCTTCTGCTCAACAAAAGGAAAAAAAAAAGAGAACACTTGCGGCACAGTGTAGGTGACTGTAATTGAATGTGAGCTACAAATTAGCATGTACAATCGTCGAAGGAAATTACAACGTTATTCAAAATAAAAAGCTATTCATACACATAACAACGTTGTACTCCAATAACAGAGCCATGAACAAAGCTGAGAACAAGTGTGTTGTTGGATAAGTGGAGCTGTTGCGAAATGAAGCGGACGGCTGAAAGTTCCAATCAAGAAACTCACCTACACAGACGCAACAAAAGGGCCATGAACTTAAAACCAGAAAGTGTCAATGATTCAACGACACCATCCTAGAACAGATCAATGATTGAGATCAACACAACTCAGATCTATAGAAAAGAACCTGGCACATTTTGCTTCATACCTCCTCGGATCTGGACGACGAGGTTCTGGGTGCCCAGCACGGCGTCGCCGACGGAGGGGCTCAGCACAGTGGGGCTTCGGCGGCAACAAGAAGGTGGATTCCGGAGAGGGCAGTAACTCGGAGGTCGACTGGCACAGCATCCGGCCGGAGCCGAGCCCAGGTGACCGATGGCGGCGCAAAACCCTAGCTGGTATTGTCGAGGCAGGGAGCAGCGAGGTGACCTTTGTCTGCGGGAGTGGACGGGGCAAATCTCCCAGGGCTGTCGATCCACGGGAATTGGCGGGGATCCCGGTCGGGATTGCGTCTTCCAAGTAAGCTGTTCTGCTCATTCCAGTTTTTTTTTAACCTTTCGTTTCTAGTTTTTGCTTTTTTATTATTCTGTAAATTCATTTTTTTCTAAATTTTTTAGGGGGTGATCGTTTCAGCTTTTTTTCAGCTTCAGCTTCTAGCTTCAGCTTTTTTTCACTATTCAGTAATTTGTCTTTTTCTGAATTTTTTTTAGATTTTTTTAGATTTTTTAAGCTTTTTTGCATTTTTCTTTTTTTTCCCGTGTTCCTTTGCATTATCCGTAATGGGTTAATATATTTTTTATATTTTTATATTTTTTAAATTTAATTATACCCAAAAAGCTAAATCAGCTACAGTAAAAAAAGCCAGCTACAGTGAAATTTCAGCCAAAAACCAAAAGCCATCGCTAAAATGATCACCCCCTTAGATTTTTTTGAGTTTTTTATATTTTTCTTTTTCCTCTTATTTCTTTATATTATCTATGATAGACTAACATGTTTTTCTATTTTTATTTTTTTTAAATTTAATTATGCACAATAAACTAACTTAGCTACAGTAAAAAAATAAGCCAGTTATAGTGAAATTTCAATCATAAGCCATCGTTATTCCAAATGCCCCCTTAAAGATCTAAAACCCATCGATGGTTGTGATTTGTGAAGGGCATCCTCGATGTTTCCTAGTTCTCCTTGCCTTCTTGTCGATAAATTGAATCAAGGTAGTGGCGGTCATCTTGCTAGAACAGAGTGTGCGACCATTTCTCAATACAGACTGAGCGGAAGTCTAATGGTGGGTTTTTTCAACTGTGATTTTGGTTTATGGCTACGACTGATAATTTATAGTTCTAACATAAGCGCTTGTGCGAACGAATCAAATACCAATAAGCTACTTTGAAAAGATTATCATAATAAGATGTTTCGAAAAGACGACGAAGAAGCCGTCCTATTTATTTATTAAGAGGAAATCATAAATCATAAGATAAAACAAAGAGGGCCTTGTTTTGATCTTTTAGGTTGTGGCTTATGGCTTTTGGTTGTAGCTCATTAGTTAATAAATAATGATTACTGAAAGAAGCTAAAAATCGCTCAAAAGTAAAAAAAACGTTGCAGCCTTCTCCACCACGCAAGCTTCTCTGTCCATGCATTTGGAAACCCACTTTGGCAAATCTAAAGTAGTTATATGGTAAATGAGGATGACATACATCACTAGAGGGTGAAAAGTGGGTACAAATTATCCGTATTATCTAGTTACCGTATTATATAGGATGCGAATATAGTTTAGATTTTCTCATCCAATTAATAATTTCTATCTTATTCGTATTCGAATTCACATAAACTATATGGATGTGAATAAGGTATGAACTTTTACTATTTGGAATATTATTTTATCTAGACTATCCGTATCCGTATTCGTCGAAGCAATATGCATATTTTATTACAATATGACTAATTAGTTGGATAAGTTTTTTAATTGAATGTGAATTTGTATTTCCTTAAGTGAAGTAAATGAATTAAAATGATTACGTGTGATTGTATTTGTACGAAGATAAAATATCATTAATGTCTTCATGCTACAAGTTATGAGGATATCTGGATCTGACCAAATTGAGCAGATATTCGATTCGAATTCGCATATGACGTTTGTGCAGTCCATATTTGTATCCGATGTTTATTCGATTTGTATTCGAATCCAAAAAAAATATAGATGCTTATATGATTTGAACACTATTTGTTCCATTTTCACCCCTAGACATCATCGGTTTAAAATTAGCACATCTCATCGGAGACAGAGGAGCGACTGAAGATGTGCTTTGCGTAGTATAGCCAAAGCTAAGGAGAGCCCAAGGTACAGTAAACTTTTTATCAAATGAGGTTACATTGCAATTTTTTCAATGAGATTGCAACGGAAGATGCACAATCACTTATACCACACCTATGCACACACATGTATGCGCCGTAATGAAACACACACTAGGATTTAAAACGGAGGTCGCTAAATAAATCTAGTATTTATCAAGATATTTCGTGGAGTGTGGATGCGTATTTTCTCACTAAATGCATGTACTGTGTGTGAGGTAGGCACTTAAAAGTGGACCTAGGGTTGAGCTAGATAGATGGCATGATGAGAAATACATTGGTTTTTTAATTTTGTTTTTTAGGTTTTTTCTTTTTCTTTGTATTATTATGAAGATATAATAATGTTTTTTTATTTTTCTTAATTAAATAACTTACAAAACTAACCGGAATGGATGAGCCTAAGAGCTGGGTCCTCACCTGCATCGTCAATTTACGGACGTGGTAAAGGGTCTGTTCTTTTCAGGTTCTCAAAACGGCTTTTAGTTTTTGCTACAGTACCTAACTTTCAAACGGAGTATTTTTTTTAAGATGGAGTCTACAAATTAATTATAGTATACATTAAAAGCCCCACATCTGTACCATCCAAAATCACAAACGAATATCTCTTTTCATAATCTCTATCACAAACAGCTAAAATTTAAAATTTTGAATAAAAAATTATAACCCTAACGAAAAAGTACTGTCCAAAGGCAGTAAACCAGATCGGCGAGCAGCCGCGGCATATGGGACACGGAGAGAGAGAATGTGAAGCAGAGCACTTACAGAAGGGCGAGACAGCTGCGCCGGTGCCGCCGCCTCTGCTTTTCCCTTGGGGTAAAAACCCCCCCGACGAGTCGCGCACACGCGACACATTCGTTCCCTTCATTTCCTCCCCCACAAAACCCTCCCACAAATCTCTCCTCCTCCTCCCCCCTTCCTCCGCGCCGCTTTCCCCTCCTCTCCTCCCCGGGATTCGCGTCCGTCCCTTTGCGCGTTCGTTCGTGTGGGAGTCGAGCTGAGCAGGGAGCGAGGGAGGGCTCCGGCGGCGGCGAGTAGCAGCAGCAGCAGGAGGAGGAGGAGGAGGAGGGGATGGCGGCGGCTAGGGTTTCGATCCCGGCGGCGGTGCGGCGGACGATTCAGAACATCAAGGAGATCGTGGGGGACCACACCGACGAGGAGGTCTATGCCGCGCTCCGCGAATGCAACATGGATCCCAACGAGACCGTCCAGAAGCTCCTCCTCCAAGGTATCCATCCATCCCCACCTATCCACCCTTCTCTCGATTCCGTACGATTTGGTTCCGTGTGGAGCAGGCGGGCTCTTGCGAGGCGTTTGCGTGCTCGGTTCCAGCGGCAATAGGGGGCTCTCTTGGGGTTGAGGAGGGAAGGATGCGCTGTTCCTAGTAGGCCTCCTGATTTGATGCGCGCCTGTTTGATTAGGGATCTAGGGGTTCTAGGGTTTGTGTTGCTCTGCTCTATTTGTTAGATTTGTAGGGATTGACATGCAGTGTGTGCAAGGACCCGGTTTGGAGTTAAACAGACAAAAAAGAGTAGGGCTTGGTGGGATTATGTTGTGCGTTTTGTGTCTTTTGTTGGATTCGGCTTAGTTTGTTTTGTAGGGTTGCTGGCTGGTGCTGGTAATCGTCGTGGGAAAGAGTGCGACTTTTAGATGTTATCTGTGTCTGATTTTGAGTGCAAGAATGGTAACCTGTTCTAAACGATAGTATGCTTGTGGCCTGGTGGGTCCTTCCTGGATCTGAGGCGATTATAATGCAGGTCACAGTGTTATCTTTGAATTGAGGGCTGAACATTGCTTTTGGTTTCTGTAGTTAGACGCTGTCACCTAACTACAGAAAAAATAAAAAAGCTGCCATAATCTTTGCGGAAGAAAGTCATCCTTTCGTGCATCTCTTGTGTTACTTGCGGTTAACCTGCTGCGGCGGATTAACAGTAGTTTGTGGCATGTTAGAATTTGTGGGGAAGCAATTTAGGATATCACAAGTTGAAGCATAAAAGACAACTCAAATAAAGATGTCATACAAACAAGTAAAAAGAAAAACTAAAGCTGGAGACACAATCTTTTGTTCTGAAGTATGAGAGGTACAAAACTCCATTGTTCTCTAAAGGTTAATTTTATTACATACAGATCATTTGAGTTTTTACCCCAAAAATGGACTACGACAAAGGCAAAAAGGCATGTCAAGGTGAGATTTATGGGCCCTACCAGGCCAAATGCCTTGAAGGACAAGGCTGGGGACCTAGGACGACAGCATTTGACTAGCCTCAATTCTTACTTGCACGTGGAGTCAGGTGCGGGTCAGTTTCCGGTGACGTCAGGCTGTACGGGTTCATTAGTCTAACTCAGAGAAATAGTTTGGTTAAATTGTGCTTAGAGGGGGATGTGCTCCTGTACTTCGGATTGATGTCCAGTTGTGCACTTCATATATCCTGAGGCAACCTCTGCACGCACTGAAGATACTGTAGTCTCTATCCTGAGGGCTTTTGAGGGGAGTCCTAGATGTTTTTGTGAGTGAATAGGCATCTATTTATCACTTTAGCTTCCCTAACCTATCTTCTGTTTATCCAGAAGTATATGACTTCTTCTCCTTCGACAGACTTAATAAGTTTCTTTCCAATGTTGCTTCCACAAGAAGTATGGCAATCTACAGCTGCTACTTAGTCTGACCCTTTATGACTTTCTTGTGATGTCATAGCCATTCCAAATTGTCTTGCTTTTCTTCATTAACAGCCATCCTTGTATCCTTGCATAAGTTGATCTTGGGCCTTTTTACCCCCTCAGCACGTCTCTCCAACAACCTTTAAGTAAGGACATCGGTACATGTTCAACTCATACAGGAGATGGTCTACCGTAAATAGTATAGTACTCCCTTTGTTTCACAGTGTAAGTCCAAGCCCACCATGCACACAGACCAAGTAGACACAAAATCAAGGTAGAGTTCAATAAAGAATTAAAGATGGACCATAGTTACAACTATCAATGAAATGTTTCACAACTTAGCATTTTCTCTCTGAACATTGAAAGCATGGGCAAGCATGGAAAAAAGCACAAATCCATAGTAATTCCACTATAAAGTTCATCAAAAGAGATGCATTACGAAACTATTCCCAATAAAATGGGCCTATATAGTGAAATGGGGAGAGTAATAGAGAAGTACTTGGCCCTAATTATGAACGGTTGCTCTTTCCAAAGCTGAATCTCGAAGATCATTAAAAATAAAAAACAACTTACAGATGGAAATATAAGGATTACTTCATATGGGTAATGATCTTTGCAGTGTTGTGCCAATTGGGTATATGTCAGGGCCTTCAAGGGAGAATGTGGCCCTTTCTCTCGTGTGTTCCATGGTTTTGCAAAACTCAATATTGGGTTTTGAAGGCTTCTGTTTCATTTCATTTGTTATTGTGTGAAAAGGTGTGATTTTTTTCTTGTTTAGTAAGATGCTCGTGTGTTGCAACGGTGTCTCAAAAAAGGGTGATAGATATAATTAAATTTAAGGTTGTGGATTTATCTCTGGTCCCGTGCTATGTGAAAGTATTTTCTCAATATGGTGTTTTGTGAAACTCAAGAAAAATTACCTTGTGCTAAGTTATTTAATAAAAAAATTGAAACTAATAAAAAAAAATTGAAACTAAGGCAATAAAATTTTGAAACTAAGGCTTCCTTTGGATTTTATAATTTCCGCAATAATATGAATTATGTCTTGCAGCACTTCTATGTTCCAAGCAAGCCTTAAAATGTTTCACCGCAAAAACAGTTGACATGTCCAGCCTACACTATTCGTGATGGGTCACACATCTCATTCTCATGCAATAGAATCATTTTGGGTCTGTTTGGAAGGGGGTTTACTCTAGAAAGTTTTAGTATTTACGCCCTATTTGGAACGGAGGAATTCCAAAGGAATATCATAGGATTTATACTATTTCCTGTGAAATTCTTGCAAAATTCCTATGAAATTCTTGTGTTTCAAATGGGGCCTTATAATTCAAATAAAGATTAAAAACTGCATCCCGTCCAATGTTTTAATGGCCCCCAACATCAATTCCCTAGGTGACATACAACAACATTTTAGGAAAGAGCATGACATGATGATAATACGATTGACTCGGCCTAGGCGTCGGTCCAAAGTGGCAAATTCCTACTCCTCGGGCGGTTGAACACCCGTTGGGATGCACCTCATGCCTCGGCATCATTGACAGCTCCGTGCCCTTGCCATGCCCACGACGAACATGTGCTGCCCCGTGCTTCCTTGTCCATAGCATATGTGCTGCCACCACCGAGATCACACACATCGAGCTTGGCTAGTCCAATGGTTTGTGCGCACGATTTGGACCCTGCCTCACGACCTCACGCTCACCCTCGCCATCGTCGTTCCCGCACTAATTGGCGAGGGGGACACGATTGCCGTCTTCGCACACCTCGATGTTAGCGTCACCAACCTCCACCAAATCCGCTGCTGTCGCCTCGCACATCGCTCGCCTTTACCCTAATTTCTAGGTAGGGCTTGACTAGGCCTCTGTGCGGATGGCGTCCACGATTGCTGTGCTGCAATTGTCCGAGGCCGAGGGAGGCAAAATGTGGAGGGCGGCGAGGTTGGCTACTGGCACAACGAGTTATGCAGTGGCGGCCCTCAATTGGGGAATACTGCGGAGTGTGATGAGAGCAGTAGAGAACGAGAGAGATTTGAGGGACGAAGGGCCACCTGATTTGAGGAGAGAATAGTGAGAGGACGGATAAGGGAAGACCATGGGGGCAGTTGCCATCGGTTGCAGTTTGCAGAGAGTTGGGGAGCGGTTTATGGAGGGTTTTCTTGCTTTTCTTTTGGTTTCTTTAGCCGACTTTTTTGGGTGAAAGGACAGTAGGAGAGGACGATGGTGACAGGGTTCAATGGTTTGATAGAGGCATGGAGGGGAGGGGTGAATGGACAAACTCTCCTTTTATATTTTTTCTTGATTATGATGGTTCAGAATTACAACTGGTCTTGTGGATACCTCAGCTAATGGGTTAATTCTTTGGAATGCTTGAGTTTCTCTGGGGAGATTGTTTTGAAGATTCCAGATATCCAGTATTTTTTTAATGGTCCAGATGGATAGGATGGATGCTTCATAACATGACTTTGACCCAAGCCTAGTTAGTGAAGTTAGCTTGAACTTCACCTTTTTTTAAAAAAAATCTTTCTATGTTACAACTGCCAAAGCTTAAATTCTAGTCTTTTCGCTGTACGAAAAGCTTATGTCTTTATATGTAGAGAATGGATCATTCTTATATGTTATTCCCTGGAGATTATGTTGAGATAAACGGAAGTAACGGATTGTTTGAGGTATCCCTTTCATGCTTCACTGCTTGTCGTTTTAAAAAATGTTTTTATTTTGTTAAAATTATGCACATTTGATGTAAGATGTTTTGATATTACTGTAGCTTTAATGGAATCTTCACTTATTTCAGATACCTTCCATGAGGTAAAAAGAAAGCGTGACAAGAAAAAGGAGGTAAGGGGATTCTCCCTGCTCCCATGTTTATATTGTTACTGTCATACTGTGCCACATTGATCTCACTTATCCTTTTCTGTTCTTTTTTAATTTATGGCCTACTATAGAGCTGTAAATGGCCATGTTAGGTCATATGTGTTTCATGATAAATCACAAACACAAATCCATTTGATGGGCACAGCTGCTCAATGAAGATGTCATTATTAGATGTTTAGACATCACATGATAATGATGGTAAAACTAGTTTTGAATAAGTATTAAATTGGCCAACAGATATGATTGGCAGGATACATATGGCATTTATTAAACACATATATGTTAATAATTAGGAACTTGATGTTTGGTAGACTGTAATTTATTCCAATTCAATGGTAGGTAAACCGAAACACATCCCATTTATTTATTAGGTTTTTTGTGCTAATGGCTGAGCCACGTTTGAGAAAGCTAAAGCCATGTCAGAATAATGTTGAATTTTGAGAACTGTACCAAGAAGTGATCATAAGGATCTAGATAGAAGAGCTAGCCCAATAGCATAGTAGTAGCCAAGGATAGAAATCTCGGAACTAGTGCAAAACCCGGCCGGCGGGCGGAACGGTAACCGGCTGGTTATTGGAAAACCGGGAAAAAACTGGATGAAATTCACGTATGAAATTTTGAATTTGGGTGGTTTGAAAATCAGTAACCATTCTGGTTACCAGAAAAAAGGGAAAAACTAGAGAAAGCCTAGCACAAAATGTTGTGATTGGCATATTTAGTTAATACAATAGGTAATCTAGCACAAAAAAGGCCTAAACCAACCTAGAAAGTGCATTTGTAACCATCGGGATTTCGGCCGGTTGTTTTCTCTCCCGGTACCCACTGGGATTTCTAGTAACCGCCAGTTTTTCTATCCTTGGTAGTAGCTGTTGTATATCAGAAATTTGATCTAATGCTGTCTATATGATTCAGTAGGATGCGTGCAGTTCAAAATACTGTATTACAGTAACGCAGAAAGCTACATAAAGATTTCAAGAGTGATGTTGTTCAACAGAAATGTTCTCGTGATATCGAGTTGAATTTGTGCCCTCCTTCTGGCCTCCTGATTATGCCTTCTGTGTTGTTTTTTGTCTTTGAGAAAGGAATTATGTATTCTTGTTCCCTCCTTAAATGCATTGTTATTCAATTACATTGGTTGATCACAGTGTTTAGTTAGTACATTTATAAGATGTCATATAATCTGTTGTGTTAGTTGCTGTTTGAGTACCCATTTCTTGTGAGAAACACCTAAAGTCCTTTTTTTCTTTGCCTCACAGAGCAGCAAAGAATCTGCTGATCCCCGATGGAGGCTTGGGACACAGGGGCGAGGTGGAAAGGGTGGCCGAGTGAACTATTCTTCTCGCCAATTATCCAACTCTAGTGGTATGCCTGCATCATTCTGCAAAAAATGAAGTGCTCTAGCAAGTGTACATTTGGCATTCAATTTTTGCTGTATCTACAGCTCGTGCTGTTTCCTGTTTTCTTTGAAGAGTAGTTTTGCTTTTATAGTTTATATTTTTATACTTATGTTTAAACATATGGATAGTCTGATGAATTTATGTAGTTGATAGAGGTGCCCATTCATAATCTATGACTGTTATTGCCATTCGATTTTTCAGTGCAACTTATTGAATGTATGAATATAAATAGTAGTGAGTAGGATTAAGTATTCTCTTGGCGTGATAAAGTCACATATCATTTTGTATCCACTTCAAAGTAGCCTAATATAATAATTCTTGCATTTCATATACTAATTTTCTGATACTTCAGACCTCACTGGAAAAAATGCTCTTGCTGGAAAGGAAAATGGAGTGAATCCAAACATGGACAAATGTAGTAGCTCTTCGCCTGTCAATCCGAACACAGACACCAAGACCTCGACTTCCATTTTAAGGTATTTATATTAGAAAGGAATGTTGTTGCACAAAGCAACAGAGTTATTGTTTGTTTATTAAAATCTGTATCTCATTTGGCCTGTATATTATTTAGTTGAAAATATCTTGTTTGTGCTCTTCAATTCCCCTTTTGCGCTCTGTTATTTCTCTGAAAGGTCGAAATATTCCTGTTAGTGGTTTCTTTGTTGTGTATGTTTGGCACAACTGTTTTCTTTCATGTGTGTTTTTTTTATTGAAAAGGATATCTTTGGGTGGTGTTCAAATGAAAAAGTATGCCCTACATATATATCAATTCCTTCTAAACATAAGATGTGTCTTGTGTGGATTTATGCCATTCAGCTGCATTGGAACATTACTGTTTAGTACCATGTTATCTTTTCTCTTAGGAGGAAGGAATAAGGAGTCAGATTTGCACTCTCAGAATTTGATTATACTAGGAATTCGTGAAATAGTAACAGGAATAGGCCACCTAAATTGTTGTACTTTTATATTGTGCTGCAAGGAATTGAAGAATATTTGGATCTGCTTTGTTGTGCTGATCTGGGTTAAATCATGATTTTTGGTTTGATTTAAATCAATTGATTTTTGGGCTTCTTTTGTTATCCTTGCGGTGTGGGACAAACCCTTGACTGTTGCAAAAATGGCGGATGACTACATGATCATTCTGCCATTACAACTTAGTTTCTTGGATCACTTTTTTGGAGGGTTTCTTGAATCACTTGGTATGTGAACAAGAAAAAAAGAACTGTTTTTCTTGCATTATTGTCTTAATTAAAATGTTGACATTGCTCCCTTTCATTACCGTTTAGCCATGCAACCGACTTTTTGCCAGTTTGCCAGGTGGGTTATCTAATGGTCCATCACAACTTGTTGCTCCCACGGAGAAAACTTCTCTTGCTATTTGTCATTTGCCGACTTCAGATTCAAAAGGATCGGCTGATCTGGAAGTTACTCCAGAAGAGGTTGTCGTGGCTTTAGGTCTAGATGCAAGCCAGCTACTCACATCTATATCAGGAGTGAGTACTTCAGTGTTTGACCCAGTGCGTACTCCATCCCTTGAAGCCCACATCCATGGTGAGATTGGTGCCACCAAACATACTTTCGGAAGTCAGCAGGCAAGAGGAGAATATAAGGTGGTTTCTGATGATGTCTCAACAGTTCTGAAAGGTACATATATATATTTTCCAGTTGGAACCACATTTTGGTTAGCCTTGTTATGTTATTAATGCCTTTTCATACTTCTAGACACATCTCAACCTTCTGGTTCATCATCTATTGTGCTACCATCTGGTAATAGGCCATCTTCTAGCTACAGTAATCGTTCACAGCAGTTAAGTGGCTCGCAAAAAGGTACCTGTCAAATTCTGAACTCTTATATATGGGTCCAATCCTCAGCATGTCTTTTTGGAAAATAACTCGACATCTATTGCTACTAGTGTTCAAAATCATGGGTTTGTAGCGTCACTATTACTGTTTCACCATCCAAATGCGTCACTATAGAGCAAATGCATGCTATTACAGCTGCAACTGCTGTAAAATAGAGGCGGCTACTTGTAATTTACTATTTTGTGCTAGATTATTAATTGGATAACATGTAATGGGCTTTCAGGTCCATAAGGATTAGTAAAAATAATTCAAAACCATCAGACCCAAGACTTTGAAGTATAAAAGTTGCCTCCTAAACTTTGGAAATCCTTCCATCCTTCCTGTTGTCCATAATTAAAAATGTTTGAATGCCATCATGCAGAACTGCATACAATAGCAGATCTGGAATTATGACCTAACTCAACTTTATATTTTGATGTACTAATGTTTTTATATTTAAGGTTTTTTAGTAATGACAAATACTTTGCGGCAATATTGTCCACTGAGCATGTTCCCAGTCCATAGTTCTTATTATAGTTATGAAAAGCTGTCCAGACTGGTGGTTCGACTGGAAAAAACAGTACCAAAGACTGTTCTGGTCCGGTTCCATGTGCTTAGGTGGAAACCAACTGGGCTGGGCCTTCTGTGTTGTCCAGGAAGCAATGACTTGTGTATGAACCTTCAATAGCAACACACATACATTAAATTTGAACTAAAATTTATGAAACAAAGTTAATATATTGGTATTATGGACCGCCAGTCGGACTGGTAAACTGGTAGCTGGACCTTTTTTTAATAACTATGGTTTTTATGCCTTGATGTGTATATGGTTGACTGGTGCACAGGAAAAGCTGTTATAATTCAATGTTACTGGCTTACTGTTTGTATCACACTTAGTTGGTGAGTACATTTCAGAAAAAAGATAACAAAAAGATCAGAATGCTAGATTATGTTATGAATAAATTTCTCTTTTTTGGATGAATGAATAAATTGATCTTTGGTGGATGTCCGTAACCCCTTTTACCATCAAACCGACAACCTCTTACCACAGATTATTGTTATTTGATAGTTGTTAAACAATTTTTAGGTCATGGTTTTATATTTGTATGGAACAGTCCTTTTGAAAATCTTGCCTTTGCTTTACTAATTATAATGTGAATTTTGTTATCTAGTTATTCCAAATAAAGAGTGGAAGCCAAAATCAACAAACAAATCCACACAAGCTGAAAATGTTACCCATGTACCTGTTACTGTGGTGACTGTTCCCCAGTCAGTTCCGGTATCAAATTCCACTCATAAGGAAGATCTCTCTTTGAAAGGGGACAAAAGGCTTGGTGATATGCAGTTGTCGGACAAGCAGCATGTCATTATTCCGGATCACCTTCAGGTCTCAGAGTCAGAAAAATATGGGCTCAGTTTCGGCAGTTTTGGCACCAGTTTTGAACAATCTGTGGGCTTTCCAAAGGATCCTGAAAGTGAGAAGAGCTCTACACCGCCTGAATATGAATCATCTCAGGAGGTGGATGAAGTTGTGGACGAACCTGCCACTAGGTTTGTATTTTAGTTCATGTCTTTGATGTTATGCAATGTTATTAAGTTGTTCAGTGTATGTTTGACTACTGTAAGTATCTTATGTTTAGTGAAAATGATGCCTGCAGTTCTGAATTGGTGGTCCTCTCTGTGTCATTGAGTGGCACTGTAGCAGATGTGTGCTGCAGCGACACTGTAATAGCCAAGATGCTGTTCACATGGGTCCACCTACCCACATAATCCTTCTTAATAGTATATACTTATCCTATAAGTTATCCATATGAGTTTTGAGTTGGATTGGATTGTTAGAGATAAGTCTTAGTGGACTATTCAAGTCAGCCTTATAAAAGGCTACATATTATAGCTTATGAGATCAAGCAAGAATAAATAATTAGTCATTTCTAGTATCTCATCTCCTTCAAGCCATGTCGTCCCGGCCCTGGCCCTCTTCTGTGCGATATTTACCCCGTGACATACGTCCCGGCCCTGGCCCTCTTCTGTGCGATATTTACCCCATGACATACTTTGTATGAGTTTGTACACATTTGCTTTGCGAGGGGCCGTGGGCTACTGTATTTTATTTGTGTACGTATGTTGGACTTGGACGTGATTCTAGATGTTTTCTTGTAGCTTACTGGTGGTACACATCTTGGTGTCAAAATAATTATTGTGGTCCTCACCTAACAATTAGTTTGTTAATTAAAGTGTATCATGCAATTAAAGTTATTTTCTGCATTATGACTAACATTTTGTCATCAGTACTATGTACAGTCAGGGAGTTAGTAGCTTTGAGTTGCATATATCCTTAATTTTTATTTGGTAACTGAACTGCAGTCATCAGGATGCATCCTCTACTGGTCAAACGGCAGCTGAGCCCGGTCTGCAGCAGCTGCCTGCTGAAATGACACATAATATTTCACCTCAAGAGTTATGTGATTCATCAAGTACTCCCGAAGTTGCAGAATCAGATCAATCAAAGGATGCACCAGCTTCACACATACCCCAAGATTCAATTGTTCAAAGCACTCCATCTTACCCAACATTTGCATTGGCTCCACAAGTGCAAGGGAATCAGATTCCGTTACTAGAAACATCTGAATCTCAGGCATGTGCAGCACTTATTTGACCCATGCTTTCTATTCATGTATCCCCCATTTCATAATTTCATATGAATATGGTCTGATTTCTTAGATAGATGTTAGTCCTTTCCCGCATTATTTCTGTAGCACGTGATAGTTTTGTCATACTAACTTTTTTTTAATTTCTATGTATAAGATTGCATGTTGCATTATTTCACATTGCTTTACCCACTTGCTGTGCTGGAAATATTGTTCCGTAGCACAGTAGGCTTTGTAGCTGTCCCACATTCTTAACCTTCTTAGTACATTGTTTCACAAGCCACTTGCTTTGTTCCAAAGGTCTAATACGATTGGGTTGTAGCCTTGGCCCAATCTTTTATGTTTGTGCACCCAACATGAGCTTACCGACTCCAGAATAGACTACATACATTTTCTAACCCACCATCGTCTGAACTATCCACACTCCACTGTCTAATTACTTCATTTTTAAAGTATAACCTAATAATTATTTGTTCGAGTCTTAATAAACACTGTCAAATTATGCATACAGGTGCAACAGCCAAATGATTTTTCTGCAATCTATTATTCACAACTCTACCGGCCAATTGCTGATGTTGATGGCCGTCTCTCACCATTTACTGCTCCTGCAGCTGCTATCAAGTATGGGAACATTTCAGTTCTGCCTGCTCAAACTAGCCAGACTCCAGAGGTTTGCATCTAGACCTTTTTATCATCTCATATGCATCCCAGTGGCTGTACCTGAGCTTATTGATGTGGAAGCTTAGCCAATTAATGTAAATAATTTATTTGGCTGTGTATATATAGCGCATTTAGTGCATCACCATGTTGTGCATCCAATTCCTTGCCAGCTTTTCAATCTCATAGTAAAATAGGTTGGTACGAATGGTGTGTCTATGTGATGCCAAAATTTCAAACACAAATCTCGATCTGGTTAAGATTTTTTAAGATATACACACACTGAATTGTATCGAGTATTCTTTTTCAGCTTTTTTGCATCTTCTCTAGATTGAGTATTAGTTTGGTGCTGGTTAGTGGATAATACACTACTATTCTTCCTATTTCATATTTCTTCCATATAACTCTTTAAGATGATGGCTGCGCGAGTATCACATCTTGCCTTTAAGATGATTCTGTCTGCTATATTCATGCCTATTTTCAGAATCCCTTAATATTAGGTATAGTGTATTCCCTTGCACAAAAAGGTATATTGCATTGTCATCACTTGATTTGATTATTTAGGGATATTTAGGGCTAATTTGGGCTGATGCAAAGTGCTTTTTTCGTGCCATTAATCTTCACTAAATTAATGAACTTCATGTTTCATTAGTCTTCAAGTACCATTATATATGTAATTTTGCTGTGTACAACAAGATTTTACATTGTCTAGGTCTGGCAGTAGTTCGTTTTCTGGATAGGTTGATAATTTCTGTTAGACACCTGTTTTTTGTGTTTCAGTTTAATCTTTTGATTTCAGTTTAGTTCCTCACTGTTTCGTTTTAGTTACCACAGGCAGTCAACTCATTGGTGCTGTCTTCATCTGGGTCCACTCCAATTGGCACCCCATCTCCTGGAGTTGTACCAAGTTCTAATGCTATTCCACAACAACCCCTTCCTGTATTCCGTCAGCCTGTGGGTGTACCTCTACCTCATTATCAACCAACCTTTCTCCCATATAATCAGTATATCTCTCAGTTCTATGTTCCACCGCATACCCTTCACCATTTCATGGGTAATCCCATGTTTCCTCAACCGCCTTCAACTGGAGGTATGTATCCACCTGTAAGTGCAGCTGTTGCACTGCCAGTCAAATACTCAGCTACTGCATACAAGCCTGGTGCCACTGGAAGCCAGACACATGCTGTAACCCCTGGTGCCTATGGAACATATGGTTCTAGTCCATCAATCTATACCAATAACACACTGGTGGCAAGCGGAACTGCGACAGAGAATGATGATGTTAGTGGATCACAATTCAAAGAAAATAACATCTATATTGCTGGGCAGCAGGTAAATGTTTATGCATATCTATGAGCAAAAAGCTGTAGTTAAGACAACTTTATTTATTAGAAAGTTTTTCTTGAAAAATGCTGTATGTCATTGACAAGTTCAAGAATTACTTTCTTGGTGCTGTAGTAATTATGGAGAGACTTCAAGCGAGGTTATTTCTATATAAGGGTACTAAATGTCAATTCACTGTTAAAAGTTTGGCCTTCTGATGTCTTTTGACACCCTAAATTTATGGCTAAGGAGCTCCAAGTGTGATACAATTGCCAAATGTCTTCAGTACTTGCTTCAAATTTATATTTAGGGGTTTCTAATGTAGGAACCTCATAAACCAATGCAACGGACATTATAGTTAGGGGTTTTTCTTTTTTTCTTCTCATGTGCTCACTTGCTTCAATTTTTTGGTTTAGTTAGTTTAAGTTCATTTGAATTTATTGGGTTCTCTTCAGAGTTCCAATCCAACTAAGTTCAGGCAATTCAAGTTATATGATTTTTTTTGAATGAAAACAGTAGGAAAGGATCCTACTGTATATAAATTATTAAATATAGTAAGTCCAAAAAAACTTTACATATGTACAAACAAAGGAAAAAGTTCTAGGAATTTTTTTCTTCTTACACTAAGTCATGTTGCTTATACTAATTGTTCATCATATCATTGACAATGAAAATGCCAAATTTAGAACCACGAAATTGTACCAATGAACTGTCCAATGACTTCTTGGAATCTGTGGTAGACTTGTTTCTTACTATTTGGTATATGTTGATCAGAGTGAAGGCTCCGCTGTCTGGATTCCTGCACCTGGACGGGATATATCTGGTCTCCAGTCTAGCTCCTTCTATGGCCTGCCTCCTCAGGGGCAGCACCTGGCATTTGCCCCTGCTCAAGCTGGTCATGGTGCCTACGGAGGGATGTACCACCCAACACAGACGCTGGCTGGAGCAGGTGTTCATCCACTTCTCCAGCCATCGCAGACCATTGCTGGAGCTGTTGAAATGGTCGGGTCACCTGCCAATGGTTATCAGCAGCCACAACGTGCTCAGATGAACTGGGGTAATTATTGACTACAGGTAGTACATTCTTGCGACTAGCCACTGTAGGATGAAAAACAGCAGTTATTTGTTGGATACCTCGGTGTGTTGGTAAAGCAAGTTTTTGAGTTTTCAGCAGAGGTGCCTGATCAAGAGTGTAAATATCATCAAGCATGGGTGATCTGCAGGGAAGGGTTGCAGATTCCCAGATGGCCTAGTGGTTTTATTTGTAGCAGGAACTGACCATTAAGACGAGGGTCTACGCAGGTTCTGTTCTTTTGCCTTGCCCCCTTCATTTTAAGTTTGCTGCAAGAAAGCACGAGTTTCTTCTCTGAGGTTATATTATACTTTGGACTTCGAGTCGTGAAAGTGAGCTAGTGGGGTTTTCATTCTTTCCGCTGCTTTACATGTAAAGTAAATTTTGGTGCTACGAGAACATATGTACTGTTGTGATCCTGTGTAATACAAACAGCGGTATAAAACAACCCTATGTTGCAGCAAACAAGTCTTATTCTTCTCTTGCGTATTCTGGATTACACTTCAATATTCTGATCTACCAACAGGAGAAAGGAACCTAGGGTGTATTTGGTTGCTCGCGTATCTTAGCCTGGCCCGTACCAATGAACTCGCATGAGCGTAGCCAGGCTCAACTGATGCAATTTGCAGTAGTAGTGGGTTGATTGGTTGATTGCATCAATGGGACAGGCTCTACTGGGACTGTAAGGTTATTTTCAAACTCTTTTTAATATAAAGATATGTAGTTTTCTTACGTGTTCGAGAAAAAAAAAAGGCTCTACTGGGACCTTGTTTGGTTTGCAGCATATGCGTTGGTATGGTGACCTTGCAGAAGACTTGGTAACATTACCAACAGTCCACCACTTCTAGGAAAAGAAAAGACCAAAAAACAATTGGTTCTTGGTTCACTAAAATAAACATTTGCTAGAAATTGGAACTGTGCAATATGGGTGGATTTGACTGCGGCTGATGGTTTTTAATCTTAGTAGAGTGTTTGTATGAACGAACTGAATATTGATAAGCTGTTTTGAAAATGCTGTTCCAATAAATCACTTTAAAAGGAAGTCATTCTATTTGTTTGTTCAAGAGAAACTATAAGCTAAAAAAAGGGGTTTATGGGTAGGTTCTTTTGACTTGATGGCTTATGATTTATGGTTTAAATATTTAAATTCTGATTGTTTGTGAGAGGAAGTACGAAGAGGGAAATGGTTGTATGTGATTTTGGCCGATACAGCTGAACTTAGTACACTTTTTATTATATTTTTCTATTGACTCTGTTTTGAAAAAATACGTCGTTTAAAAGCTAGTTACTGTAGACAGTATAAATATAAGCCATATATAAGCTGAAAAGAACCCAGCCAGTCTCTAACATCTTTTAACATACAAGATTAACACCTATCATCTCTTTCCCAAAAAAATTAACATCATCGAAAACATGAGATTAATAGGGATACAACTAATAACTACCAAAGAAGAAAATTAACCTCAACTAAAAAAGAGGATTGTTGATGGGCATATATTAACCTTCTCTTTGTCGAGATCTCTTGGATGTATATACAATGGCTAGTTTTTGCCCCTCTTTAGGGGGGGTATGAGAATAAGTAATATGGGACTGAACTAGGGGGATAGCTCTCTAACAATAGAATAAGCAATATGAGACTGAACTGGGTCTCATGGGCTTACTGCCCCTAATAGGCCTAGTTTAGGTAAAGTGTCCATAGCGTCGGGCCGTGTAGAACAGGTCGATATACAACACTCCCATTTGAATACTTTGCCAATGTTATGTTCATGTCTTGTTAAAATCTCCTATTGAAAACCAAGTGGGAAAAAAGAAGAAAATAGTACATAGCTTGCATTTTTCTCATTGCACTTGTTGCCTCCTTAAAACCATTCAATTGAGAAAATCCATTAGGACAAAAACAAGAGAAAAAAGTATAACATTAACCCTTCCAGATTTGATTGTGACCCTCACAGTCCCATTGTTTTGATCCTTAAAGATTATAACGATCAAGTGATATATCTTTGCATAAACTTTTATCAAAGTTCAAGTGATTAGTTGCCATCCTAAACATTGGAGACATAGGGTATTCAATCCAAATCTTTCACCTCGCTCGCGCTTAAGACTCAAAAGTCTAGAGTATGAGAATCTATATTAGATATCTACTCCCCCTAAAGATGATAACCATTGAAATCTTCTTATTCCATTGCTATATAAAAATCCCTTTGAATAGATGTACACAAGGATCTTGTGAACATATCACAAGTTTGTTTATGCCAAATTCACAGCTCACTGTTCTTATAGGAATCGCGAGTATGCATAATTTATGCTTGATATTCTTTCTCATATTTACCCTTTCACATAACCACTTTTTGATCTCATGCAATACAAGTACTCTTGTGCAATACAAGTACTCATTATCATCCTAGAGGACTATAAGGGAAAATATAGTTGCAGTACCTTATTATTGTTGGATACTTAATCCAGTTCCTTAACCATATGGGTATTTACTTTTTACGACTATCTATTGAGTGGTTCTTCCAAGATTACATCCAATGTCTATCCATTAGTCTTATAGTGGATATAGAATCTCGGAGTATAACCAGTCCATAACTTGGCGTAGTAGGAATTATACTATTTACCAAAATCTTTCATGACCACCAATGTAATTAATTCCTTCAAAGGACATCACAGGATACAATATCATTGTTCCCATACCCTTTGATATCTTAATGCACCATATAGTATCGTTAAAACAATCACAAACACATGAATCACACCTGAATCAATTTGTGAAATATATAAGTGCCCTTTTGTGTGCCATCTATACAAATATGGTCTTATCATTTCTTTCAGGATATGCTTAGTACATCCAATGGTATAACATCATATTTTGCCAATTCATATCAAGCTGGTACGCAAGATATAAGTATATAATCTCATGTTTCAATACTCTTTCTTTTGGGTCTAGATGGTGCTTAATCCACTCCAAGGATTGTACGATAGTTGGTGTCTTCAGCACACGGGTTAATCTCTATTAAGCCTCCTTAGCAATTATTTGTAGGTGCAATGACTGGTAAATGAGTGATCTCTCAACATCCACTCAACTTCCATGTAGATATTAGGATTTACTTTCTTTTAGGTAATTATCACCACTCTTATATCCTTTGTGGTTCTATTGACATTAATGTTAGAACTATCTTACACAGGTCCTATCATGAACTCACAAGGACTAGTTACACAGGTCATAACTATCTTATTTACTGTATTTTTCAATTCAATAAGCTCCTCTCTTACACAGGTCCTATCATGAGCTAGCATAATTCTTGCAAGAGAATAAACCATCGTTAAGAAATTCTTTATACTCTAAGCACATACTACAAAGGCTAGCTCTAATCTCAATAATTTCAGCCATAGCCTTCTCTAATTGCTCAAGGTGAGTAGAATTAGTCAATTTTAATTACTCAATTTCAGCAAGCATGGTAACACTACAATCACATTCATTTTTATCCAAGGACCTAAAATGGTTCATTTCTAACTTAGCACTATCAAACTTATGATGTAAGACAACACAATAATCATATGGCATAGAAGCATTTGATTTCAATAAATCATTTTCAGATTTTAGACACGCAAGATAATTGTTCAAGTTTCCATATATACAAGGAAGGACTCATGATCATACATGGAGGTTCTCAATTTAACAAGCTCAAAGGATAACTCAACCTTTTCTCTCTAAGTTCTTACTTTCTACCTAAGAGCACTCGATTGAAATTCTTAGGACAACAAGCTCTCAATGAGTTTCTTCTTGCTTACATTACTTAGCTTGAGTAGGAGATCATCCTTGAAAGGATTGTCATCAATGCTCTTGTCATGATCATCCTTGACCAGCTTTTCGATCACTACTCTGCACATATGTAGGATCAAGGATAATTGACTAGAGAGGGAGTGAATATGAGGTTTTTAAATTCTTTTATCTAAAATATAATTTTATAGCAAATATGAGTAAATAAAATTGTTTTGCACAATTCAAAGCATAGATATTCTATGTCCTGCTATGACACCACAAATCTATGTCTAGGCAAGATACAATTCTAAATAAGTCAATCAATTAATTGCTAGGAATGTAAGTGCGGAAAGTAAAGGGCAAGAGAGATAAACCACACTGAGAACACAAGATTTTTTTCCTATGGTCTCGAAGACTTGCTGGTCTCCCCTAATTCATGTCAAGGGAGTTGAACTAATCAAGCTGGCTCCTTGCACAACTTGAGCATTTCTTCAATCTACTATTGGTAGCTCTTTCCCACTCCAAGAGGCGAGCTCTGAACTTCAAAACCACATGAGGTCTCTTTACAACCTTCTTTGACAAGATCACCGCACCAACTCCTCCAAGCCATTTAAGTGTCAGCAACCACCAAGAGTAATAAGCCAATAATGCTTACTTGAAGTTTTCAAGTGCTACAAAGATCAACTAGATGATATAATGTACTTAAATGCTCTCAACAACCTCAAAATGAGAAGTAAAGCACTGGAGTTAATGATAGGGATGCAAGAGTTCAAGAGTATTCAATGAGAGTTTAAGAGTGCTTGTTTGTTGCTGGTGAGAAAGTATTTATAATCTCCACCTACCAGAATGACCATTGAGGACAAAATCCCCAAAAATCAGGTGGAGCGGCACTACCGCCATGTATCAGCTGGTACTACCACACCCATTATTCAACGACTACTTTTTGTAGGAAGTAGTCGCTAATTTTGACCATGTATTGGCTTTGGAAATAGAAAATTGGTCGTCAGAGTAGAAATAGAAGCAGTTGTAGTAGTGGTGTTGGGGAAGAAGGCGTGCTGGTGATGTTAGTTAAGGGAGGTAGTCAAAGCCTAGGAGTAGCGACAGGCATTGTCCTAGAGGAAGATGTCGCTGGTGCTGGAGCCAAAGGGGAAGAAAGCTACAGGGGCCGTCATTGTCATCGTTGAGGTTGCCATCGTGGTCGGTATCGATGGCCGCTGGTGTAGCGGTCAACAGTTAGGAGCGAATGAGCACTGATGCCAGGAGGAATTGAGAAAAGAGGTGAGGAGGAGCTCGAGATGGGTTTGGGGGCATAGGAGACGATGGCACTAGGCACGAAGGGATGGTGGAGTAGAGGTGACTGACATAGTTGGAAGGAAAGTGGTGATGTTTGGTGGAAAGAATGCATTGTGGAGATTGCTTGGGTTCGATTGAGCTTGGCTTTACTTTTGGCTTGTACATGCTACAGGAACTAGCTTTTAAACATGCATATTTTTAAGGCGAGGTTAACAGAAAAATTATAGTAAAAAATGTACTGAGTTTATCTATACTGGTTAAAATCACATGCAACTATTTTTCTTTGTGTACTGCCACTCACAAACAGTTAGAATTAAAAATTTTAAGTTATAAGTCATAAACCACAGCCTAAAAGAACCCATCCTGATCTAACCCAAGTGACAATGGCAACAGCATTGGTTTGCCAAGATCACTGCTTTGTGCTGTTGTCCAAGCTCTCCTTTCAGTAGCCATCTGCGTCCACCCCCTGCAAACCCCACGTCGTGGCTGTCGCATGCAAAGGATGGTCTACTTCTTCCTTGACCTCACCCTGGAGGTAATGTCCCCTCCTATCTTTCTCTGGTGTTCCTCAAGTAAATTTTTGTTAGCTGCCATTCTTCCCCATGTTTGCCAAATGCCAGCTCAACACTCCAGAGTAAGATTTTCATTGGTTGTTGCTGTTACAAAACCTAGAAGGTTACATTGTGGACAAATACCCAAACTACCTCTGAAGGGTTTAGACTATAAATAGAGAAGCCCATGTACAATGAGAAGAGATCTAAAAAAATTTATAAAGACTACGTTCCCTGGTGTTCTCTCTCAACTATTCTTTTGCGTTCTTTTGTATTTAGTTACGTGGATTGCATTGGGTTTCAATTATTTCTCAATGTGTTATTAGCACGAATTGCTCTACAATGTACAAGGTATGCAAATCACGAACCAATCTATTATACATTGCCTTTCATATTTCAATCTAGATTGATACTATATTTGTTTGTAATACCATGATTAGATTGATCATGTTTTAGTTGTTCTTAGTCACAGATTGATATACAATTTGCATACAAGATTATTCAACTCTCTAAAATCTGGTAGATTGACCATCTAGCTTCTAGATCAGATTGCATACTCAGATTAGAATCAGGATCAATTCGAGAAAGAAAATCTTGCAAACTGTCGTGCAAATGCTATGGGGAATCATGACTCCCGTCGACGTCGTTGAGATGCTAGTCGCCCAAAGCCGCTGATGCTGGCTACCCAAAGCCATTGACGCTGGCCGCTCGAAGCCGCCACTCACTTGAACCGCTGCTCCACCGCTCATTAGCTGCTGAGGCTACCTCCAAACCACCATGTGCGACCACCACGTCCAAAGTCAAGCTCGGACACCTCTGCGCTCGAGGTTGTCTCTGCACCCGGCCGCCCCTGAGCATGGTGCTCGAAGCCGCCGGCTACAACTCAGATTTGTTCGCTGGGAGCACACGAGAGCCGCCACATTCGTCGCGCCCGAGGCCGACCACCGGGGGCCAGCCATCGCCTCCATGCTCTCATGCTCAAGGCTGCCCGCCCGAAGCCGGTTGCTGCCTCTGGTCGCGACTTGAGGCCACTTCCTGAAGCCGACCACCATCGGCCGTAGCCCACGTGCCCTGTGCCCAAGGCTGCACACCTAAAGCCACCATTGCCTTTGGGCCAAAGGTTGCTGGCCACCAACTCGTACCTTCACCGCTGTCGCTCACCTGCACCCAAGGCACGCCGCCCGTGGTGACTACCACCACCACGATGGGGGAAGTTGGGCGGGTAGGGTTATGGCCAAGTGGGCTGCTGGGCCAAAGCGGGCCGAAACCGGCCCATTAGAGTTTTGGTAAATTACGAAGTTTTGTTGAGAATGTGAAAATATTTATAAATTTAACCCCGAAGTTTATCAAAATAGCAAATAAGTCTAGCAGACCGAATTTCTCTCTACAAAAATTAATTTTTTGGATTATTTGAGCTTCATTATAATCTAATTAGCATTCTGGTATTATTATGTGCTTCTGGATTTATTTTTTTAGTATATTATTTCTGCTTGTTAGTAATTCAAAAAATTGCTTATTAATTAGCAAACATTCATTAAAAATTTCTAGAAAATTCCAAAAAACCCTAAATAATGTCTACTAAATATATAAAGTTCATACCTTACTGATTTAGCAATATTCATACTTTTACTTGTCATAAATTTAGAAATGTGCATGAATAATGTAGGAAATATCTGACATCGCTAAGAAGGAGTTTGCTGAGTTCGCCCTAGACGGTAGCAATTACCTCACATGGGGCAATGGATGCTAAGATCAACTTGACAGCTTGATCACTCGACCCCGCCATAACCCAACCAACAGTTGGGGCTCCCACCATTCCTGAGGTCGCCAAATGTGTGGCATTGCACTTCTTGAGGCACCACATCCATCCAAACCTGGAATCTGAATACCTACTAAAAGTGGACCTGTTGGCATTGTGGAATTCTCTGAAGAAAAGGTATGACCAGCAGAGGTCCATCATGCTACCTAAAGCACAGCATAAGTGGACCAACGTATGGTTCCAAGACTTCAAGAAGGTATTAGCATATAATTTTGCTATTCATAAGCTTGTTTTTAAGCTCAGATTTTGTAACTAGAAGATTACATATGCTAAGATGATAGACAAAATTTTGAGCACTTTTGACCCCACCCACAGGACACTCTAGCAGCAGTACCATTAGGCCAAGTACAAGAAGTACTCAGAACTAATTACCACTCTTTTCAAGGCAGAGAAGAATAATGAGTTATTGATGAAGAACTATTAGACTTGCCCCACAGGTCACAGCCATTGCAGAAGCTCATTTCTAGAAGACTAGTGATAGCTAGGGCCATGAAAAGGGTCCCATGCAAAAGAGTGAAAAATGGAAGAAGTTAAATGTGCAGAAGGGAAATAGCAAGCCCATTGGATGGGGCAAGGAAGAGGAAAACAATAGAAGTGAGACTCGAGCAACAAGATAGCCTACCCCCCGCACGTTGTTATATGTGTGGTTGTATGGATCACAAGTCCCGTACTTGCCGCACCCCGAAGCATCTGGTAGATCTCTGCCAAGAGTCCATTGGCAAGGGTAAGAAGGCGCCAGGGAAGAAGGCAGAGTCACACATCATTGATCAGTCTAATACTGATAAGGGTGATGCACCGAATGCAAAAATGGAGCTCAACACTATAGCAAGGGGTGATCGCTTGGAGGTTAACCTATATGGCGATTTACAGTAGTCTATAGGCAGCTTCCTCGGACAACTCAAGATGTCATAGTTTTCTTAGGTTTCCTTTACCAGTTTTGGTCATTGTACAAGAATAATGAATTTCTTATGCTCTTCTGGAGCATTAATTGTTTAGGATTTAAATATTAATTCTTGAAGAATAAATTGAGTTGCCTATTCTTTTGGGCTTTATTTCTGTTGAATTATTATTTGATTATATTATGTTATATATAGAACAACTCCTTAAATCCGATGGTGGGGAAGGAGATATGTTTGGTAAACAGTGGAACCACTAACTCGATTCTAAGGGATACCAAGTATTCCCATACATTAACTAAGAAAATGAAAAATGTAATGACTATGGCTGGAAGTGATGCTCTAATCATTGGCACTGGAAGAGCCACACTTGTTCTCCCTATGGATACCCGAATAGTAATTGAGGATGCTCTCTTGTATACCAAATCAAAGTGTACCATATTAAGTTTCAAGGATATTCACTTGAATGATTTTCATGTGGAGATTGGTAATAAAGGGAGTACAAAATAGCTCATCCTAACTAAATTTGATGGTGATCAGAAACGAGTGGTTGAAAAACTTTCCTCCTTCTCATTTGAGTTATACTATATCTACATCAAACCTGAAGAATATGTTGCAATGAAGATAGAGTATAAAACCTTGGAGCCTTTTAAGATCTACCATGATCGATTAGGGCATCCTAGGAATAATGAGAAAAATTATAAATAATTCTATTACCCATAGTTTAAAAACTCTATCATTTTCTAAACCTGAAGATTTCTTATGCATAGCCTTTGCCAAAGGAAAACTTATAACTAGACCCTCTTTTTTGAAAATTGAGGGGGAATCACCTATTTTCCTAGAGAGAATACAAGGTGATATCTGTGGACCTATTCAACCCTTGTCAGGCCTCGTTGGATATTTTATGGTGGTATTAGATGCTTTTACTAGGTAGTCTTATGTATGTCTGTTGTCTACTAGGAAACACACTTTGGCTAAATTAATAACAAACATTATCAGATTAAGGGCAAACTTTTCAGATGAAAAGAATAAATCCATTAGAATGAACACTCAATACCACATGTCCACACTCAGACAGGCCTTGCAGAGTCATTCATTAAATGAATTAAACTAATTGCTAAACCACTATCGCAAAATTGTAGGCTTCCCACCATTTGTTGGGGGCCATGTAGTGTTGCACGCTGCCGCACTAATAAACTTAAGACAGACTACATACTACTAGATTTACCCCTTACAACTAGTTTGTGAAAAAGAACCAAGTATTTTTCATATGTGAAAATTTGGCTGTGCTGTATATATGCCAATTTCACCACCACAACGTATGACTATGGGCCCCCACCGAGAGGTTGGGAGTCTATGTAGGTTTTAAGTCTCCGTCGATTATCAAATATCTTGAGCATACTACAGGAGACATGTTTATAGCTCGCACGCCAATTGCATTTTTGATGAAGATAATTTTTCGGTATTAGGGGAAGCAAAGTATCTTACTGAAAAATATCGAGAAATAGGTTGGAATGTCTCGGCTATCGAAGCCCTAGATCCACGCACTACATAGAATGAACTAGAAGTTCATATACCTATAGTAAATAGCAAATAATCTGCTAGATGCCTTTATTGATCAAAAGGAAGTAACAAAATCTTATATACCAATAGTAAATACCCCGGAGAGAGTGGAAGTACCCTAGACGGATATTCAAACCACTCCAACTCCTCATATGAAGAGAGGGGGAGAGCACCGGATAATGAGTCCTTGATTCCACGAAGACATCAACAGAAACAAAAACTCGAAGAAAATAAGTTACCTCCTAATTCAGTAGAAAAGCTCAACCTGACATTGAGAATATCCCTGAATCAAATGATCATGATAATAGTAACCACAATATAATTGTATGCGCATAGTCAATACTGGGACATCGAAACAACCAGACTTCGTTGTTGTGGAAAATTACAAGGAGCTAGATGAACCAAATGAAGAAATATGCACTAATTTTGTTGAGTCGGGAGAATTATATAAGAGAAAGACTACAATTGTTGACATTCACTTTGCCTTGAAAATTGCTAGAAACCTTGAGCTGGATCTAGAACCAAAGTCCTTAGCTGAATGCCAGAAGTATTCAGATTGGGGTAAATGGAAGGAAGCAATTGAGACAGAATTACTCTCGCTGAATAAAAGAAAAGTGCTTAGTTCTGTAGCCTGAACACCACCTAAAGTGTTCCCTGTAGGATCCAAATGGATTTTCATTTGGAAGAGAAATGAAAAATAATGAGGAGGTGAGATATAAAGCGAGACTTGTAACACAGGGGTTCACGCAGAGACCCGACATTGATTATGATGAAACTTATTCTCCTGTCATGAGTGGAATAACGTTCCGATATTTAATATCAATGGCAGTAGGTATGAATTTAAGTACATAGTTAATGGATGTAGTGACCACACATTTATATGGGTCACTAGACTCAGAGATTTATATGAAAATCCAAGAAGGAGTAAAAATTTTGAATCCAAATAAATTAAATCACAACATGTATAGCATCAAATTGGAAAGGTCGCTGTACATATTAAAACAGCCCAGAAAAATGTGATACAACCGGCTTAATGAATATCTCTTGAAGAAAGGATACACTAATAATGAGGATTGTCCTTGTGTTCATAAAGAAATCATAGAATAGATTTTGTATTATTTTGGTGTACGTGGATGATCCGAATATTATTGGAATGACAAATGACATAAAGGAAGCAAGCTTCTATCTTGTTAAAAAGTTTGAAATGAAGGATTTGAGACGAACCAAATTTTGCTTAGACTTGCAGTTGGAGCACCTAGAGGGATTTTAGTATACCAATCCTCTTATACCAAGAAGGTTTTATAAAAATTTAATATGGATAAGTGATGTCCATTAAAACCCCGATGATGGTTCGATACCTAGAAGCGGATAAAGATCCTTTTAGACCAAGGATGGAAAATAAGAAAATTCTTGGACCAAAGGTTCCATATTTGAGTGCTATTGGGGCACAAATGTATCTTGCTAACTGCACAAGACCGGATATTGCTTTTATAGTTAATTTGTTAGCCAGATACAGCGTAGCTCCAACTCGAAGACATTGGATTGGTGTGAAAACTCTCCCTAGGTATCTTCAGGGGTATGCAAGATCTTGGATTATTGTACCTGAAAAATCAAGACTTGACTATGGTTGAATATATAGATGTAGGATATCTGTCTAATCCATATAATGCAAAATCCCAGACAGGATTTGTTTCTTTGTGGTGGTACAACCATTTCTTGGCGGTCATTTAAGCAAACCTTGGTAGCTACATCTATTAACCACTCAGAAATAATCACATTGTATAAAGCCTCACAAGAATGTGTTTGGCTCAGACAGATGATTAGCCATATTAAAAAGTCATGTGGCATAAACACCGTTGATGACCCCACTATTATCTATGAAGATAATACAGCTTATGTAGTAGATATGCAAATGGGATACATTAAGAATAATATCATGAAACATATTGCTTGTAAAATTTTCTATTCTCATGAACTCTGGAAGAACAAATAGATAAATGTATTAAAAGTTAGATCTTATGATAATCTGGTAGATTTATTTACGAAATCTCTCCCAGCCTCTAACTTCTAGAAGTACGTTCAAGGCATAGGGATGAGATAACTTAGAGAGGTACAAGTTTTAGGGGAGTAATTTTCTGAACTATAGTTCTTATGTAAGACTAGAATACTTACATGATTCTAAAGATATAATGTTGTACTCTTTTTTTCTTTATGAGTTTTTTTCTGAAGTTTTCTCATGTGAAGGTTTTTAATAAGGTAACAAATACAACCCAAAAAACGGATGCGATATACTCTCTTCTTCATCCTTTTTCTCACTGGGTTTTTGGAAGGAGTTTTTAACGAGGAATTTGCATGTCGTTGTATTGATCCAATAAGAAGTGTTATGAAATCTAGAAGGTTACGTTATGAGCAAATACCAAAACTATTTCTGAGAGCTTTAAACTATAAATAAAGAAGCCCATATACAATGAGAAGAGATCTGAAATTTAGTGAAGACTAAGTTTCCTAATATTCTCTCTCAATTATTCTATTGTGTTTTTATGTGATTGGTTGTGCAGATTATATTGGGTTTCAATTATTTCTCAATAGCCGCCAGGTGCTCGACGAAATTTCCCATGTGAGCATGTGTGCTAGACCCAGGCTTGCATGAAAGAAAGGATATGTTGTGGATCACGATCGACACGGAGGTGGGTTCCTATCCGTTGATTAGGTTGTGCATCTGTGGGGAAAAAACATTGCTTAATACTAGTTGAATGTTGGATAATAGTTGTAGATGGAAATCTTAGAGCATCTCCAATAGTCCTAGCTAAGTACTATCTATAAGAATTCCACATCATCTATAGAGTACACACTAAAAATTAGCATTCTAAAGGACTATCTATAAGGGTAGCTATTTGATGTTTACATGCACACACAGTCATTTATAGATGCTGCCTCGTTTTGCGTTATAGACTAGAGACGAAATAGTAGCTAGCTGTTTGTGTTTTGCATACTCTCTTTCCTCCACATAGGATATATGCTGATGTGTACATGTAAATAGTCAGCTGACTCAGCACCATTGGAGATACCCTTATGAGAGTTCTGTTGGGCAATAATTGTACCCTTTGTCTTGTGTCTTAACCCATTTGTTAAAGTAATGGTTCCACAGGGGTATTTTGGTTCACTTAGCTGTGAAACAAGCGAAAGTTAACAATCAAAACGTATTGATTAACGGAAGTGGCACCAACAAAATTTTAAGAAAAAAAAATTGGAGAGATCATCATATGTGCGCCGGCCGCCGGCCCCCGACTGGGCGATCACCTGCCGTCCGTCCGTCCCGCTTCAACATTCGTGCGGCTCCAGATCCGACAGCCCACTGCCGTTGGGCCCCACCAGTCAGAGATGCGGTTCCCAACTCCCCAAAGGTAAGCAGTAAGCAGCAGACGCCACCACGCTCCTCCGACCCCATCGATTCCCATCGCCGTCGCTTCCTACCATCCTGCCGCCCCCCTCCTCCGAATCTCCGCCATTCTCCAACCCTCCTCACCGGAGATCCCTCACATCGGCCGGAGACGCGGCCGTGGATCGTCGCATTCGGCCAAGAAACCGCCGCTCTTCCGAGGTCTCCCTGAATCCCAAGCAGTCCCCAAGTCCAAGATCCAGAGTACCCTTCTTTCGCTCTGACTGTGCTCAAATCTTGGTGTTTTCTGCAGCTTAATGCAAAGTTTGGAGCAGGACTACAGCTTCCGTGGAGCAAGGTGATCTCGAATTCTCGATCCCCATGGGTGGATTCGGGGGCAACTGCAGGGTGGGGTTCGTGCTCTTCTTCTCCACCTGGATCACGCTCGCGGCGCTCAACAGGCTGGTGCGGCCGGTACCGAATGGCTGCGTGATGACCTACATGTACCCGACCTACATCCCCATCTCCACCCCCAAGAACGTCTCCTCCGACAGGTACGGGCTGTTCCTGTACCACGAGGGGTGGAAGCAGATCGACTTCGAAGAGCGCGTCAGGAACCTCGATGGCGTGCCCGTGCTCTTCATCCCCGGCAACGGCGGCAGCTACAAGCAGGTGAAGATGTTTGTATTGTATTTTTTTCCTCCTTGAAATTCACTTTAGAACGAAGCATTGCTACTTGCTGGCCCCAACTATAAATTGCACAAAAGAAGGGACGCTAGTAATGTTCTGGACATGAACAGTATGTTGATGCACCTCATGATTCATGGGCTCGTGGCTGTTGGTGCACTGCTGTCCTAAAAGTCATAAAAAGCTAAGACTAATGTAACATTCAACATGTACTGGATTAGCCACATATGCTGCTGTAGATTAGAGAACGGAAATGAACTACACATTCTTTACTGTTTTGCACCCTGTTCATCCTTAATTCCTGACATTATTCTGGCTAGCTAATGCAGCCCATTTTAGTGGAAAAGAACATGAATCGGTCAGTTAGGTCCAAATTTGAATTTGACATAATCATGTCTGTTCTGTCCATAATGCTATTTCAGAAGGATAGGCCAATTGAATGCTTAGAAAATACGGTGAGATGCCCGACATTAACAAGTTGTGCACTTATGATTTTGCTTATTTTGTTGTGAATGTATAGTATTACTGTTAGACTGCTACTGATGATATAGTGATTGTTTCTTCTATTATCACATTGTGCATCTAGGTGCGGTCATTGGCTGCGGAATCTTTTCGAGCATATCAGAATGGTCCACTTGAGCCTACATTTTATCGAGAAGCATCTAGTGCCTTCTCAGTAAATGAACTGGAAGATTTTTCAGTTCCATCACGATATGGCCGTATTCTGGATTGGTTTGCTGTTGATCTTGAAGGGGAACACTCTGCAATGGATGGTCGCATACTTGAAGAGCATACTGAATATGTTGTCTACAGCATTCACAGAGTAACCAATCCTAACTTTTAATATCGGATCTTAGTATAAATTGTAGTTGTCCCTTCGCTCATAACTGTCATATTTAAGCTTCTATTATCATCCCCACCAAGTGGGAAAATTTCTACTGAACTTCATTTGTAAAATGTGCAATAACATTATGTTTCTGCAAACAAATGCCACAGAATTTCTTTCTAAATGCTTCTAATTTATGCCTGTGTTTAGCTCCTATGTACATACTAATGCTTAAGGTTTTCAGATTGGTTTCAGTGAATATGCTTGAGCATGATTTCTTTCAATTGATTTTATCTGCAACTGGTCTTGTGCTTTGTAGATCCTTGATCAATACAAAGAATCTCATTTAGCGCGATCAAAGGATGGTGTTCAGTCCTCTGGTAACTTGCCTTCCAGTGTTATACTCGTTGGACATTCAATGGGTGGTTTTGTGGCTCGAGCAGCTCTTGTCCACCCGGGCTTAAGGAAATCGGCAGTGGAAACCATACTGACACTCTCCAGCCCACACCAGTACTATCCCTCCCTCTGTGTGTGTGTGGTGTTTTTCTATGTGTTGTGTTGCTTGTGGCTGGGTGGATGAGCGAAGTGTTACTCATGATGTAAAATGAATGCTTATCCAGGTACCCTCCTATTGCACTGCAGCCGTCTCTGGGTCAGTTTTTCTCCCATGTCAATGAAGAATGGAGAAATGGATACAGGACAGGAGTATCACGGAGAAGCAGCCCAAGACTCTCGAATGTTGTTGTTGTCTCTGTATCAGGTGGCATCCATGATTATCAGGTATCCTTTTTGCTGCTAGTATGTTTTCATTTTATACAGAATCTTATGCAGATTTGATTATGTCCATGATATCTTCTTCAATAACAAGATGGACTGATCTGTAAATATGTAAGATCTATGACCGCTTGTTTGCCAATATGTGATACACCTATAGAGACTACAAAATCCTCACAAAATTTAGAAAAAGAAGACCATGTCTATAATATAATAAAACCTATATTCATTTTTCATATTTTTTAGTCCCTTGTAATTTGTGATGTAGATGCTATGCCTCTTTTTTTCTTACGAAAAAGATGCAAGCCTCTATAAGCAAGTTTAAGGGTATGTCTCATAATGTTTATATTTTCTTAGCTGCCACTCTTAAGTATTTTGCATATGTCTAGTTATAAAGTTATCACTTTCTATTCTGAAAAATTGAAATCATGGTTCTTAAACTAGGTGTGCTCGGCTGAGTACTCGCCCGATGACTAGGACTAGGTCCCCTCACCGAGTACGAGCAGGCAAAAACAAGTACGTAACCGGTTTAACCGGTATAACCGGGCGAGTAATCGGAGTAATTGGCTAACAGGCCGTGTACTTGGCCGAGTGGCCTGTCTAGTGTAATGAAGGCATAAAACCCGCGGTCAAATGTAATTAAGTCCACAGCGGCACAGCCCAGCAGAGGAAGCCCACAGCTTATAGCACTGGTAGTGGCACACACACACCTGAGGGTGGCATCGTAGCGCAGTGCGGGAAGGAACCCTAGGCGCAGGAGGGCGGCAGTGACGGCTGATGCATCTCCTCCCTCCGGTGGCGGGCTCCTCTGCTGCGGCTCCTCCCTCCAGTGCTGGCCTCCCCTGCTGTGGCTCCTCCCTCTGGCGATGGCCTCCCCTATTGCAGCTCCTCCCTCCAGCGACGGCCTCCCCTGTTGCAGCTCCTCCCTTCGGCGACAGCCTCCCTTGTTGCAGCTCCTCCCTCCGATAGCCTCCCCTGCTGCGGCTCCTCCCTCTAGTTGTGTCCTCCTTTGCTGCGGCTCCTCCCTTCGGTGGCGTCCTCCCTTACTGTGGCTCCTCCCTCAAGTGGCGTCCTCCCTCATGCGACGTCCTCTCCTACTGCAGCCCCTCCCGCTGGCAGTGGCCTTCCAACTCAAGCCTAGTCAGTTGAGTTTGAGTTCTTCCCCTGCTGCTGAGTTTAGTTCTCCCTGTTTTTCTGTTAAGTAGAAGTATGCTCAGAAATATGCATGAATTTAATGTGACAATGTAATGTCCTAACTATGAAATTAACCAAGCACCACAAGATATGAACAAACAGTATTTTGGAAGAGATGTGAATATTTTAATGTCCTAACTATTAAATCAACCAAACAATAGCATCAAATATGGCTTTGATTTTCCATAAACGTACAGTTACATATATAAATTTGTTATTAAAATAGGAAAACCGGTTACAAGGCCGAGTATAAGGCCGATTACCGTATAATCACTGCAAGGTGAGGTGACTGAGCAAGTACCAGTTACTGAGTTTTAGAATCTTGATTGAAATTAAATCACTTTTGTTCTTGTGCCAATGATACACACGCATATTTAAAATGTGACCTTACTTCTACTGGTAATTTTTCATGTCATTTTTAATTTAAAAAATTTGGTTCAGATTATTGATTTCGCATCACAATGATTATTGCATGGGTTTTTGTTGGATCCTTGATGTATGCATGCTTTCAATGTTTGACACTTCAAAATTGAGTGATCACTGTGTGACATTAACTATGGTTGTTTCTGAAGTAGAGGCCAATTGAATGGTGAGTTTCCATTCATTTTCAGGTTAGGTCAAGGTTGGCCTCGTTGGATGGCATTGTACCTTCTACTCATGGCTTTATGGTAGGGAGCTCTAGCATGAAGAATGTTTGGTTATCGATGGAGCATCAATCTATCCTCTGGTGCAATCAATTAGTTGTACAGGTCGAAAAAGTGTATTCATGTCAAATTCTCTTAGTGCTCTGCAGTATTTTTCAATATTTTACTTATGTGGATTTGAACCTTGTGCAGGTTGCGCACACTCTACTTAGCATGATAGATCCTTTGAATGGACAGCCATTTTCGAGTCCACAAAAAAGAGTCTTTGTGTGTGCAAAAATGCTCCAAAGTGCAGTTCCTCAGTCTTTGAGTTGGATGACTCATGTTTCGGGTTCTCAATCTTCAAATGTTCTTGCGAATGATATCAGGGATGCTAGTGGTACATCTTGTCCATTTCCTTATTACATCATTTGCACAATTGCAAATTGATTGCTTAGAAGATGAAATATTTGTGGGATGCGTCACCTTATTGATGCGCACATAAGGCTTGGCTAGGTCAAAAATGACTATTTCCATATAATAGAATATCATAAGATTTTTGGAAATATTCTTGTCATTTTTTGAATATACTGAAAGAGTATCTAGCATCCTTTTTCATAAATATAGTTTTGCTGTCTGTAAAAGTTCTGTTGTGATTTGTGAGAGTAATTGTTGTTCTCCTCTTCTAAAATCATTTCCATGTATACAATGTGCTAAGAAGGTTTCTGGTCATGGTTCTAATTCAGTACTTGCACTGATCTTTTTAAGTTCCTGTTTTGTTCAATCTGACTTTACTGCTATAATGTGAGGCTCATGGAATTGCTAGTTTAGTATGTTGTAGAGAGCATGTCAAATTGATAATTTAGTATGACATGGTTATATTGCATGGCAAATAGACAGTTCAATTTTAATAGAGAATTTGTCACTAATAATTTCTACATCTTCAATTTTTTTAGATATAGCATAGTACACATGTCCAAACACCATAGTATTTTATTTGACCTAATGTGACAGATAATCATAGCCTCGTAGGGCATTATCAAATTAAATGGTATCAAAATCTCAAGCAATTCTTGTTATCTTAACATAACAAATTATATTTTATTGTAGAATTACAGCGAAAGGATTCACAGCGAAAGGATTCACTTTCTTGCCCCTCATCTGTTCAGTGGACAAGTGATGGCCTTGAAAAGGACCTGCATGTTCAGTCAAATTCGGTTACTGTTTTAGCAATGGATGGCAGGAGAAGATGGTTAGATATTAAAAAGCTGGTAGGTGAAACTGGCTTACTAGTGTTTAACCAGTGTCTTATTTGTGCTGTATTCAAAGTTCTGTTTATTGTTCTAGACACCCTATTAGAAGTTTAGATGGAACAACTTAGTAAGTGAACAAACTTTTGACTGGTTAATTGGTTTCTTGTGAAAGGGATCGAATGACAGAGGACACTTTGTTTTTGTAACAAATCTTGCTCCATGTTCTGGAGTGAGGATTCACTTGTGGCCAGAAAAGCATCATTCGTCCGTACAAAATGAAGTACCTGCCAGTAAAAAGATAGTGGAAGTTACTTCGAAGATGGTGCAAATTCCTTCAGGGCCTGCACCAAAACAGGTAATATTTCTAGTTCACCTCTCATGTACCTACTTACTGACATTCTATATTTGTCTGATTCTTGTACACCAGTTTCTTTGTTACACTACAGATGGTGCAAGTGAATTTTCTGTTCCCAACATCACTCTGTATTCTTAAACTATTAACTGTAATATCTACAAGGCTACATCTTATTTTCCTGTAGTATGTTAGACCATTGTCTAAGAAAATGGCATTTATGTTTTCAGTTCTGCAGATGGATATAAAAATAACTTTTGTTCTTCTATATTGTGGTATCAACGTTGCGCAGTTCCTCCTTCCCTTTGTCCTCTCATCCATGTGTGTGCAGTCACTTGTATGTTTATGTAGGGTACAACAAAAAAAATGTTGCATCAGGGTGCTTTTTTTCTTTCTTTCCTTTCCTTTTACTTTTTTGATTAATGGTGTCAGTATAATACACATTTCTATTATGAAAGCTAATTTGCCTTGGTCCACTGCAAGTAAAACAACTTGTTCCTGTTTGCACATTGCATCATTGTTGTGATAATTATGTGTTACGCTTTTTGGGAAGGTTGAACCTGGGAGCCAAACTGAGCAACCACCCCCTTCTGCATTTCTTCTACTTAGTCCAGAAGAAATGAGTGGTTTCCGCTTCATGACTATATCAGTGGCACCTCGACCGGTATTCCCTTGTACCATTCCTGTTTTCTTCTAAAATGTTTTGGTGCAATTAATTGTACTTCTGGTTTTGTTGTTAGTCAACTTTTTTAGATAGTTTGTCCTGAATTTTTTCCACCCCATTCTTTTTTAATAAAAAATGTTGTTTCCACTAATAAAAATGTTATTTAGGGTACAACAATGCAATGAAGGAAAAAAAATAAACAATATCTAAAATATTGTGATACTAAAAGTCCTCAACTCAAGCATATTTAAGTTCTCAGAAATGTATCTTGTGAGATCATGCTCAGTTTTGTCTTATCTAGATAAGAATTCAGTCTAAAAGTCCTATTTCATGCAAGGTTGTCATGGCACTCTGACAAATTGAGGTGAGCATGGGGTGCCTAGACGCTTAGGCGCCCGCCATGGCGAGAGTTAGACGGTGGTAATAAAAATAACAAATAATACCTTATATAGCTAATAATTAAATAAATATACCTCATATAATACCTTAGGGGTTTAACAGGGTTACAATGTAATAAAGAGAACACAGGAGTCAGGTGCAATTTTTCTGTCCAAAAAAAGCAGCCATCTCCCCACCACCGCCTCCCTTTCCTCCTCGCCTAGCCCCCACCCACGCGCCCCTCATGTGGCGCCACCTCCCTTCTCGCCGCCTAGCCTCCGCTGCCTTCCCACATGCATGCGGTCCGTAGCCCCCTCCTCCTACCTGTTAAGGTATTAGAGATAGAATAGGAATTGTATTATTCCTTTTCTTATATGCCTTTATTTTCTTATCAGTATTTGGCATATTCCCTTGTAATATCGTCTTGTACTACCTATATATATTGCCCTTTGGGCCTCATGAATATACACACAATATTCATAACATGATATCAGAACCAAGAGGTCTTTAATTCAAGAGTCGGCTGGTGCAATTTAAAAAAATTGTAGCCCACTTCTTTTCCACGTCTTAGATCTAAGAGAGTTTACATGTGAGGGGGAGTGTTGAAATAGTGTGCTCCACTCCCGGAGGCGGCCACCTCCTACCGCTTCAAGCCATTGTATGTGCTGACGCCTGCGTGCCACTGCTTCCTGCTCACGCCGGGCCGCACCTCCTGGCAGTTCGCGCTCGTGCGTCTACGCTGGGATGTCGTGTTGCCATCCCGCGCTCGCGTCGGCGCCCCGCGCCCACCTCCGGCTTCCTTTGTGCGGATCTGGCGCCAAGCCGCAGCCCCCGCGCCGGCGCCCACCGCTCGCCGTCGCCTCGCTCGAACCGCACCATCACCTCATCGGTTGCCTCCTCGGCCGGATCCGACCGGATCGCTCCTCCTGTCTCTCCAGCTCCTCCGTCAGCCGTCGCCGCCGCGACCGATCCGGCTCCCGCCGTCGGATCCGGGCTCCACGAGATCGACCGTCGGTGTTTTGATCCGGCGCGCCTCCTTAGTCTTTGCCACGATCCATTGCCGCCGCCGGATCCGTCGGCTCTGGGCACTCCGCCGCCTGCCTTAGCCCCTGTCACCCTGGCCAATTCCGCCACCGCCTCGGCTCTCTTGGCCGCCGAAGACCACTGCCTCCCCGGATCCGGCCGTAGCCGCGTTGGATCTGGCTACCGCGCAGGGCTATCTACACATCTGCGCCCCGCGCCTCCGGCCAGCTCTACCCTTCCCAAGCTGCTGCCCTTGGGGTCGCTGTCATCTCGGCCACTCTGGCTGACGCCGCCGCCTCCTGCCCTGCTGGAGGCCATGCACCCCGGCTGACGCCTTGGCCCGCTCAAGGAGCTCAGTCACAAGGGCTTGTGACCCCATGTGGGGGCTTGTGACCCTTTTTGAGGGTGTGTTAGAATTTCATGTTGTGGTCGTAGAGACCTAGGTTGCTTCTTGCTGGGATTAAGATGGTGTGGTGCTAGTATATTGCTAGTATTTTCCTATCAGTCTTCCGTTTGCGTTCATCTAAGTCCGTAGCATCCCTCTCTTTGTGTTTGTCAAAGCCATGCGAGTCTACAAATCTTTGTCAGTCAGCCGGTTGCTTTGCTAACCATGATTCATCTTCTTGGATGAGTGTGGTCCTCTCTTTCCTTTTGCATGGTAGCAGTCGCCGTTGTTTTCTGTGAACCACCGTAAATCGTAGAAGTTGTTATGATGCCGCCGCTTCTCTTTGAGCAATCGCCCCAGCTTCTAAGACCGCCACGCTTCTTCTGCACTGTGCCTCTGCTGCGCTTCTTCTGCACTGCGTCGCCGCCGTCTTGGCTTCAATATGCGCTGTTGTGTTTCTATCTATCACTTTTCGGCTTGATTTAACAGCGCTCTACTTGTGTCACCTTCCATATCCTCTTCATTGTGTTATCGCAGTCGACTTTGCTTCCGCTTACCTCTACCTTTTTGGCCTCTGCACCTTATGCTTTCTGGGTTGTTGCACAATTTCGGATGGTTGGTACTCGACACAACTTTCCAAGAGCTGCATGCTATGACGACATCTTTAAGATCCGCACGCTATTGCATACGCCTTACATTTGGGGGGTGTTAAGGGTATTTAGGTCTTTTCCTATTACTCTAGAGTTTGTCCTTGTACTATATAAGTCTCATGAGCTATTGCAATATATTCAAGCTTCCTTCATATTAACATGGTATCAGAGCCTAGGTTGCATACCTAGCCTCTATTACTCTTCCGCTGCTGCTGCCCTCGGGAGGATCAATTGCCACTCCTGGGGGGTGGCCACTTCATCAAATCCGGCCACCTTTTTGCCCAAATCACGGCCGTCGTTGCCGCAGGCCGAGTCGGCTCCACCTTCGCCATTGTTTCCTCTCTCGGATCTGCACAGATATGGGCAGGAGGAGCTCTCGCCGCCGGCCGTGGTCACGCCGTACTCACACCGCCGCCTCCTGCCAGTAGATCCCACCGTGCCTGGCCCGGGTGAGCCGCCTCCTTTGCCACTGGGCACCTCCCGCCGCTAAGGCCCTCTAGATCCGAGCCTCCCCCCCGCCCCCTGCGCGCCACACGCGCTTCGCCATCTCCCCGACGTCTTCGTCGCCCAGCCGGATTCGGCCGCCAGCAGCCTGGATGCGACTGGATCTGGCCTCCCCAATGATGGCTTGCCCAGATTTGGAGGGGAGGTGCTCGATCAGCTCTGTGGCAGCCACCGCCGGGTCTGCCGCCCCTCACCCTCTAGAGCCTCGGATCTGGCCGCCCAGAGCCTCTTACTACGCCTACGCACGCGTGTGCCCCTACTCGCGCCGGTGTTGGGCTCTCGTTCGCCTGCCGCCTCTTTTGTCCACTGGCTTCTCCCTCCTCTCGCGCCTCCAACCGGTGGTGGAAGAGAGGGAGGGGTAGAGAGAGACGGTAGGGAGTGAGTCAGGGGGTGAAGAGAGAGGAGAGGAGGGGAATATGAAGGCGTAGTGATATTGCTACTGCTAATATCCATAGTCTGTTGAGTCTTTTATTTTTCCTGTGTCGTTTCTTCCATTCCATCCATTTAAGTTCGTAGTTTTTATCTTTTAGCTCATTCAAATCGTGCGAGTCCACAAATACATTGTTAGTTATAGAAGTATAGGAATTTCTTTTTGTGTTGCAGTAGCTGCCGCTCTTCTCTCTGAGTCGCGTGCAGATCGTAGAAGTCATTATGACATCGCCGCTTCTCTAGCCGCCGCCCTGAGTTTCTAAGGCCTGCACCTTGTGCATTGCGCTGCCCTCGTCTTGGGCTTTGATCTGCACCGTTATGCTTCTATCTATTTCTTTTCAGTTTGATTTGATAGTTTTCTCTATCCAAGAGTTGCACGTTACGACGATATTAAGATTCGGACTTTGGATTTTTCCTATTTTAGTGTTAACCCCTTTTCAAATATAATACTATTGCATATGTCTTGTATTTGTGGGGGTGTTAAAGTATTAGAGATAGAATAGGAATTGTATTATTTATTTCCTTATATGCCTTTGTTTTCTTATTAGTATTTGGCATATTCGCCATATAATATCCCCTTGTACTACCTATATATATTGCTTTTTGGGCCTCATGAATACACACACAATATTCATAACACTACCCACAGCTTCTTCCTCCCCGCTGCCTCCGGGCTCCCGCCCTCGCACCTCTTGTGACAGCAGCAGCCCTTACGATTCACGTCCGTTTCATGTTCATTCTAGAAACGATGCATTAGGACGATGTTGCTTTACCGCTGAATAATTCTTAGGCAAGTCTCAGGATAAACTTTTATCTTTGTTTTAATGGAGATGACACATAAACAATGTTTTGCGTGTCTGTGTTTATTAGGGATTTATGTGTCTGTCTTGAATATGACTATACAGTTTGATGCATTAATTAGTAAGAAACAAGGAGTTGCAGAATGCCTATTATGTGTTATCTCCATCCTTGTAGCCAGCATGTAGGTATGGCAACTCTTATATCCATCCCTTATAATAGAATGACCAATTAGAGGGACTAATTTGGACAACATTAGATGAATGAAAATCACGTTTGACCCTTTTGGTATTAAAACTTTGCACTTGCCCACCTATGTTGTCAGTTTCGTCTGTTGGCTCTGTAAGTTTTACGAAGCATTGTGCAACTGAAAATCAAAAGGAAAATTTTCCCTTCAGGCTTGAAAATGGGAATAAGGACTTTATTTTTACTTGGTAAACTGGCCATTTACTTGTCCCATTCACATCAAAGGTATGCTATGCTACGATGGCAAGTCATATAAAATTTAAAATAAAAGGTGGGTATTTGGAAAAAGGATGGTCCCCATCTTCGGCATCTTCAGTATATGAATGTCATGAATGCATAGATTTCAAAAGGACAAGTTTATTTTCATGCATGTCAATGAACTCAAAATAATAGCCCAGTACATTGGGACACTATATATCACATCAATGCACTAATAGTTCCATAATATTGATTTTTTTATGTTTTCTAAATCTCTACGCAACTTCAAATTTAATTTGATATCCCATTTTGTGCATCTTCCAGTAAATTTTGCGGTTATAATTTTTTTTATCAATGGAAGCACATTGTAAATGTTTTACTTGCTGAGTGAATTTTTAAAATCGCAACTTGTTCTGATCTTTAGTATCCAGACGATTTCAGGCAGACCTCCCCCCGCGGCTTCTATGGCAGTGGGACAGTTCTTCAATCCAGAGGAAGGAACAAGTGCACTTTCTGTTGGCAGAATTGTCCGCTCCAGCTATGCTCCTGAAGTTAGTGATTAGAATTTTATCAAAATATATATTTAGAATTTTATCAAAAAATATATTTTGATGTGTTGTCTACTGTATGCTACCGAATGGGTTGAAACTTGTATTTCTTGATCTCAGGAAATATTTTTGACAGAGGATCACCCACTGGCTTTAAAGTTGTCATTCTCTGTGAGCCTTGGTCTTCTACCAGTTATATTATCACTGAGAACTTCTGGATGTGGAATAAGAAATATTGGTGACCAAATGGAAGCTGAGAAAAACAGTGAGCTGTTGCTTCTCTTTAACTCTGTTCATATACTGATTTTTTCATAGCAATGTTTTTTGTATCATTGCCCTAGTCTTTACTGGTAACTTGGTGGTAGTAGTAATGACTAATAACAGCCAGTATGCAATCTATTCCAGCCGTTATGCAAGACATAACCTCTGTGCTGGTCTGCAGACTGATTATCATATTAGTAGCCATCCAATACCATACATCAGCTTGTATACTGGCTGTTGTACCAGACTACCAGTAATGCTTACCAGTTTGAAGAACCTTGGTTACGCATTGTTACAACCTAATAAGTTTTCATATGTTGGTATGCATTGTAGACCTTTGTAAATTGCGGTGCTTCCCACCTGTTGCTTTGGCTTGGGATTCTGTATCAGGCCTACACATTATTCCAAATATCTACTCTGAGACCCTTGTGGTTGATTCATCACCTGCTACTTGGGATTCACACCAAGGGACTGAGAGAACTACTGTGCTAGTGCTGGTGGGTTATCTGTTGTGATTTTTGATTTTTCAATGTGAAAGTAAGCTCAGCAATGACACTGGAAAAACATATATTATGGAAATTGGCACTCCAATATTATTATATATTTATGTTCTAAGTTCTAAACTATCATTTTACTAATTGCTTTAATCCATGCGTCTTATTTCTCTCTTTAGCCACCGTGTACCACCAGCCATTAGCCCATTACCATCTTCTAGCATGTGCTCTGCTTCCACATCTGCTTCTCATCCACATTGCTGATCATGCTGCCATTGCCACAAATTGTCCTGCTTGAGTCACTGACCACCTCACTGTGGTTGCCAATCTGTAATGTCTACCTTCCCTAGTTCCTATGCTACCAGTCGCCACGATTGCAATGCTGGTCACCTAGTGAGCTTTGCCAATTACCAAGCCTGCATTGTCAGCCACGGCAGCAACTCCCAGTAGCCATGTACCACATTTGAGCTGACACATAGATTTTTCTCTCCAAAATTTAAAAATTATAATATTGTATTGTTAATTTCCTACTAATATTGATTTTGGAGTCTTACACAACAATTTTGAAGTTTTGGAGTGTCCATTTGCACAATATGCATTTCCCAAGTGTCACTGAGCTAATTTTCTCTGTCCAATTGTCCCTTTTCTTTAATTTATCCACTGTTAGACAGGAACTAAAATAAATAATTTCTCAACTTTGAACACATTACAAAAAGTGGCTTCAAATTTTGTAGGCTGACCCGCATTGCTCATACAAAGTCAGTATTCGTGCTTCACTTAGTGCTTCTGCAAGCAGATTCTTTTTATTGTACTCATCAGAGGTAATCTTATTATGCATACACTTTGATCCATGCATTATTACAGGATGTTGTTCTTATTTCTAAGTTGCACTCATATTCTGAGGATGATATTGTAATGTTACTGTCTTCTAGATCACATTGATTATTAAAAGCCATAGATCTACTAACTAATCAACATAGTAAATGGTTATCGAGATTATCAATATTTTATTATTTCTTTAGACCACCTTGGCATCCAGGCATCCTAGGGACGGCACCACAGCCGATAGCCACACCTGGAGGGAGGTAGGTTGTGATGGAGAGACCTAACTTTAGCCCCCACTGTCACCAGCTCCTTCATTGCCAGGGGAAGTGAGAAAGCAGCATAGTTATGAAAACCAGACTGACAACTGCCGGCTAGGCCATCGGTTCATTGGCTGGACCGCTGGTTTTTAACAATAATAATATTATAAAAATTTGTGAGTATTAAAATGGTAAAATCGATTTGTAAATATTTAAACACAAATTTTAGCATGTATGATTGGATATCAACTATCATGATTTGGGTCGTATGAGTACAGGCAGTGAGAAAATCAAGCCAAAGATGATCGCCGGCCACTGTAATTTCGGAGAGGTAAATTCCTTTTGATGACAACAGCTAACAAAACAAGAAAAAAAATCTAGAAAAGACAAATAGGAACATAGCAAATCACAAATCGATGAACTAGTTTCAGCACTTCTGATACGGGGTCGTCCGATTTTCTCGACGTAGGATGGATACTCGCGGGAGTCTTGATGAATCGCAATGATCCTTCAATGCCAATGCAAGGGACGAACACTCTTTAATCCGCCAAAACACACTTGCGTCGATTTCGCCGACCACCAAGCGAAGATCTATCGTACACTCAATTCCCAGCGGAAAGGTTGAACGATCTTGATTGAAAAACACTTCTAATTCCCTCACGGAATTTCAGCAGTAATGATAAACTCGAACAAAGTTTAATAGATTGATTATTCTGAAAGGTGGTCTCAGCCCTTAGGCTGCCAATACATAGCTTATATAGGACCTTGGGACGTCCATAGAGTCCATAAACCTAGTACAACTCAACCCTATATGGTTTTAGATACGAACTCTCACAAAAAGGAAACTAGATTTTACAGCCGTCACATTGTTTCGGCCATAACTTTTGATCCGTGATGAATTTGATGGTGGGACCAGATCCATTGCGTAGCCCTTGAAAATATCTTTCCAAGGAGTACAAGAACACCTAAATCGGACTCCGTTTGTGAAAATTATGACCTTTTTAGTAAGTGCCTGTCAGGCTGTCTCGAACCGAGTCCGAATTGAATTCTGAGTTGAATCCGAGTTTGAATCCAATTGGCCTTGTGGGAGGTACGAATTGGGCTTGAAAATCTTATCCAAAACTTGTAGTTTAAGTTCTTGAGTTTCCCCCTTTTGCTCTCCCACTGCATGGGCTTTCTTATGTGGTTATCCTCTTCTTTTTGCCTCTCCATTGCTTTGCCATTGCTAAACCTAAGAATGCACCATTTGATAACATGAGGTAGTATTCCATTCTTATGAATAACAATATTATATTTAGTTTGGAATGAGTTCACCTGGCAATGTTTCATGCGGCTCAACAATTCTTTCCAATTGAATAATATATTTAACTGAAAAGTACAAGACACATGCGTATCCGCATCATCCTCCCCTTCAATAAAAGCCATCCTCGGCTTTTGATAGCCTGAAATTGTACTAAACAAAGAATACAACGTGTATGCATGGTATATATATTTGTCATCAACACTTCTTCTGGTTAGCACATCATGAATATCTGAAGGTGTAATAAACGAAAAGAACAATACATACGCATGGTATATATAAGAGTCAATTGTTTTGCCATTTTCATTATTTTCCATAAACCGATGAATATAGTAACAACCAAAATATGCATGCATTGCAATATTGTTTTTCACATCATTCTCTCTCCCATAAAAGAAAGTTGTCCTCGATTTTTCTAAAGACAAATCATTAATGGGAAAAATCAGATTTATTTGTTCATACATAGGAAAGAAAATTTTGAGCAGCCTCCATGCTTCAACTGCGCTACTCTGATTATTTTTACATGGTTGTACATTAAATATCGAACAAGTAGACTTATGAAATCTTTGTAAACAGTATGTGCAATTGTTGAAATTAATCTCATTGTGATCATAGCATGGCATAAAAGATTGTTTATCCATAATATGCGATTTCAATTCTGTAAGCTTATCACATGTAATGCAAATTCTGTGAACATAAAATTTGTCATCTACACCATAATCTCCAATCAAATTGAACTTATATGTGTAGGCATAGGTACTAACTAGTGATTTTGAACTTGAAAATTCAGCAACATTATAAATCACACTAGATAGCTCTCTAGGATCATCAAATATAATATAGCACAAAGAATCGTTAGGAGATATTCTAGTAAGAACTTCCTTATGAGTAATCAATTCCACATTATGTAAATTGAGCAAAGAAATTTCAGAACATGGAATTGTTGGTTGATCATATGAGTACTCACAATTACTCACCTTTGCACAATTAAATTCAGCACCAATAGTGTTACCTTTGTCGTCCTCCTCAAATGATGTAGGCGCTGGGTGTTTAAAATTATTAGGATGCACCCACGAGGCAGCAAGCATTTTATCCCTTCCCGTGGTTATCTCCTCCTCATTTGGCTTCAAAGGTGCCGGTTGTTGAATGTTCAATTCTTCATCTTTAATGTCAACTTGCACAATGTGAGAAACAACACTAGAAGTAAATATTAATGTGTTAGTTTCATATGCATCCTCACTTTGTCTATCTTCTACTTCTCTCTTTTCTTTTGATGTCTCTCTCACACTCCCAACTTGGATGCTCTCAACCTCAAATAATGTGGAATCACATAGCTCAGTCTTTTTATCACTCTCACTCAATTTGGCTATGTGGCTCTCATCCTCACATAGGTTGTGGTGTATCTTAGGAGCTATATGTAGTTTTGGAATACTATATATTTCCTTGACCGAAGGGAAAGTCCTATGCTCGGTCATCTTCTCATGTGTCACACTATTAGAGGCAGCAGAATTGAAGTATGGAGTGGGAGAAAACTGTGGTGTACGTCTCTCCATAAGTCTCTTCTCCTCTTGGATAGCACAATTCACAAGATCTTGCACACTACCAAAATATTTATGTTGAAGTGTAGCAGCAATCTTAGAATTCAATCATCTTTCGAAGTATGTCTTCTTTTGTAGTTTACTAATGACACCGGCTCGACGTAATGCATCTTGTAGCTCAAAATAATATTCTTGCACTGTATTACTCCCTTGTGTGATACTCTCCAAATAGCGAAGCAATCCCTGTGCATAATAGGGTGACACAAATTCTCTCCTCATGAGTGCCTTCAAATCTGACCAAGATTTAATGAATTCGTTTCCAGATTGTTGATGCCACCAATTATGAGCATAATCTTCAAATTCTCTAGTGGCACACATCACCTCTTGGTCTTTGGGAAGCTTTTGAAATCTAAATACTTTCTCCATTCGCCCTTCTCACTCAAGATACTCCTCTGTATCTTCACTGCCATAGAAAGAATTAAAGCTATCTTCGACTTGTTGTGGATGAAGTGCCCGCATAACATCATTCACGATGTTCGAGCGTAACACTTTCATTTGATGATTGAATTCAATGCGCATATCTTGTGCGAAATTGTTTATCTTGGTCTTAAGTTGCGCTTTCAAGGTGGAAGAAGTGGTGGTGAACTCATTGCGCAAAGTTCCCCTCAAAGTGTGGAATTGAAAACGATCCACCGGGGTATGCTTCTCTTCCATATTATCGTCTCCACCTGTTATGATTAGTGGCACAAAGAACGCACAAATACCACAACATATATTCGATATGTGGAGTTCACTCTATCTCACTTTTTCCTCACCAAGTAAAGTTCTTACCTTTCCGAAGTGAATCGAGGCCAAAAAGAAACTTACACTTGGTGGTGGCTATAATAGCAAGTGATGATCAAGCGGATTTAAAAGTGACCCACAATTGCACGGCAAAGGATATTTAGGGGAGCTTGGTATGAAAGTGTTTGTTCTACACAATCTGAATTTCACGATGTTGTTGAATTAAGTAATAATCCAAGCTAGAAAATATTGCCTATGTGCCGATCCAAATGATATAAGTGAAGTATATGAACGCATACGCAATGATCAATGTGACTCAATGCAAACAAAACGAATGAGCTAAAGGAAACAATCGGGAATATTAGCTCGTTTTGCACCAAGTACTAGGAGAGACGCTAGCCAGTTACAATAATATGAATTTGAGGGCACAAGATTGTCCAAAGAAATTAAATACACAATCTGAATTTATGGACTAAAATTAACTCACCCAAATTCGGCCAATGCTTTTTTTTCTTTCTTTCTTTCTTTTTCTTAAGCCGTGGTTTTTTTTTTCAATCGGCTGCCTTCTCTCTCTTTTTTTGCTTTTTTTTATACTCAAGGCCGAAGTAGGTTTAATTGTTCGTAGATTATACGCAAGTCCAAAGTTGTTCAGCAATGTGTAGATAATTCTAGAACAGCCCTAAAGCAATTATCAAAGACTAGTCTCAACTTTCAAAGGATTTAAGTGAAGATCTTAACAGACGCTCAGAATTCAAACCACAACAATATCAGACGGTCTGAATGTGTCCAACTAAGATTCTTTGCGGCGCAAACTTGTGACAGCTAGGGTTTCTTGTGGTCAAATCAATGAAGAAAAAGGAAACCCAGATATATTCGGATGTGATATTCTTTCAAGATGCACAAAGATCTTACGTGGACAGCTAGAACAAGATTTCAAAAAGTAAATTGAATCTACTTTTTTTTGGATGCTAATTGAAAGATCAACTAGCGGATTTTCAAGAGTTTAAAATAACAACGATTAAGCAACGCAAAAGGGCACTAAGATCAGCACGTAAACAAAATTTCGAATGGATCAAAACTTAATAAAACTTACGAAAATAACAGATGTGAAACTAGGGTTTGGATTTTTGTTGCAATTTTTGGTTTAATGGACTATAGGACAGAAATAAATCAATCTAAAAGTAAAGGGATAAGATCCTACCGAGTAAACCGCGCTCTGATACCAGATGATACGGGGTCGCCCGATCTTCTCGACGTAAGATGGATACTTGCGGGAGTCTTGATGAATCGCAATGATCCTCCAATGCCAATGCAAGGGACGAACACTCTTTAATCCGCCAAAACACACTTGCGTCGATTTCACGACCACTAGCGAAGATCTATCGTGCATCCAATTCCCAATGAAAGGTTGAACGATCTTGATTGAAGAACACTCCTAATTCCTCACGGAATTTCAAAGAACAATGATAAACTCGAACAAAGTTTAATAGATTGATTATTCTCAAAGGTGGTCTCAGCCCTTAGGCTGCCAATACATAGCTTATATAGGACCTTGGGACGTCCATAGAGTCCACAAACCTAGTACAACTCAACCCTATATGGTTTTAGATACGAACTCTCACAAAAAGGAAACTAGATTTTACAGCCGTCACATTGTTTCGGCCATAACCTTTGATCCGTGATGAATTTGATGGTGGGACCAGATCCATTGTGTAGCCTTTGAAAATATCTTTCCAAGGAGTACAAGAACACCCAAATCGGACTCCGTTTGTGAAAGTTATGACCTTTTTAGTAAGTGCCTGTCAGGCTGTCCCGAACCGAGTCCGAATTGAATTCTGAGTTGAATCCGAGTTTGAATCCAATTGGCCTTGTGAGAGGTACGAATTGGGCTTGAAAATCTTATCCAAAACTTGTAGTTTAAGTCCTTGAGTTTCCCCCTTTTGCTCTCCCACTGCATGGGCTTTCTTATGTGGTTATCCTCTTCCTTTTGCCTCTCCATTGTTTTGCCATTGCCAAACCTAAGAATGCACCATTTGATAACATGAGGTAGTATTCCATTCTTATGAATAGCAACATTATATTTAGTTTGGAATGAGTTCTCCTAGCAATGTTTCATGCGGCTCAACAATTCTTTCCAGTTGAATAATATATTTAACTGAAAAGTACAAGACACATGCGTATCCGCATCAACTTCCATCTGATCCTTATCCACACTTGGTCGTGGTTCCAGCCTCCCGACTCCAAGGCCATGAGCCACCACAACGAGCAGTTGTCGCCACCTATCTCGTTGGACGGTTGGAGCTCCGCGCCATCGCCTCCAGCCTCTTAGCATCATGTATCTAGCTCCTTATTAGAATAATTAGATACACTTTCATATACGCGCTTACCATGTATGCGCCTTCCATGTATATGCTTTCCTTGTATGCCTACTCCAGGCCAATATATATACGAGCCACCCCAGCCCTTTAGCTGTGTGGTGTTTGCCCTCAATATCTCTATTCTCCTACATGGTATCAGAGCACGTCTGATCCTTTTCCGCTACCCATCTCTTCTCTTCCAGGACAGGCCGCCGCCGCCTCTACACCACCACCCAGCCGCTGCCTCCGCCAACCCGGACGCCGGCCTCCCCCTCCGGCCGCCTCTGGACCCGGCCTCTCCTCGCCGGACCGCGTCTCCAGTCGCCGCCGGTCTCCTCCACCCGGATCCGTTCGGATCCGCGCCTCCGGTCTCCTCGCTAGATCGGACGCCGCCTCCTCCACGCTCGGCGCGTCGGCCTCGAAGTCGATCCGGCTCCTCAGCCGCCGCCGACTCCTCAGACGCTGCTCACCTCGAGCCGCCGCGCGCCGACTCCCAGCCGCGCGCGCGACTCCCAGCCGCCGCCACCGCCGACTCCTAGGCCGGCTGCCGCGGCTGCAGATCTCGCCCAGCCGCCGACGGCGGCGCTGCCGCCGCCGCTCTCTCAGCCGCCGGCCGCCGCCGCGCCGCCTACTCGCGTGGAAGCCGCCGTCGCTCGCCTGCCTCCTCTCAGAGGCCCGCACGATCCTTTAAAGGCAACAGAGAAGGAAGCAAAAGAGAGAGAGAGAGAGAGAGAGAGAGAGAGAGAGCAATCTGCCATGGCAGCCCCTCCCGCCGATCTAGCTGTTGCTGCTGCCCTTGCCGGCGCGATTGTGCCTGCCGCTCCTCCGATCGTCCTCAACCCCTACTGTACGGTTGTCGTCAAGTCTCATGTGCCGACCACTCTCGATCTGAAGACGCCGAATTACTCCGATGGTCCAAATTCTTTCGGACCATGTGCACGGTTCGCCTCCTCTCCCACATCGACGGCGACCGACATCGCGCGATCGCGACGAGGCTACCTGGGTCCTCGCCGACTCCGCCGTTCTCAGCTGGCTCTATGGCTCCATCTCCGACGACATCCTCGACTCAGCAATGACGGATTAGAGAGACTGCACGAGATCTTTGGGTCGCGATCGAGGCGTTGTTCCGCGACAACAAGGAGTCCCGCGCGGTCTTCCTCAACAATCAGTTTCACTCGCTCGTCCAAGGCGATATGTCCATCACCGACTACAGTCAGCAGATGAAGGTCCTCGCCGACGAGTTACGCGCCATCGGCTACCCATCAACGACTCGCGACTCATCCTCAACTTGCGTGTGGCCTCAACCGCGCTTCCACCACCGCCGACGACATCGCCAATGCCGCATCGTTTCCTTCTTTCGCCGAGCGCGGTCCATGCTCGCTCTCAAGGAGACTCGCCTTAGCAACGAGGCAAAGATCGCCACCACCACGGCCTTGTTCGCCTCGGCGCTCCTCCGCCACACGTCATCGACCACTACTCCGACCGCCAATGCTCGTGATGGACGTCGTGGTGGCCGCAATTGCCGTGGCGGCGTGGCGGTTCGCCATGGTGCGCAGGCGGGTTCGGCCGTGGCACCGATCGCGTTTTCGGGTGGTCGCGTACCATCATTTCCATCGGCCGCCCGGTTCTCGCTTCAACCCATGGATCGCCCCTACCGGCGGTCAATGGCGCCGCCCGCTCCGCCTCCTCGGCGCTCCGCCTCGAGCTCATATCGCCTTCACGCCGTCCCAGTCTCCCCCCTGCGCACTGGATCGCAGGCCTCATCATCGCTGCCGAACCAACCGGGTGTCCAAGGACATGGTGGCTGGGTCATGGACAATGGCGCCACTTCCCACATGACGGCTGCATTTACGGTACACTCCTCTCTTCCCATCCTCCACCTCATTCGGTGCGTTCTTCGCTGGCAACCGGTTCCGTCTCCTGTTGTCTCTCGTGGTCACACTTTTCTTCACACACCAACCACCCGTTTTCTTCTTCCCAGCACTCTTGTTGTCCCTAACCTAGTCCATAACCTTCTTTCTGTTAGACAATTCACTCGTGATAACCATTGCTCTATTGAGTTTGACGCCTTTGGTTTTTCTATTAAGGACCCCCGGACACAGCGTGTGATGCTTCGCTGCGATAGTGCAGGCGACCTCTACACCATACCTCCAGTCGCCACCTCAGCTCCACCCAGCACCCACATCGCCGTCTCCTCCTAGTTATGGCATCAGCGTCTTGGTCATCCCGGCATCGCCAGCCTCGACACCCTACATAAAAACTCGCTTATCTCATGTAATAAAGTAGACCGCTCTCTTTGCCAGTCCTGTCAACTTGGCAAACATACGCGTCTTCCTTTTGTTACCTCTTCTTCGCACTCCTCTGCGCCATTTGAGCGAGTTCATTGTGATGTGTGGACATCTCCAGTTCCTAGCATATCTGGCTTTCTTTACTATCTAGTGTTACTTGATGATTTCTCTCATTATTGTTGGACTTTTCCTCTTAGAAAGAAATGAGAAGTTTCCCAGCTTTTAGCAGATTTTACCGCCTATGCTAGCACACAACTCGGCATTCCCCTAAAATCCATACAGGCCGACAATGGCACCGAATTTGTGAACCACACCAACACATCCTTCCTTGCTTCCCGCGGCATTACCCTACGCATCGGCCTCTCCCCAGCGACATCTATCACCGCCTACTCCAACGCCGATTGGGCCGGTTGCCCCGACTCGCGACGCTCCACCTCCGGCTACTGCATTTATCTCGGGAATAATCTCGTGTCTTGGTCCTCCAAGCGTCAGACAACCGTGTCTCGATCAAGCGCGGCCGAGTACCGTCTTGTTGCCCATGTCAGAGCCGAGTGTTCTTTGGTCGCGACAACTTCGCAAGAACTTCACGCCCGATTGCTTGGCGACCGTCGCTCATCGCGACAATGTCAGCGCCATCTACATGTCGACTAATCCAGTTCAGCATCGGCGTACGAGGCACATCAAGATTGACATTCACTTCGTTCGCGAGAAGGTTTCACTTGGTGAGGTTCGTGTTTTGCACGTACCATCCTCTCATCAGTTCGCGGACATCATGACAAAAGGTCTCCCGACGCAGCTGTTTCAGGATTTTCGATCCAGTCTTTGCGTCCGGATTGCCGCCACGACTGCGGGCGGGTATTAGAATAATTAGATATACTTCCATATACGCGCTTACCATGTATGTGACTTCCATGTATATGCCTTCCATATATACGCTTACCATGTATGCGCCTTCCATGTATATGCTTTCCTTGTATGCCTACTCCAGGCCAATATATATACGAGCCACCCCAGCCCTTTAGCTGTGTGGTGTTTGCCCTCAATATCTCTACTCTCCTACACTCCTAATGAGATTGGCTTGCCGGATGTTGGGACTTGCTTGGTTGGGAGGAAGAGAAACGGGAGAGGACAGAAAGATTGAGATTGGAGAGGGGAGGCAGTGACATGGGAGCTAGTGCTACCTTCTTCAGTCTTCCATCCAAGCCCAAGACGCATTTCTTCTCATCAACACAGACCACTCGGTTCCTTCATGACCGCCTGGTTTGTAGTTTTTCTTAAAAACCGACGGTTCATCTGGTTTTTCCAGTCCAATTGCATGGACGGTCTTTGAAGGAAACCAAGCCGTGGTTGTCGGTTCCTGTTTTTTTCTGGTTCAACCGCCGGTCCAGTCCAGTTTTAATAGATATGATTGGGGGGACTTCCCCTTCCTTTAGCCTCACCTAGGTGTCCTTGGAGTACAGTTTTTTTTCCCAGTATTTCATTTGGCCAAGGGATATTGATCTTGCCTGTTTTCTGGGTTAGCTGCGCACTGCATCTGGGTACTGCAATGTAGGGCACTTTAATGATGTAACTTGCAGTTGTAAGCAACAATCTTGACCATTAAATTTAGTGATATTTAGAGATCATGTAGGCCTTTTTCAACCAGTCAACCTTTCACATGCATTGGTTTGTGCATTATACAAAAACCTTGAAAACAAACAGCTTAGTCTTGATTGCTCCTGGGACACAATTTTCGCCAACATGTAGAAGAGAGATACTATAGATTTATCGACCTCTTCCTGAATAGGCCATGCATATTTACCAGTGGAATTTTAGGAAAACCTGGATGTTTATTTTTTTATCGCCTGGTTGTCTAGGAAGTGTTCCATAGTATGACATTGATAAATATCTAATTATCGTTCTCTCATTTTTACACCATCTACGGACTTGCAGCGTATTTACGTCGAATTGCTAGTTACTATAGCCGGATAAATACATAAGATTGCCCATGGTTACTTGTTAAACTGTATTATTTTATCTTCTGCAGATTCTTGGTTTCATGGTTGCTGTTATATTTTTTGGCCTGATGCGGCAATCGTCAGCATGGGAACATGATTCTTCAGTGCCATCTATTTTGTCAGCTATAGAGTCTAATCTGAGACTGCCAAGCCCATTCGTGTTCCTTTGCTTCATGCCAATACTTCTGTTTCTTGCCTTCTTATTTTTCAGAGCAGAGCAAAACCCTCCATTTGGAACCTTCTTGTTTGTTACCATGATCTGCTATATAGTTGCTAATGGTTTCACAATTTTGTTGATACTAAGTTCAAAATTGATTCTTTATGTGGCTGCAATTCTACATGTCTTCATCAAGAGACGGTCAGTACACACTAAATACCACTTTGTTCTTTTCAATAACCGTTTTTATGTTTCTTCTGTTCTTTCTTGTTAAAGGTGCAGTGGCTTAAGATTTGACTGGTATTGTTCACAAGCTTGGAGTCTTAAAATTGCTAGTTATCTTTTGGATGGAGATGGTTCATTTGATCATTTGACTTACTTGTTTCTTGTTTAAGTACATAACTTTTATTAGAAGGATCCTTGTTGATCAAATATAGCAGTCCTCAGCATCATCTTTTTGACGCCTTTTTTGTAAGATTGTGCTGGACTCGTGTATCTGTAATAGATATATTACTAATGCTATTGGCTTACAACTTCTCCATCTAGGACAGAGCATCTGTGAGGAAGATGGACAATTTGATTTCAGAATTGCCAGTCTTTTTTCTAGTGCAAAGGAGTAGCCATTACATTCTTTCCAGTAGAGTTTAATCTAGTCATTACATTCTTTCCAGTAGGGTTTAATCTACTGATTGGTCTATGGTTATTGCCTGTGTAAAACTTATCTTTTACTTATTTTCTAGGAGGAAAATTCTTTCTTTCTTGTCCACAGTTACCTTAGAAGCAAGTTTTTTCTGAAGCACCCTTTATACGCAACTGCTTTATCTTTTACTTACGAGTTATGCACATTGGGTGATTGTTCTGCACAGGGGAAAAAAAAGTATAACTAACGAGCCTTGTAGCATTGAGTTCCTGCAACTAGTCTGTGTTTAAAACTGACCATGCATCATTTTTCTATTACTTATCTTGTAACAATGATCTACAGTTGGCAATCTTGGGAGGATGGTGTTCAATCTGCGTTTATTTGCCAGTTCCTCGCTTTCTCATTCTCATTTCAGTCACTGAAGGTAAGTTCCTTCTGGAAGTAGAGACTAGAGAGTATATGCAGGCCTTTATATTTTGTTCATTTTTTTCTTGTTGGCTCTCATATTTAGATACTAACTGATGTACATTTGAGAAAGATTGTGCAGATGATTAAGAACAATCCAAATATAATTGTAGCATTGGCTACAATACCTCTTGTCTGCTTTCTTCATCCAGCAATCGGTCTTGGTCTATTACTTGTCTCACATGCCTTCCATGCTCATTCAACCCTTTGCAGGTACATTAGTTGTAATTACTAAAATTCTCTAATGAATATTTTTAATGTGTATGAAATAGCATTTTGTGAGTGGAATATACTTGGCTTGCATTTTCTGCAGTAGTATCTTAAGTGCATGAACGGTCATGTATATCTATTTCATAAATAATTGCAATTGCTCAACTACTAAAGTCGATGCTTTGGTCATGCAACAGTTTCTTAGCAGCTTCGTTTCGCAGTATCACCCAGAAAAAGGACTTGTATAAATCCAAGGTGGGTGATAATCCTATTATGCTATCCGAAAGTAAATCAGATGGCCTCCAGCAACTTCTGCCGATGGATGATAGCCCAACAGCTGCTAAAAGCTTTACTGATAGTCAGCTAGAATTGTTTGACTGCCGGCATGGGATTATGATCTTGCATCTTCTAGCTACACTCATGTTTGCGCCTTCACTTGTTGCCTGGCTGCAGGTTTGTTGTTCTTACATAACTGAATATTACTGGACAAGTTACAAGAAAGTTTTCTTTAGTTGTTGGCTTGTCAGTAATGTCTGATGAAATGCGATAGCATGTCGAATATGCTTCCTAATACTGATTTTGCCAGCAGCACCAGCAACCAGTCATCTCAATGGACCAAGGCAAATAGCCATTAGGCAGTGTCTCTTTCTTCATGTAACATCATAGATAGAACTTGGTCCTGTTAAAAACAATGAAATTTATGGGGTGTTTGGTCCATCATGGGTTTATCCCATGATTTTGGTCGGATAACCCCATCCCTCATTTTCTGTCAGCATTATACTTATGAGGAATGAGGTGGTGATGGACCAATCCATTCCATTCCTTACACAAACAAGTGGGTTAGGATTAGAATTAGGATCGGATGGTCCATTCACTGTCAGGTTCCTGAAACCAAACACACCATTGGTTCTCAATTTCAACCTGTCTTAGTCTGTAGTTGATAAATCAGCAATGTTGGTTTTAATGGTGTTCTTATTATGCACTGCTTAATATATAGGCACATATGCTAGAATGCCAGATAACCAAAGTCATTATCGTGTTATTTATCATACCTTCTTAAATTTGAAGTTGGGACTGCTGTTTTCAAGACTGGGATGTAATTGGATAACACTTAGCAGACAATTCCTTTTTTGGCCCATTACTGTTTCAAAGAAACTACAGTCTACACAGTGGGCAGCCTGGCACCTCATCTGCAAGCTTGCGTTGTAGGGAAATTCAGTAGACTCAGTGAGGGTGTTTTCTCCATTTCTTTGAAGCATGTTTTTGAATAATGTGTTTACATGCAATAAAATGAGAAATGCAGCTAGAATTTGTTCATTTTCTTCATGAAAAGCCTTGGCCTGGCATAAATGTCCTCAAAATAGATTTTTTTCATGGTCAGTAATACTGGATACTGGTTGGTATAGCTGGTTAACAGGTTTCAATTTTCTACCTCTAAGATCAGGCTTTGATACATTGGCTCCAACCTAAATCACACCTTGATTTGGGATACAGATTTTTTCCAGAATGCGGCTACTCCAGCAGGATATCCCTAATGAAAGCAAATCACATTCCTAGCACTCTATCAAAACTTGCCAACTGTTGATTTAGGAACCGATATATTTTCTATATTATTACTTGGACATTCTGCAAAACATCCCACAAAAACATTGATAGGATACGACCATGCTATGTATGTCCTATGCTGCTTAATCAATGGTAATCTAAATCGGTTCCTGTTCTTTTTTGTACAGAGAATCGGAATGGGGCAGGATTTTCCCTGGTTCGTGGATTCTGCACTTTGTGTTGGTGTTATTCTGCATGGACTTTTCGGATCACAACCAAATGTCAGCTGTATATCTTTCAAGCTACCTGGAAGGAGAGGGCATGAAGTTGGATTGAGCTTTCTCTACCTTTTAGGCGGCTATTATTCCTTTGTTAGTTCCATGGCATTGGCGCCTTATAGAGCGCTGTATGCCATGGCAATCATTGGTTTCATCTGTCTTGCTTCCAGAATTGTTGAGACAAGAAGTAGGGTGAGAGGTGATATTAGTTCCAGAAAAATTCGGAAGCATTCGCATAGACACTGACACTCACTTTTGGGAGTGTATTTTTTGTTGTAGTGCAGGATACGTTAGTGTATATTAGCAGCCCTTGGTTTTCGGTCTATGGTTGCAAACTGCAAAGCATTGCTTGCTTTGGTGAGGCCAATTTTGCTGAGTGAGATGAGGGTTGATTGTTGTTTGCACTGTTGTGGCGGAGTTCCAAAGAGAATCAGATTGTGATGGTCTGGGCATGTTTGTGCTTGTAACCGATAGGTGAGGTTAACGAACAGCTTTTTAATCCCATCATTTCACTTCGTTTTTCCTGTAACGGTTTTGTCATGAAAGATGAATCAGTGATATAACGGTTTTGATTGTACATTGTTGAATGCAAGCATGAATGCATGATATATGATGGTTGTCATGAAAGACAATGGATTTTCTGTGTGAGAGCCGACATATGGGGACAGTTCTGTAGTTTGCTTATTTTGTTTTTTAACAGAAAAAGATGTACTAAATTGAAGCTACTTTATAGAAGGATGGGCTCACGAGAAGCAAGCTACATTTCATACAAAATAATTAGCATTGAGCACATGAAGAGCAGGTTACTGAAGTTGCATTTGCTTTCTGTCCCCTCTAGAATGGGACAAGGCATGCCGAGTTCTTAAACAAGACTGTTGAATGTTCAGATGTCATCTCATACAAGGTATGCAGAACTGAACCGACTCAGTCAAAAACTGGTCAAAAATGGTCAAACTGTACATTGGGAGTACGCCACAAATTTGGTGCTAAAACTGGCCAAGATTTGGTATGGAGAAGAAGCAGCAGAGGAGCGAGGAGAAGCAGCAGAGTAAGGCACTAAGGCGGGAACAGAGAATATGTCTTCTTCAGGGATGGAGTAGCATAGTGTGAAGTTATTGTTAGTGAAGGGTGGACATCGAGTGAGTGTCAGTGAGTGAGTCGATAGTCGGAGAACTACTCCCTTTGTTTTTTTAATTAACCTCTTAAAATCTACGTCGTTAAACTTTAGAATCAATAAATTTAAAACTACTTAGATTTAACGTTAAAAGTATTTTTATAATATTATAATTTTATTAGTATATATTAGTGTAAAGTTATAAAACTAACAGTCAAAATAACTTTGTATAAAAAAAAACTGTCTATACAACATTCGGAACCATACTTGCCGATCGGTCATAGCAAACCCACGGCGGAGGAAGACGAAGGCCCGCAACGTGTTTGTTAAAATTCCTGAACCGGGTTCGACCAGGGAGGAAGGAGCGCCACGGCGCTAGCGAAGCAGGGGCTGCAGGCGAGACAAGTGGCGGCGGCGATCGGAGCCATGGAAGCATTGAGCTCATCAATGAGCACCATTCCTTGTTCTGCCTCCTTGGTCACGCGTTCAAATTCTTAGCGTGATTTGTTGAACCAGATGACCAACTGAACATCTCAAAGTTCTCCAGAAACACTGCATACAGTTGGGAGAATGAATGACGACGAACACGGGTATTTTTGTTGATTGGTGAGCTATCCTAGATTGTATGATTATAGCCACTTATTAATCTCCCATCCATAATTACAAAAATCTACCCCTCAACCAGGATGCCCCCTCACATCTCCCACCAAAAATGGGATGCACTGAAATCAAAAAGAAAAGAAAAGAAAAAAAAATCAAGAATAACAAGTATCAACAAATTGGAAGCAAGGGATCAGAAGCAAGAAATTGGCCATATGTATGCTCATCATCAGCTCATTAATGCCCATCAATGCAGCACACTTCACTTGTCCCTCAGCTTGCTCCCCCTGTCCACGGCCGTCCTCTCCTTCCTCGCCGCCGTGGCTGCCGTCTTCTTCGACGCCGACAGCGACCTCGTCATGGCAGCGCCTTCGGCCCGAGCGCGCTCTGCATGGTCGCCCCTCGGCCGGTGCACGTCCGACTTGTGGTCGGCGGCCGTCGGTTGGTCCTCTTTGTTTCTAGCCGCGAGCCTGGACACGGCGTCGACGGAGGCCCGGTCCGGTACGGCGACGCCATGGCTGCGGCCCGCTCCGCCGCCGCCGCCGCCGCCAATGGCCCTCTCCTGCTCGACGAAGAGCAGCTGCACGATGGTGCGCAGCGGCATCCGGTCGTTGGATATCGCCTGCGCCCGCACGTCCGGCGACAGCTTCCGGCAGTCGATCATCCGGCACAGCCGCTTCTTGTCCGCCTTGCTCAGCTCCGGGTGCTCCTGCACGTACGCCATTGATGAACTCGATTCGACCAAATGATCTCATAAAAGTTCACATATTTCTCAGGCATTTTAAGTTGTGATTAATTTCTGACCTTGAGATAGGCGTCGATGGCGTAGTAGAGGCCGTCGTGGTCGTTACGGACGATGTCCGGCAAGCACTCGGCGAGGTCGATGAACTTTCCGACCGCGAAGTCGTGGTCAAGCGCGATGGTCTGCAGGAACTCGTCGAAGATCCTGACCACCTTTTCCATGGCGGCGCTCATCCGCCGGCGCTCGTCATGCTGCGCCGGCCGCTGGAACTGCGCCAAGAAGTGCTCCAGCACGGCCTCCGCCGCGCCAACGTCGTACGCCTGCTGGTCCAACGGCAGCGGGATGAGCAGGTCGGTTGCCTTCGCCTCGTCGAGCTGAGACCCGGCCTGCCGGATCAGCTGTGCCCGCATCGACGACGACGCGCCGACGTAGTTCGCCACGCGCAGCAGCCGGAGCAGGAACCGTCCGGTGACCGACCCCGCGTCGCCGGGGATCATGGTGACGATGGTCTCCAGCACGCGCCGCTGCATCGCGAGGTCCTCGGCCGCCGCTGAGGAGCTCTGCGCGTGGAGGTCGCCATTGGCGGCAGCGCTGCCGCCGCCGCCGCCGCCGCCGCCGCCGCGCAGCGGGTCCCGGAGGTGCTTGCACGCGTAGACGTGCAGCGCCTCGCCTATGAGCGGCGGCGGCAGGAGCCTCGCGGCGCGCACGGTGGAGATAACCGAGCGGAAGACCTCGATGTCCAGCTCCGAGATGTCCTCCGTCCACCAGTCCTTGGGGACTGACTGGTGGGGCTTCTTCGTGTACCCCGGCCTCGTGTATGTGTAGGACCATGTAACCTACACACACATGACAGATTGACAAGAGACAATAAGAGAGTAATATTCTTTTAACAACCGACTATTTCTAGATGCCACTGATTATAAGCAACATAGATCAGAACTCATGTCACATGCATGCACCCCGTATGCACACGTTTGTTTGCAACTCGGAAATTTCGCAGCATGTTATAGAAAGCAGTATAAATCATGAAAGATCCCTATGAAATCCCCATAATATTCCTGCGGATTTCCCGCCTTTCAAACATGACGGACTCGTAACTTTTCAACTTTTGACTTCTTCGAAAATTAAAATAAACAAAATAATTTTTTGAAGCAGATCTTAGCCAAAAATTATGTCCATTATCTATATCAACGTTCTTATTATCCGATGATATTTTAATAAATACAGATAAAATACATCGACCACAACTAAAAACTACAGGGCAAGAGGACAGCCGATAGGCTAAGCTCAGGCCTGACCCAAGAGGTTAGCTGGCAAGACCAAGTTTGGGCCAGGCAAGACCTATATGGGCCAGTCCAGCCCTGGTGAGGCTCACTCAAGCAACTCATTGAAACGACATCAACCTTTCAAATGTTGGCGCCAAATTAACGACTTCTAGGACAATGCGAGAACACAGAAAGCTAGCACCAACCTTTGATGGTGGGAGGAGGATCTTCTCAACGATGGAGTCGATACAGGGCTGGACGATGCGGTTTTCGGACCACCCGGACATCCGCCACGCCGCCTGCAGCGCGGCGATGGAGTCCTTCCACCCCTGCAGGATGCAGGACTCGAAGAAGGACTCGAGCTTCGCCACCAGGTTCCCCTTGGCGGCGGACTCGGTCATCCGGAGGAACTTGGCGGCCAGCGCCGCCGGCACGAAGTTGTTGGCGCTGATGTTGATGGAGATGCCGTAGCAGAACTTGGCGCAGAGCTCGAAGGCCTCCTCGCCGCCAGGGATGTCGTGGAGGGCCACGGGAACCGGCTGGCTGCCCTCGTCGTCGGTGTCGGAGCAGAGGCGCTGCAGGAGGCCGCACTTGAGGAGGAGGGGGAACTACAGGTAAAAACACCTGAAATCAAGACGTTGGACATTGGAAAGGGAAAGGAGCAAAATTGCTGCCCTACTACTAGTTATGTAATTAAGATCAGCATTTTTTTGGGTGATACTTTTCATACCTCAAGAACTGTAGTCTTTGAATTGGTTCTTGTGAGCTTAAGTCCTGAAACTATGATTGCTAGTATTTTTACAGGGAAAAAAAATATGTTTTTTAGTTGTTAATTGCTATTTACTTACCAAGAGGTATGACGTTATCTGAAGTTCTCATTTCGTGTGTACTGGGAAATCGCAAATGAATCATAGCAAATAACACTGCAATGTTGAACCAGTAGTTCCATCCATGGAACCAATACTTTGGTTCTGTACCTAGAAGTGCACTTCGCTCTACCAGAAGTTGATGCAAATAAGCAACTGAAACTAGTGAAAGCACTGTCTGTTTTGTTCTTATTTCTTTGTTCATTTTTCAGAAAGGCCAGTGCTCTAGATATTTGCTTGCGTACTTGAGTAGACAGGTCGCAACCGGTGTCATCGGTAGCAGCATTTTCATAGTGGTAACGGAATTTTGGTTGCAATTAAGGGTATGCACAATGCAAGATATTTATATATAAATGCTTAAAGAGAGAGAATATAGCCACATCATCAAGGACCTATGTAAAAGTTATTTTCTCCAATGCAAGCATCTCTTCCATGGGTGCTTAGATGTTATATTATCTATTAATTAGATATAGTTATACACACAAGCACCTGCTAAGCACCGATGCTTCAAAATAAGAGCCGTACCTATCCTATGTGGCAAGAAAAATCAGTTTTTAATTGCTAAGCATCTCTCTAATCGCTTGCATTGTACGTGCTCTAATGCGGAGAACAGAAAGTACAATAATTCAGATTTCTCACTGAAGTTCAGAGTAATTTTGCTAGAGTCCAAAGCTACTTTGTCTAAAGTTATCGTGAAGTTCTAATCTAAAAGTGAGATGCAATTATAGAAAAACAGTTTCAAAGTGAATTTCTTTTTTTATAAAAGCATAAGCACTGTGAAACTTTAATTAGCAAGTTAGTATCATAGCAAGAGCATAAGCAGAGTACTGCACATAACTAAACCCCATCTAATAGCCCAAATCTGGGTCAAATTTAAAATTTCATAAATTTTGTGAATTTCAAAAACTTTTGGTGTATTTCAAAAATATCCCAAAAGTTTTACCTTGTATTTAAAGTTTCAAACAAATTTGTTGGCTCCAAAATGAAATTTGCAAATACTAAAATCAATTATGTGTTCGCCAAAAAATTTAAAATCCTTTTCATGCTGCAACCCTTTTCCCCAAAAATTAAAATCAAAAATCAAATTTGCAAAATTCTAAAATTTAGACATGTGCTATTCGAAAAGATCTAAAATCCCTATGTTGCAAAACCTTTTAAAAATTCAAATTCAAATTTGAATAAAAAATTATTATTGTTCAAAAGCCAAATCCGAAACCCAGCCACCGGCCTAACCCTATTTTTCTTTTTCGCCAACCAACCTGCTTTCCCCTCTCTCTCTCTCTTTCTTCCCAGTGGCCTAACTAGTCAACCCATGCCACACCTTGCCTCTCCACCCCCTCTCGCTGGCTTGACCACCCGTGCTGGCCCAACCATGCTCCCCCTTCTTTCCCCATGCTCCTCCCCCTCCTTTCCTTCCCCCTCAGCGGCCCACTCACAACTGCAGCCCACTCGACGTGTGCACTAGCTGAGCAAGCTGGTAGCCCATGCTGTCTCCTCTCTCTCCATCCCTTTCTCGCACTTGCTGACGACCAGGCCCTCCTCGACCCCACCTGCCAGTGCAAAAGCATTGTTCTTCTTCTCCAAGATTCGTTGTATCTCTGCTCACCCCCATTCTCCCCCCGCGTGTGCTCTCGCATGCAACAGAAGGAAGAGACGCAGAGGACTACCACCTCGAGCCCCGTGCCCTCTCTCTTGATGCCACGCCCATATCGCATCGACACCTTTGCACGTGCCATGCTAGCTATAGCTCGTGCGACCACACTAAGCCCACATGTGCTCTCACGAAGACTCATGCCCAAGCTCGTTTCTGTGCCCTCGATGCCTCCTTTCTCCTCTTCGCTATTTAAACTGCATCCTAGGCTTGTTCTTGCCCCCATCTTGCCTTCTACAACACCCCAAACTATAAAAAAAACCCCTTGTGAAGATTTTTTTTAAAAAAACATTTCCCTACTTTACGAAACCTAATTTCAAGATTTTGCCCCCCCCATTCCAATGCATATTGCAAAACAATGACTTCTCCAAAAAGTATTTTCCCAATTATTTTTTCAAAAGCTTTCCAACTTTCCCACAATGTTTAATCTCAAATTGTTTTCCCAACATCTATTTTCACACAGTGTCTCAAGGCTTTGGAGTAAACCTATCTTAAGATATTTCTATCCAAATATCTTAACTTTGAAAATTTGTTTTCAAGGCCTTTATGTAAAAACCTATTTTGGCATGTATTTCAAATACTTTCTACAAAAATATATAAAGTACTATCCAAAATTTAAAATTTTAAAGCATATTTTAGCCTATAATCAAAGAGTACTTTTATTCCTTTTGATGTTCTATCCCATCCTCCTCTAATTTAAAGCATGATGTTGTTTTCCCTTATCTCATCTTACTTCAAACTTTAGCAGGAGTTTAAGAACAAGAGAACTGGTGAAAATGAGGATAGGTTCGCTTTTAAAAAATTTTGTGTGGTATGTGACCCATATAAGTACCCTATAATGACTAGGCATTGTGTTGTTGCCATTTTTTTGCAAGACATAGTGCACTGCCTTTTGCCTATGGGCTCTATGTTTTGCAGTTGCCAAAAGAGTTAATCCTAATTTGGTATGATTTTTGTGGCCACCCTGACCACATGGATTGGGTTTTTGGTTTTCGGTTACCCTATCCCCCGTAAGTATTCCCTCACTTCATGCTTTTCCCTCTTATCCCTTGCTGAAAATGCCATCAAATGTCAAAGAGTGGCGCAACGAATAGTCAAGACAAGACAACCAAGAAAAAGGCATCGAATGAGTGCAAGTCAAGTAGAAATAGTTTGAGCAAAGAGCGAACATAGTGCATGGGTGCCCAATTAAGCAGATTGGATAATGGATGGATGAGTACTATTGCCCCAAAATGAGAATCGGTATACATATAGATGATTCTATAGGAGATATGCGTGATCACTAATTATTAAAGGTGGAATGGTGACACCTGATGATTATTAGCATTGACCAAAGATGCAGAGTCTTGATGGATTAAACAAATTATTGGAGTTTGATATGGTGTTATACTTATTAGGCCTTAGAGGACATACCATTTGGATTAATTGAACCCATTCGCTGGACTGATAGGAGTAATTTGAGGTATAAATTGGGAGCATTGGATGCATTGTTGGCAATAAATTTTGGAGGAATGATATTAGGGAATTAATTTAATCTATAAAGTAATAGGGGATAATGGTTTCTCATTGTGAGTCATTAACATAATATTGGTGGATTAACTATACGATTGAGTATGAACAAAGAGCTAAACTTGTGGCTTAGTAACGTATGGAGGATGTGTGATTAAGTGAATAAAGAGGATATGATTAATTGGCATAAGTAGATTTATCGAAGAATTGTTAGAAATAATTGATGGTTGGTGGGTTTTGTAGGAATTGTAGTTTGAATTTATATGATTGTTTGATGAGGATTGCCAATTGGTCATGGAAATGATGGATTTTAGTGGTCAGATAAATTAAGGGGGTGGTTGAAAGGTAGAAGTATTTTCGATCTAACTAGTAACCCCTAATGGATTTGGACTATTCTAGAATATTTTTTGGAGATATGATTAATTATTGGAGATTGCATAAGGATATAGTTAGATTACTAGAAATATACAGTGGACTAAGAAACCCTTTAAGTAGTCAAATTATAGTACTATCGGGGAAATATTGTAAAGATAAATCATGAAGTACGATCCGAGGATTGGATAAGAAATGATTTAGAGTCACGAGGAGCTTGAATCAAAGAGAATCCCACAATTACTGCCTTGAAAAGATTTGGTGACAATTCATTGAAGTTGGGAATTAGAATTATGACAGGATTACCAAACCTTGTGATTTCTTGTGAAAATGTTTCGAGGATAAGCCGATTGCTTAGCCTGTAAATCTTTACCTAGTTGTGCATAATTGATATCCCTTATTTATGGAATTTTTGACCAAATGGAACGATTGGTGTAATAGGATTTATGCAATTATTGGGATCGTAAACCTATAGTTGGTGAAATTAGGATATTTGGATAGAATGACCAGCATACTAAATCTTAGTTTAGCGGAAATGTCAATCTTCACGAGATTAGTGTATTATTAATAGTGAGGATGATTGACCTAATATAAGAATATACCTCGGTGGAATTAGAAAATGGAAGGACACTTAGGACTATATCGTCAAAAAGTGTGCTATTGATGTTTTAGGAATCATAGCTATTCTTTCATGCTCGTGGAATTACCACCAATCCATCGAGAGAATTCAATGGACGCCAAGAGGGCAAGCAGACATATATACAATACACCCTTGCACTATTAAAAAATACCATGATGCTAGAAGAAAGCAACTTGGGAGTACACATTTTCTGAAGATCAAGATTTTCCTATACTCTCTACTCTCTAAGCCTATCTCTAGTGTCACTCCTTTGCTAACTCTTCATTGCCACCTCCTCCAATCCACGCTAGCCAGCTTGATAAATAAATTTGAATCCCATAGAACGATGATGAGCCATGGAAAGACCCAAGGAGCAATCTCCAAGATGAAGGTAATACCATCTAGGAGTAAGCAAGGGATGAAGTCAGGTGTCAGTTGTAACATCCTGGTTTTCAGTGCATTTTCAAAGTTTTTCAAAATAAAGACAACCATTTGGATTTTTTTCTTAAATTAATAAAGTTTAATATTATTTTTTAGAAATTAAAAAAATTTAATCTAAATAAAACAAACATCAAGTAAATGTAAACTAGTTTTTGTTAGGTTCCTTTTGTTGCAAGAAATTTTTCTATATTTTCTTGGATTTTTTAGAGTTTGTTTGCTATTTATTGGAGCTCAATTTGAATTAATCCAAAATTTGAAATTTGGAAATCCCAAAAATCCGGATTTGCTCTCGAGCCGAATTCTTTTTCTCAGCCTAGTGCATTTCCCTTTCAGCTTGGCCCAACTCCCTTCGCCTCAGCCCACCTTCTACTGCGCGCACCCGGTCCACTCGCTAGCGTGGCCTGCTCGGCCAGCACGCTTCACCCCAAGACACATGCCGCCTATCTGAGCCATCTCACATGCCAAGCCAACCATCCCACCCATCTAGGCATTGCCCCGTAGCCTACCTAGCCTTCCTTCTCCGCTCAACCACCGCCAAGCCAGTCCTGCATGTTAGGGCCATCGTCCTCCTCTCGGACTCACCTTCTCTGCACCATGGCTGACTTGGACTACATCATTGTGTTCACTGTGGACTCCTCCTCTGACTTGTTGTGCACGCCTTGGACAACTCCCTCGCCCGACCTTAAATAGTGCCTTCTTTTGTCCCTCACCATATTGCCTCGCATTGGATTTCACTGAAGCCACCACCTCCTCCGCCAATGCGTCTTGAGCCTCGTCGTCTCCTCCACAAGCTTTGTCATGCTTTGCGACATCCTTTTCGCACCTTGCCGTGCCTTGGAACCTGTTGGAGCATTGAGTTCACCGTGAAGCCATCTTCTCCTCCGCGAAACCTCACCGCCGTTAAGTGCCAACAACCTTCAGTCCTTGCGTCCAGCCTTCTAGGTTCGCATTGCTTTTATGATCCTTTCCTACGCACCGCTGATCGTCGCCGAGCCTCTTCTCACTGGAATCGTCGTCGACCGTGCCTCATCACCGCACCCCATGCCGCCGAGCACCACGCCAACCCTTTCAGCTAGGTCCAAGTTGTGGGATGAGCACCACGCCAACCGTGCTCTTGTCGTCCCGCCGTTCGTCAAAGTTGAGTAGCCCTTGGCCGTTGGTCTTGTCTGACTTGTCAGCCCGTGCGTCAAGCCACATTAGCGCCAGAGCACACATGGAAGCCACATAGCAGCCACACTAGCATGCACTGCCAACTCACCTCATCGTGTACTCAGCCACATCATTAGCCACATGTGATGCCACATCACTGCCACCTAGACGCTACCTCATCGCTTTGCTTACATGTCATGCCATGTCATCCGGCCATGTCAGCTTACCAAAACCCTACATCTCTCTGAATAACATGTGGATCCCCACATGTCATCCACATTGCCCCGGTACACCGAGTCTACTGTAGACCTGAGCTAGCTTGTGGACTTGGTCTATAGACCACGGCCCCACTTGTCAGCCACTAGTCTATTATTAAAAATTTTTGAAGGTGATATTCCAGAGAATATTCTCCTTTCTCTCATTTTCAAGAATTTATTTTCCCAACAAATCTTTCAAGAATCTATTCTCCTCTGTCCTAACTCCAATTGACCCATTTTTTTCTAAATTTATCTAAAATTGAGCTCTTTATTTTAGTTCTAGTTTTTTGGATTTTATTTAAATTTTGTCTATTTTCTCTCTCATTAGATAATATCTTTGAAGGAGCAGAAGTAATAATTGAAGTTTAAGAGTTGGTAACTGAGCAAAGCCTCTTTGATTATGTTAAACCTATTGTTTTAAATCTATTATTTAATATTTTATTTTAAATTATCATGCATTGCTAATTTAATATAAACATTTATGATTGGTAGTTATTTGACCAAATTTAATTAATTACTCAATTGATAATTTAAATGTCATGATTTCATTATCACCATAGGATAGATAATTATCTAGTGATATAATACTAGTATCTACTTGAGTTATACGTTTAGTATGCTTAGCCATTCTTATAGTACGTTGGGCTCATCATCACATATTGGTTAATTAATTAATTTTGATTTAATGAGATATTGAATCATAGTGATCATCCATAGTTATAAAAATTATGCACCATAACATGGGTAGTATCATGGTGATGGTTAGATAAAATTGTTTTCACTTAGACGAGTAATCGTGTAGTAAAGGAGAAAGTGTGGTTAGCACTTTTGGGATATAGATGCCTCACTTGGATAATGTTTAAGAACTTAACTTTATACACCATTGATCCGGCCTTATCTTACAACAACATGTTTAGTATATGATGGACCCGTCTAATTAATTTATGATGTTTTACCTTAATTTCATTATTGAGATGATGTGGATGGTTAATTCACTTATGGGTAAATTTCCAGATGGTGCAAGAGGGGGATTTTTTGACTAGGTGATTAGCCTATTCAATAGCGAAACCTTAGTAAGTGAAATCAGTTAAAGATTGAGCATTGTAAAGAACTTATGATAATTACTTAGTCACACGCCCAAGAAAGAGTGTATTGGCTGACATGGTGGGTTAATTATCTCATGTGGATAAAGTTGTGCAGCCTCTGCATAGTGTAAAACTTTTTAAATAGTTATGTCCCTGGTTATAGACAATGCTCAGTGATTTCACATGAGAGTTAGGTTTTTTCCCCCTAAAATCATGGTTTGGTTAGAAAGTAAGCTAGTTGGGAAGTAACTGGTTAGTTCACTTGTGGTTTATTCAAATCTTTGATTCATTAATTATTTATTTACATCATTTCCAAAAGTGCTTTTTTCAATCTATTTCTTGTATTCACTCTAAATTAATTCTTTTTGCAAAGTAACCATTCACCCTTCCTTTGATAAACCTTGCATCATCATATATTGCATCTTGTTACGAACGGCTTGCTGAGTACTCTATATACTCATGGCTATACTCATTGTTGCTTAGTTACTGAAGAAGAACCATATCAACCAGAGGTGCTTGAAGAAGGATTCTTTGATGGCTTCTCGAAATAGGATTTCGCTTCCCAGTCGATTACCTGTGGCATGTCGAATGACTACTACGCTTATCTTTATTTTCTGCTGCTAGATTTTGATAAGCCCTTTAGGCTATTTACTTGTAAGATTGTCCATAAGATCGCTACTTTGATAAATAATAATACTTGCGTCTTTCTTAGTTACTTTGATTGTGGTTGATATTTTATCTATATTTTCTCTGTGTGCACTAGTGTGATCCTAGACTGGTGCAGAATACATAGTGAGGTCCGGATTTGCATATTTGGGTCTCAACAGTGTGGTATTAGAGCCATATCGACTGTCGATGAAGCCACAGTTAGAATGGAAAATCCTTAAGAATATATAAAACTCATAAAAACTAGATAATAAAAATCTTAAGCTATATAAAACTCATAAAAACTAGATAATAAAAATCTTAAGCTTCTTTAATTCTTTCTCTTCTTTCTTAGTGTCTTGATCTCGCTGCTATCTGAATTATCAAGCTTTTGTTGACCTTTTTCTGTCTTAAAATTTTGTAGCTGCTATTCAGAAATTCATTAGCCAGTGGTGAATGTGGTTTTTGTGAGCATTTGTGGCTCATGCTCCAGGACTTGGGTTACACTTGTTGCCCTTAGTTGTATGGTTTCACTTCCATAAGGAATGGTAGAGAGGTTTGGAGGATCAGAATCACCATCTTCTCCGAGAGTGGACAGGACAGATGCCCTTGTTGCTTTATAGTGGACTGAGAAACTTTCAAGCTTGGATGTCAAGAAGCTACCCGACTAGCTCTCGCATACTTGAGTTTCACTCATTGTCTTCCATTGTTTGACACTCCTTATCGCTACTTTCCCTATCGTAAGAAGGGAGAAGTCTTTAGCTCTACCAAGAGTTTAGAAGGAGAGATAGATCCTACTGTTCATAAGGAGAGACATATGCCATAGTCTCTCATCAAGGTGCAAGATGATGCCTACAACTACTTAGATCTGGAGTTGGAGAGCACTTATGCTATGTTGAGGGATGCTCAGTTGGAGTTGTCATAATTGAAGGAACTACATCAAGACTGGTAATAGCTACAAGGATTGCATTAGGAGCTGGTACGACAGTAGGAGCTTGAACACTTAGTATAATATCAACCTCAAACACTGTAGGAGCAACAACAATCACTGTTTTCTTCCATGGAGTTGCCATCATCCAAAGCTCAGGACAACTACATGCAAGAAGGTTTTGCGCCCTTGTCATATGGACAGCTTCATGCCTATGAAGGAGTATCATTCGATATTCCCAGTAGAGCCCCTGCTAGTGGAGGAGGGTGGCTTAGTGAAGTAGAAGAACTAGAAGAACAGGAGGATGCTGAAGAGTGTGTGATTGCTAAGGACGTCAACTAGGTGGAGAGTAGAGTAGTAGCATTAGAATAGTTGTAGTGGTGAGAGTCTATAGCTTTCCAAATAAAGAGTGCGTACTAGATCATTTTGTTTTTTATTTACAGTTGTGTGTGATATGAACTATAGTTTTACTTTTAGCATTATGTTGTAGTTATGTTAAGGATTTTTTATCTGAGCAATCCAATGCTTCTTTTTGTTAGCTTTTTGACTAACTGTTTATTTAGTTTAGGATTATCCCTAGTTATTCCTCTTAGATGAGTTTGCCGTCATCTTTGCTATTTTCCCCTTTCCTTTTGCTAATTGTTGTTTGAGTTGGATAACCCAGCAAAAGGTTTAGCTTGTATTTAAAGTTTCAAATAAATTCATTCGCTCCAAAATGATATTTGCAAATATTAAAATCAATTGTGTGTTCACAAAAATATTTAAAATATTGTTTGTGCTACAACCTTGTCCCAAAATTTAAATTCAAATTCAAATAAAAAATTATAATTTGCAAAATTCTAAAATTTTGATGTGTGCTATTCAAAAATATGTAAAATCCCTATGTTGCAAAACCCTTCAAAACTTGAAGTTCAAATTCAAATAAAAAATTATTATTCAACAGCCTAATCCTTTTCTTTTTCTTTTCCTCCCATCGACCCGCTTTCCCTTCTCTCTCTCTCTCTCATGGCCCAGCTGCCCCATGCTAGGCCCCTACCTCTCTGTCCCCTCTTGTTGGCCTGATTGCCTGTGTTGGCCCAGCTGCATGCCTCCCTCCCTTCCTTTCCCCATCGCGTGGGCTACTTGGAGCTGCGGCCCACCGAACTCACGCGCTGGCCCAGCAAGCAGCTAGCCCACACCATCTCCCCTCTCTCCATCCCTCTCTTACGCGCGCTGACAACTGGGCACCCCAGGCCCACTTGCTAGTGCTAAAAAACTGTTCTTCTCCTCCAAGACTCACATTCTCTGTGCTTGCCCTGTTCTCTCTCCTCGCATGTGCGCTCATGTGCATCAAAAGAAAGAGACACAGAGGACTATCGCCTCAAGCCCCGTGCCCTCTCTCCTGACGCCGCACCCCCATCTCATTGATGCTAGCCTACACCAGATATAGCTTATGCGACCACACTAAGTTCATGCATGCGCTCGCAACTTGCGCACAAGCTCGTTTCTATGCCCTCGATGCCTCCTTCCTCATTTTCTCTATTTAAGCTGCATCCTAGGCTCCCTCTTGCCCCCTCTTCTTCTTTGATCCCAAATAGATCTCAGAGGCATGCTACACTCGCGTTGCCCACCACACTCCCCTCATGTTCTAGCCTCCTTGGTGAGTCTCTCTCTGAGCCGTTTGAGTCACGATGTGTTCCACAACCCTAGAAGCATTTCCCTCAATCAATTTTGGCTTCTCTTCTTAGGAATTCACGACAACATTCACTTCACCAAAACTAGCCAAACTCACCACCGCTGTTTCTTCCCCAATGAACCCTAGTCCAATTCCCCTCTACCGAATCATCCTATCAAGCCCCACTTCCTTGTCCAAGTGTTAATTTGGGTCCTCCTCCTGTGTGCTGCCTCCATGGTGAGCCCATTGTGTCACCCTGGGTCGCTGTTGCCAGCCAACCTCAGCCCTACTCTGCCTTCACTGTCCTCCTTGGTGAGTTCCCCTTGATGTGTAGAAGCTTGTGACACACTTAATTTCTAGGATTAGTCATCACCGTGGCCATGTCACCACTGCCACAGAACCTCACCATTGGCCAACCCCAACAACCTTAGGTCATCGAGCCACCTTTGTAGTGATAAGGTTAACCCCCTTAGCCCAACACGCGAAGGAATCACTCCCTACTTCTCCTCTGTGCCAAGGTTGACCTTCGGCTGCACCACTCCACTGCTCATCACCGGTGAGCCACCACTCTAGTGCACCTCGCCAACCATTTCCACCACTCGTAGCTAGTGTTTAAACTCCGCAGACTATTTTGCCCCATGGCCAACATCTCGGTGTCTTCCTTGCCACCGGTGAGCACAACAAGGACAATTGCCCAAGCTCCTCTGTTCTGGCCATGAGCTCTATCTCGATGACAAGTGGGCCTATGTAGTTAATGATTAATCAGATGTTTACTACTTGCTTAGTAGCTAACATGCAACTGATAGTAGGTCTCACTAAGATTAAGAAAATCTAATTAGTCTTTGACTTAAACTTTGAGGCACTAACATGTGGGCCCTGCACCCTTACAACACTATGTAAACCTGGTCCGTAGACCTGAGCTGCAGACATATGGGCCCCCATCTATGTAGACCAACCTGTAGATCGAGTCTATATGGACCGTGACCCTACTTGTCAACTGTCGAGTTACTTCCTTAAGAAAAATAAGTGAAAAAGAAAATAAAATCTTGCTTGACCCTACCTGTCAGGATTTTTTTTATTTTCTAGAATTTCCTCTCGGGTCAAAATTTGAAGAGCTAGCTCTCCCTTTTTTAAAATCCAAATGACTTGGTTTTTATTTCTAAATTCATATAAATTCAATATCTTTCCAACAAAACCAAAATAATAATTTTTAGAGTTCATTTGAGTTTTATTTGAATTCATGCTGTATATGGATATTTGCGTGTTTGTAGAATTTATCACTTTGGACGTCCCTGTCGCTGTCGAAAAAGAACCTACACTGTCTACTGTTGAGAAAGGCAAGTCCTTATGATTGATCGTGGTGGACCTAGTTTTCAAATGCAAGTAATTTGCTTTCAAATTACAAATGCATGCTTATCATCATCATCATCATCATAATTATGCAATTAAAGGTTATGTTAAATGTTGATGCTTAGTAATACCATGCCGTTGATGTGTATTATCCCCTTCCTTGATTGTTGATATTATCTTTACCATGTCGCTTAGGATACTTGTTATAATAATACTCCACCTTGGTTAAACTTTAATAATGGTTGAGTTTAGAAATGTATTAGTGGTAAATTGATATACAATACAAACATTGATAACAGACACTTGAGACATTGTGTAGCAATAGAAATGGTAATGTGGGTTACCACTGAATATAGGAGCATGTTTTATAAATTGGTGGAGACTCAATGAGTGGTTGGGATGAGCCCGTGTCGCAAAGCACAAGATCTAGATTTGTTGGTTTGTCTCACTTAAATCGATTAAGGACCGAATTTTGTGCCGCTCTTTTCTATGTGATTGTACAATCACAAGTCAAGTATGAGATTGATCTATCCAACTAATTTGTTTAGTTTTGGTGTAAACTCATGTGTAGTATGTTTGTAGTTAGATTTCTATTGTGATTATTCTAGGAGTGACTTACGCTGATCACTGCCCCTATGTTGATTTTTTAAATGTAAAGGGTCGTAGACTCCCTAACAACGATGGTCTCAGCTCTAGAGTAGGAGAAAGCATGTGAACTAAGTATTGTAAAAGCCTTGTCATGATTTTCTTAATCTCATGCCTACAGAAGAGTGTAGTGGCTGACATTATAAATTAATCATATCTTATGGGTAAAGCTGTACAACCTCTACAGAGTGTTAAAATTTTATTCGAATACCCGTGTCCCCAATCATGCTCAAAGTGTACAAATACAACACTTGTGTAGTTATCATAAAATAATAGTTATTGGTTAGTGGTAGTTATGGATGAAAGTATAAGAAAATAGTTATGATATCTTGGTATGAAAGTGAAATTCGTTTGGTGATCATAGAGTGGATACGATATCTTAGTATGGAAATCGATATGAAAGAATGCTTACGGAATGGATATGGTGGACAATTGTGAAGAGAATTTGGTCTCATGAACTTGATTAAGCTGAATACTTTGATTTTAAGTTGAAAAGGCTAGGTCACAGGTTTGGAAACTAGCTATAGTGTGATATTTGTTAAACTGGCTTTATGTTAAATGAAACATAAAACTTTTCCTTGGTTAAACCTTGTATGTAGATATATGCACTTGCATTCTGATATAAGGATTTGCTGAGTACTTTTGTACTCAGTGTTCAAGATATGATCTGCTGGTGAACATTTATCACCATACATCGAAGGTTGAAAACGATGCCGAATACTAGGTCACGTACCTTAGTCAATTGCCTGTAGGCATATCCCGAGGGACTTCACTGCCATGTATTTTTCCGTTATAAGACTTGTATGTATTTGGCCTCTCTGGTCTGTGATGTAAGGCATTGACCATCTAGCCCATTTATGTTTATTTATTACTATACTTTTTACTTATGCGTATGTATGAATGTAATATTTTTGTTATTATTGTACTATATAAGTTAACTACTGACTAAGAGATTAGCTTATAATATATAGAAGGTTTGAATTGCCAAATCTTGGTCGCTGCACCTGTCACCAACTACAATCAAACAAATAGCTTTTCACCGCTTGGTCACTTCAGACTTTGCCAGTTAACTGCTCCCATCAGTGGGATTCACGAGACAGGACTAAAAAGAACTGGACATTCTGTTCCTCCAACCTGCTCAACTAGGTTTACATGCTATTCAGAAGAATCTTTTGAAGCGTGGATCTGGAAAGGCCGCGACACGCATTCTTTACGCGCTTCGTTTTGTACGTGAATCTTGGCGATTTTGGTAAAGCAGATCCCCACTCCTATGAACCTATACCAACGTAGGTTTCAGTCGTATGATCCTAAACCAACGTAGGTTTGTCACTGATAAAAGATGACTAAACAAAGAAGTTGGTTTGAGATCATCATTAAGCTTTGATGTATGCTAATCATTGCGAGCGGCGACTTAGCAAAGGCACCTTAGTTCGTATCATCATTAGGCCAGTGACATTTCTTAAAGAAAGCAAGTGGTAAAGGAGAACATGTGACCCGATAAACTATCAGAGAGATGGATCTGGCTCAGAGCCTCCCATCCTATACCGTGTCTTTCCAATGTCTTAATAATTCAGAGTGGCTATAAGATTTGCAAGCCTTTACAAGTGATCAGTGCAATTGGAGTTGATGGCCAGGAATAATTTTTTGATCAACTTTGTGCTTTTGATACGGAAGAAAATCTTTTCAGGGGCGTTGATCCTCACATCGGATTAGGTGACAACTTAAGGTATTTCAGTTGACTAACTAGTTTCTATAAACTAATTTTAAGGCGACAATTCTACGGCAAGTATATATTTGCGTCAAACATTCAAAGGACGAGCCATTTAATTAGAACTCCATGAAGAAAACAATAAATGTAAAAGCTAAAATGGTGGTTATTTTGCATCAATGAGCTACATGCATACCTTGTGCAGCTGATACTTTGTGTTGTTGACATGTATGATGAGATCGGCAGGTATGTCTGACACTACTGACCTGCCAAGCCATAACAATTCAAAATTGTTTAAGTAAGCCCTGTATTAATTCTTGACACTGTAATGTTGTATTGATATCCTCTCTCCTAACGAGTTACACTGAGTAGATTCAAATATGGAAAAAGTCTATATAAACTTTGCTTGAAAGTCCGTTTAGCACCCTAAACTATACAATCAGACATTTGACCTCCCGAACTTTGCAATCCGGTTCAAACAACATCCTGACCTGGCTTTTGCATAATAGTATCGCCCCACGTGACGCGATGAGTGAACGGTTTTGCTACGTAGAATGACACGCTGGCCAAATTTAGGTAAATAATAGATGGGGCCACAAGAGCTTCTTCTGCAAATCGAAATAAAGAGGGAGGGAGCTACAGTGGCGATGGCCATGGAAGCACGGCTAGAAGCTCGGTAGAGGAGAAGCCTCTATGGGCCTAAGCTGTTATCGACCTAAATTGGCCAGCATGTCATCTTAATAGCAAAACCGCTCACTCATTGCACTATGCAAGTAATACCGCCATGCAAAACGGGGTTAAGATGTTTAAATCGAATTGCAAAGTCCAGGGGGTCAAATGTTTGGTTTTATAATTTGAGGTACTAGATAGACTTTTGAGCAAAGTTTGAGATGTTATATGGACTTCTCTCTTCAAATATTCACTGCACAGATGAAAAATACTACATGGCATTTACCTGACGGCTTCTTCGGTGTAGAATGTGTCAGGCTTTGTCCCAAGCTTCATGTACTTCATTGTGAAGGACTTCTTGATCCCCTGCTAACGATGCTCAGTATTTCAGAAAAACAAGAAGCTGAATGCTGTTAATAAGCAGTCGTGATGTTCAGAATCTGCATTGAACAACAAACGGTAATCCTAACTGTTAAACTAATCCTGACCAAAAAATGGCCGCTTTTGTCTACTTTCTCGCAAATAACAGAGCAAAGTACTAAGGTGAGTGTTTCTTTCTTCAATTATTTGAAAGAAGATTAATTGAGAAATAATATGAAAGAATAATGGGGAACTTGGCATAAATTTTCCGTAACTTTGTCAAATAATAACCAGCTCATTGAACAGAGGACAAGTAATCATGATACTCCAGCCAGGATTTCTGATAACCACTGCTACCACTTGTTTTCAGAACGTTGGCTAGAGCATAACAGATAAGTGCTTTGAAATTAAAATATTTGAATAAACAAGTGCTTATGAAATCACAAAACTTGACGCGAAAGGAACATTAAGAAGTGATAAAAGCACAACTATAAAAATGCTAGTAGATTGGTCAAAACTTTTAAAGCTCAAAAAAAGCTCCCTCAAAGCAAAACAGATGCAATGTATCATGCATACTAAAGTGGATCGATCCATACCTTGATGAATTAAAGAGAAGCTCTGAAACCTTAAGATCTGCCAGCTAAAAAGCTGAACCTCAAGCTTATGGAAAATGTGAGGGGACTGAGAAGTGGCCCCTCTCCTTTAGGGAAAAGGCCAAATCAGCCCCTGTCAATATATAATGTAGGTTCTTTTAGGTTGTGGTTTATAGCTTTTGACTTACAATTTTAAATTCTAGCTGTTCGCAAGAGAGAGTATGGAGAGAGAGATACTCGTACGTGATTTTAGCTGATATAAATGAATCCGGTACAATGTCTACTACAATCGACTTGTAAATCCCATCTTGAAAAAATATACTATCTAAAAACTTGTTACTATAGCATAAGTCAGAAATTATAAGTCTAAAAGAATCCAGGCATATACTCTAACGGAGAGGAGCTTTCAGGACCACACCTTCAGTTGTGTGTGTGTTCTTTCCTGATATCTAGCTTTCGGTGAGCCCCATCCTAGAGCTAGCTCTCTAAGCCGTTTCACATTCAGGATATCTTTGATAAAAAAGTGTATATTATTGATGTGCTTTTTTGTATTCATTTCCTTGGGGGTTTATGCAAGCATGACTTCACAACTGGAGTCATACACACATGGTGGCATTTTATGGGCCTTTTGATTTGATTAACCTAATTCACCATTTGTTTAGGGTGTGTTGATGTGACTTGTGCCATCATCCAATACAAAAACAGGGCTCTGGCCACATTAGTGACAAAGGTGTGAGAGTTGGATCAGGTCTCATTAGAGGCAGCTTTTTAAGGAAGCAAAAAAAATCCAAGATAAGGTAATTAAGAATTTCCTCACATGAGAGAGAGGCTACTTGGTTGATGGTGAAATAATAAATAAATTAATACATGCTTTTTCAGGAGAGGGAAAAAGCCAAAAGATGGGAGCTGGCCAGCTGGGGATCCCTGAAACCTGGTGTGTTAGTTTTGTGCTTGTGTGCCTAGCATTTTCTTGAGTGCCCAAAGCATCAAGGCATTAAGGAAGACACATGGGGCCTCCATGCAACTCATGTCCCTCCAAGACTCATCATGCACCAAACTCCAGCTTGTAGCACAAACATTCAGAGAGAGAGAGCAGGGGTTTGTGTGCCATAAAAAGGTAGGAGAGCAAACAGTGGTGATTGCACTAATGCTCTGTGCTGTTTTCAGATGGAATAGTGCTCACCTCAAGCAGCTCCCACCCCACAAGGCCCCATCATACATGCATGACTTTGTTGCTTGCTCTTCCTCCCTTTTGCTGTTCTCCCTTTTCTGCACAAGATGTTGGCAACTTGGTATCATCCCAGTGTCCATTTATGTATGCAGTCCTCAGGGTGCAAATGCGGGCTTGCCATGATCAACACCTATACGGGGTTCGATTGAGCACATGGAACTAACTGATAATTTGTTTTCAGACATATGAATAGTAGCTGCAAGTTTTCAGACCGCGACGCTTTTCGCTTTCTTATAATTCTGAATGAACTCACTAACTAGTGGGATGTGGACTGAGACATCAGGTGCAGCTAGCATGAAATGTACAGCAGATGCCAAGTTCAATGGAGGAGGGGGTTGGTGTGGGAAAGAAAATTGCATGATGGAAAGGACCATGCAAACACATGGATTTAATGTTTGCAGCTGGTGCCTTGGCAAATTAGTACAGGTTAATCCAGCTGATGTTTAAGAAAAGAAATGAAAATAAAAATAGTTTCTTTTCATAAATGAACAGGCTAGGAAGTGCAAAAGAAGAAGAAGAAGGAGAAGGAGGAGGAGGAGGAGGATGAGGATGAGGAGGTAGTTACTAGATTGCGTGACAAGTAAACATCATTGTGCTTTTCCAGTATGGGTGAACTCCATGGAGAATTTTACATCTCAAAATGGCCAAAAGAAAACTACATGTGCCTTTGGATATATTTGTTTCTCTAGAAATTGGGATGAAAGAACTCAGCAACTTCAATTTCTTGGTTAAGAAATCTTTTGTCGCGAGGAAAAGAATGAATCGACGCACTCGCGGTTTAATCTCCGAAAAATTCACCATGGATCTAAATCCCTGTAGATGGACTGACCGACTGATGCGAACGTGCATGCAAGCGATGGCAGTTAGTAGAGAGAGAAAGATCACCTTAATTAGGAAGCACGCATGCAGCTCGGAGATGTCCTCACTGATCCACAAATCTTGCTCGAGATGTTTGCAGGGGTCTTGGAGGCTCTTTCTCCCTCAGGAGGGAGGGGAGAGAGAGAGAGAGAGAGAGAGTCCTGGGATTCCTGCAATATGAGTGCACAGCATCACAGGGTGTGTTAGGCTTCCATGAGTTGAGGAAGTTATATGAAGGTGGGATGCTGACACCCCCTCCCTCAAATGCCTCCCCTCTCAGATGTTCTACCCAAAAGATTCTCTACTTATTGGGTGAAATCATGAGAGAGAGAGAGAGAGAGCTGTGTGGTGAAGGAATGGGCGCAATGTGGCAACGGGAGAAAGAAGAGAGAAGTGGCCAGGATCTTGTTGCCCCCACAGCTCGGCGGAGGATAGTGTATTAGTGGCATCGATCAGTAGGCACTAGCTCGATCGACCTCCCAATAGGCCAAAAAAAGCAGTATGATGAGTTCATGGGAAAACTTGAGAAAAAGGTACTGTTGAGGTGTTGGTCAGAATGAATGGTTTAGCAGAAGTTAGATAACAGTTGATTAATTGTTTAGTATCTCGTATAATAAAATGGAACTTTATGTTGCTTTATTTCCAGTGGCACGGGCTCACATTGGCTCATCTCTTCTTTTTTTTCCTGAGAAGAAAACATGGAAGTAGAGTTGAAGAGGCTGGCCACATTGTTTACACCAACGCAGCAACCCATGTGTCAATGAGGTGGCATTGCACGTATCAAAATATGAGTAAAATGTCCATCGTCCCTCAACATTTTAGAAAATTCGGGTACTAATTACCGATCTAGCGCGATTTTTTGGGAAAAAATTTGCAGTTAAAGAGTGATGGTAAGGACGGGAAAGTGGTCTAGTGGTGGGAGCGATGATGTTCATTCTCACCTACTTGGGTTTGATCCTTAGGATCGACACAATATACCTTATTTAATTAGAGTACATATATATGTACGTTTAGTTGTAAAGTGCGTGTCTGCTCCCCACGAGGCCCTGGTAATGCCGCAAAATTTCTAGCATATGTAGCGGGTGTGCACACGTGTGTGCATGTGAGACGTGACTAATATTTGTATAACGTCATCTGTGTATTCTCTCTCTAAAAAAAAGAGCCAGATGGTAGGACTAGGATTAGGGCTGGAAACGAGCCGAGCCGAGCCGGCTCGAGCTAGGCTCGGCCGAGCTCGGTGTTGAGTGTGGCTCGGGTTGGCTCGTTTGTGAAACGAGCCAGAAGGTCAGCTCGGCTCGACTTGAAATTTGGCTCGAGCTGGCTCGGATGGCTCGTGAGCCAGTATAACTAGTAAAGCATTTGAACTGAATATATGAACTGAACGTTTTCAGTTTTCAGACCACCCAAACAAACAAACATATATATGAACTGAAAGCCCGTGAGCCACCCAAACAAACAAGTTTTCAGACCACCCCACAGGCAGCCTTATCATCATAACAAATATATGAACTGAAAATTAATGGAGACGATAGCACAGCAGTGTAGACCACTAATTTACATCAACTTTCAGCAGCAGTAGCTAGCAAATTCATCAACAAGTTTTCAGACCACCCCACTTTTAGCAGCAGCAGCTAAGCACTGCAGACTACAGTCTACAGGTTCTACAACATTATCATCATAACAAATATACAAGGAAACTCGAAATGGCACAAGTTATTTCCTGTCTCCAGAGAACACATTGCATTGTCACCTCAAGCACCTCCAGACGGCGCCTCATGTCGCCCACCTCCGGTCGGGAGGAGATGGCGCGCGAGGTGGGGGCGACCGCAGTGGAGAGCGATGATCGATGGCGGCAGCATGCGGGGCGGGGACCGGGGAGGGAGGCGGCGCAGACTGGGGACCGGGAGAGAGGCAGGGACCGGGAGGAGGTGGCGGCGCGAGGTGGGGGGGGGGGGCGACCAGCGGGCGGAGAGTGGACAGATCGGTGGCGGCAGCACGGGGGGCAGGGAACCAGGGAGAGAGGTGGCGGCGGCATGGGGGCGGGGGACCGGGGAGGGAGGCGGCGGCGGCACAGGGGGCGGGAGACCAGGGAGGGAGGCGGTGGCGCGGGGTGGGGGGCAACCGGTGGGCGGGGAATGCGAGAGTAGGGACTGGCTAACTGGAGTCCGGAGTGGGGACTAGCCGACTGGAGTGGGGAGTGTGGGCGAGGGATGCGAGTGTGACTCTAGAGACCGGATGCGAGTGGCTCTGGAGTTCGGCTCGACCGAGCTCGCGAGCGGCTCGGGCTCGGCTCGTTAGTGAGCTGAGCTGCAGCATGGCCTCGGCTCACTCAGGAAAACTTCAAGTTCGAGCCGAGCCGATCATGAGCCCGAGTAGCTCGCGAGCCTCAAGCTTTTTGCCCAACCCTAACTAGGATAGTCATCCCAAGGTGGATCTTGTTCCATCCCATGTAAGCTTTTCATGTTTTTTCTGATGATAACTGTTGGCTTAAGTAAGACTAGATGTAAGGGGAGTGCTAAAATTTGTGTAGAGTACCTACATTATCTCAAAAGCAAAATCTTATGTGCATGAACCTTTTCTTAATATGGAGTTTTCGGTGGTTGATTCATGAAACTCATCAAAATATAAAGCTGAAAACTATTTTCCACAAACTTTCCTAATATAAAGAAAGCAAAGACACAAAAATAAAAAAATAGTTAATTAACACACCAAAACCTAACAAAATTTATTGACATTTGGAATTATGAATTTTAGAATGTTCTCAAATTTTTAGCTATAATCATTGCATTTAATAATTGATAACACTATGTACATAGGAGCCAAATTTGTTTTTGAGGCCGCAGGAGCCAAATTAATTCTGAGGGGTCGTACTAAGTACAAACTAGCTAGAGTAGCTTCTTTTTTTTGTATGCTAGCGAGGGACCATATGAGAAGGTCTAGGAATGTTTATGATAAACCATTGTTAATGTGTGTTGAGTTGAAATTCAAAGTTACGAAAGTTTGCATGTTTTCAGACTTATTGTCAGACTTAGGCGGTCTGACTGTAATGCCGATGTGACTGGATTTTGGGGGCAATCAGCCCGTCAATGCGGTGCAATCGGTTTTTAGTTGGCGACTGGTTTTTTCATAGAGGTGCTAGCTTGTGTGTGCAAGAAAATTTGTGAGTGGTCCGATCGGAAAATGGGTGGCGGTTAGACCGGGTGTAGGTGAGTGGTTAGACTAGCCGCTCAATGGCAGTCAGGCCGACAATGACTGAAAATATCCGAGAGGTTTTGGATATTTATGGTAATGGTTATGGGTTGAGTTTTGGAGTCCTAGGTCTATGCATTTATGGTGAATGAAGCATGTTTGAACTAACGTGGGGTCAAGTTGCGAAGAATTTACGCTAAAAAATGATTTCTTGGTCTTTAAATGTGTAGGGAAGTTTCGAGTTAACTATGATTAACGACGAGAACCGGGACTACGCTATTGGAGGAGCCGAGGTTCAGAACGGTTAAGGATACCAGGTGAGATGATTGAGATCAAGTGTGGCACAAGGAAGGTAAGAAATATTGAAGAAAAAGTTTGAGTGATAGATTGCACAAAGTGGCTTTGTAGGCTTAAGTGAGGTATGGTTCAGTGGGAACCGGAGCTGGAGAGACTTGCCGATGCGTGGCAAGCCATTAGTGCATCTACACATGGCAAACATGGCAATTGTTTGCAAAGAAAGGAGGAGATCGGGTCAAAGCAAGGGTATTTTGGAAGTTGGCCAAATGCCGAAAACTGTGTTGGATGAAAACCACATCTCTTGAGTGGAACTTGAGAAAGTGGTCTAAGTCAAAGAGATGTTGAGAGGATCAAGTGGATCAAAAGCTAAAAACTTAGCGGGTTCAAGCTCATATGCTTTGAAAAGCATGCATGAGTTATGTATGAGTGTAAAACCTATGTTGTGTGGAGTTAACGGGTTTCCCTCAATTGTGCTAGTTGATAGTATTCATTAGGATAGATATGGGCTTATACCCCATCTATTTAATGGGATGGGGATGGAGGCTTGCAAGCCAACCATTCTAACCATTTCATTCTTAAGTTCTAGGGTTAAGATTTGAGAGAGAAGAGTGAGCGTTATGGTGTGTTCTTTTTGTCCTTCTTATGGAGTGACTATGAAATCTTCATCTTTAAGTAGTAATATATCAACTTTGTTCATCTCTCATGAAGTGTTCTTGTCTTGGTTAATTTGTTCTTGCCTCTTGTCGGACCTTGCTACATGCTTAGGATGTGTAAGTGATGAAGATCACTCATGTAGATCAAATCCCATCAATTAGGCACCTTGGTTTCTAAGATTTTGAAGTTGCCCAATTCATGCTTGTTTTGGAGCCTTTCTTCCGGAATGTTGATCCAACAGTTTTGGCTTATATTTTTTGGGTGGTCTTGGTTGTTGTGATATATAAAAACTCATCTAAAGCCATCTTGGATGTTCTTAACCCATGGGCAAGTTGGTTCTCAAGTTTTTGATATTTGCCTGGTTTTGGTGCAACCTTACATGTTTTGAGGAAATGTTGGAACTTTGGTGAAGATCCATGTGATTTTTGGATGAAATAGGTTTCTAAGACCCTTAGTAAGGAGTGTTCTAAGTTTGTAATTATTTGGACATGGATTTTAAAGTTTTCACCAAATTTGGCTTTAGCTCGGGCAGATTTTTTGTTCTAAGAATAGAGGAGCGGTTAGATCACTTCTAGGCCCGGTCAGACCGCCTACTTGTCAGATTGCACCTCTAGTGGTGGTTAGCCTGGTTAGGTATTAAATTTGTGAGTCATTGTTGTTTTGGATTGTTGTTTGGATTTATATTATCAAATTTGATCTTTGCAACTCTTTAGCTATTGGAGTGAAAGATTTTTAGATGCTTGGGGAAGATTTTGAGAAGGCATCATTCACAATAGATTATGAGAAGGCATCATTCACCAGTTCTACATCTACTGCATCCACAAACTTTGAAGAGGTCACAACCACATTATTTGGCTACTTTATGAGCATTAAGATATGGGGTCACCCGATCTTCTCGATATTGGATCAAGGATACTCATGTGTGGCTTATTGAATCATACTAATCCTCCGCTGCTAATGCAATGGACTAGCACTCTATAATTTGCTAAATCACACATGTGCTGATATTCACTGACCACCAAGTGAAAATCTATTGTGCTCTTAATTTATAGTGGAAAGATTGAACAATCTTTAGAAGAACTCCCAATCCCCCTCAAGTCTAGTTCGGCTAGCACTTCGAAGAACAACAGTAGATGCAATTTGCAATCTAGTATTTTTCAAATAAAAGTGGTCTAAGGGATACGAGGGGGAGGGATGGTGTATTTATGGGAGCCTCTCCAACACGCACGCAAGGGCCTTGGCTGACTTTGAGTTGATTCTATCATGGATGACCGAATCAATCTCTTATTCGGCCAAGAGTCCCACTATAATTCCTAAACCTAAGCTAGCAATTTAGATTCCCTTAAAACATAACTGGTTTAGACTCATGTGGACCAAAACGAGATTACAAGGCTGAAACAAGCGGATTTTGGCCATGACTTTGGCACACAGGCCGTGGGATCACTCAATTTGGTTGCTTCTAGTTTTGTGGAGAACCTTTAGAAAACTAGCTTGGTTTTCCAGAGAACTACCCAAAACCGGCTTCTTTCTTGCTGAGCATGGCAACCTCTGGCTTGGACTTGACTCCTTCACGCCTTGGGTTGGTCTCTCCACATGGTTGGGCCCTCCATGTGATTTGGGCCTTGAGCCAGCCACATGGGCTATCTTTTCTTGCTCTCCCATGGTCTTGGCAGCAAGTGTTGCTACCCTCTTCCTTATACTTCTCCATTGCTTTGCCCCAACCTCCCTCTCCTCTCTCTCGGTTCCATAGTCTTCATATTTGTCAAACCTAAGAATGCACAAAGTATTTTCATGAAGTAGTATCCAATCTCATAAAAATATATAAGAAAACTCATTAAGAAACAAAAGCACCTACTGTAGGGTTGAGGAGGCCGACTAGAGGGGTGAATAGGCGGTTTTAAAATTCTCTTGGCTAATTACGATTTCTCTATTTGGTTCCAACCAAGTATATAATACGGAAGCTTAACTCAATTTGGTTTAGCACAAATAACGCCTAAAACAATAATATTCACTTAAGTACACCAACAACCTAAGTTTAGATTTGCAATCCTATGATGACAATCAGTCAATTTAGCTCATGAATGTAAATTACTTGAATATAAATTGAGTACAAGAAAACAAACCACAAAGACATGATTTATTTTTACCATGGTGTTTGGAGACTTAAACCAGCTCTACGAATTAATCCTTCCACATCAAATCCACCAATGGTAGCTCTTTCCCGCTCTGGGTAGGTGAGCTCCAACCTTCACAACTTCGTCGGGTCTCTGATAACCTTTTTGAGAAGATCACCGCACACGATATCTCCAACACCATCTAAGAGTGGACAAACTCGAAGAGTAACAAGTCAAGGCTCTTGCTTGACTCTCACCATGTGCAACAAATGCACAAGCTCAAGTGGATGCTCAATCCACCTCTAGATACAACACATGCAATCCAGAGTCTTCTTCTAACTCACAAGGTGCAACACAAGCACAATTAAGAGGAGAACTTCACACTAGCTCAAGAGAGTGAAATGAAGTGCTAAAAGTCTTACCCCATCTGGCCATAATGGGGTATATCTACACTACAAAAACTAGCTATTGGAAGAAAAACCCTTGAAAAATCAAAATTTTCGGTAGTTCCACTATTATAAAACCGAAACTACCACTCCCTTGTAATGGTAAAAAAACTAGCTGTTATCAGCAAAATCGAAAGTTCCGCTATTTACTTTTCAGTACTTTCGATCATTGGAAGTATCACGCCACACATGCAGAATTACCGCTCTTGTGGGAAGGAGAAGACCACCACATAGGTGTCTCTTCGAAAAAAACGTACATGATTTTTGGAACTCTTGAAGTCCGATTGTACCGCTCACACAGAGCCGGTACTTTCGACTTCCGGTAATACAGTGTAACATATGCCAATACTTCTGATTTTCGGTAGTACCGTGCAACACATGCTAGTAGTTTCGACAATCTTGATAAGTGAATATACACCAACCAATCTAGCAAAACACATTTGCGAGTTATAGTGTCATGCACAAAAGGATAAATCATGATTTCCAACAAGTTACAAAACACATTTGCACTCTTTTTGAAATCATGACACAAGGTATAGGTACATCGACTCTTCACATTTGCAAACCTAACTCACGTACTACAAGGATTATATATAAGCTTTAGCCATTTGCAAAACACATTTACAAATATAAACCTCACACCATAAGAAATAGGAAATATAGACTTCAAACACTTGTAAAACACATTCGCAATGTATAGTCCTATATTACAAGATTATATATAAGCTTTAATCATTTACAAAACATATTTGCAAATATAAGCCTCATACCATAAAAAGTAGGAAACATAGATTTTAAACACTTGAAAAACACATTCGTAATGTATAGTCCCATGTAACAAGAATTCAACACGTGAGCTTCAACTATTTACAAAATACATTCGCAAATATAAGCATCATGCCATAGAGAACTAGAGCAATTGAGGTTGAGCTATCAATATATGATGAGACTCAAGCTACCATATATAATCCCTCTTAATAGTACGGCAATCTATACTAGCAGTCCGATCTTCCAACCAAACGCCAAAATCGGTAAAAGACTTTAAACACATTCTTAGCCCTAGTTAGTTATACATTTACCTTGAGTAACCTCTTGAAGCTTAATGACATACATCCTCACTTCAAGTCCGGGTCATTGTCTTGATATACGTTAACTCATGTTGCATCTTTCACTTGATTTCCATCAACACATAATGGGTCTTCACTTAACTTGATGATCAATTCATGTTCATCTCTTCTTGGACATGCATCAACTCATGATGTATCCTTCACTTGATGGCCTTGAACTCATGAGCCATATTCCATCTCGCATCTTGACTTGATGATCTTCAACACATGAAGTCATCCCAAGTCATCTTCACTTGTAGAACTTAAACTATTCATCTAACTCATGAAATTGTTAGTTCACAAACCAATTGCCACTAATTACCAAAACTTCACATTAATATATAATGGTGGACTAGATCTATAATCTTTATTTTTTGGTAATTCATGACAATCTCAACAAATAATAAGATAGAAATTGATTGACAAGTATATACTACATACACAACAATTATGTACTCTAGAATAAACTTTCTGAAGCAATTAACTCATTTCAATATGTATGTTTATCTTTGACATTAATTGCTAATTAGTGTGCATGTGTTATTGTAAGCAGTGATGTTGGACATGACCACATGACTGCATGAGAGGAGCACGAGCATAGTCTACTCGTAAAAATATGGGCCACTGGTAACTCAAAAACATTGCTCCAAAAATAATTGGACTAGCTCAAGATTCTCGCCCAAAAAAGAGCTCCAAGCTGTTCTTTCATGTTTTATTTTTAACTGAATGCTTTGCTAATTGCTAGCGATGTTCAATCATGAAATGCATGTGTTGTGTGTTGCCTCTCCTTAAGTACGCATATGCGCACATGTTGCATGATGAAAGTTGCATCTTTTTGGGTCCATTTGGATATGAACATTGGCAAATGAATTCACAAGGATCTGTAATGGTTCATGCAAAATTTATGTATAATCCTTTGAAATTCTTGTGTCCCAAATGAACAAGAATTGGGAAAATTGGATGATCAATGCATACCTTGCCAACAATTACATTCTTAATGTCACAGGTAACCATGATGGGCATTGGTCATGCATAGAAAAGAGACTACGATAAACTTTGTCTGGTTGATAGTTTTGGTCTGATGTAAAAAGGCATTTTTTTCATTTAATGCAAGATGTTATGATGCAGGCCAATGAGATCTCACCGCAAGCTGCTAGGTGCATATCCAGTCATGGAGGGTCCACAAGTAGCCAGAGTTCTAGATCGAGCTTGACTGTGTAATATCATAAAATTCTAATTATGAATTAATTAAATTAATTAAATACTTGGTGCTATGTGGGCCTAATTGGCTATTAATAGGCTAATTATTTATAACATTAAACCCTAATTAGTATGTAACATCCTAAATCTTTGACAATTATGTATAAAATAATAATAGTAGTAGTAAAATTGTATTAATAATTAATTTAGAGATATGAAGATCAGATGGGCTAGCCCATCTAAGTCTTGCTCTGTAAGAAAGAGTTGCACTTGGATTTTCATAGGGCTACCCCTCTCTCCCTAAAGGGAGACTACCGCCTTCCCCAGGGGACGCACCTCTCTAGGGCTTTGCTGTGGCTGCTCCAAGAGATAGACAGGTAGGCAAGGAAGAGATTGAGAAGGAGGAGAAGAATTTGCGTGTTTTCTTCATTAGATCTTGTTCGATTCGTGGGTAATCCTGTAATACTTTCACCATGTCATGTAGATAAACTTTTGTGTGATTTAACTTGATAATTAGGGTATGATTAGCCCTGTGGATCGTACTAATTCTTATTTAGGATTGCTAGGTTTTTATAGTTTCGTGCAGTTTAGATCTAAACGATATTTGAGGGACATTGATGCCGAATATAGAGAGGTGATGTACTAAAGCACTGTAGAAAACTTTTTAATGTTTCCAACAAAGCTCAAGATCACTAAATTCTTTTGGGTCGATTGTAAGATATGGTGTTTGTAAGTCTGCTGTCCTACAGATCATTACAATCAAGCAATGCCATGGTTTTTGATGGTTTAAGTCTTTAGAAAAATTGAATAAGGTCTATTCAATAACTAGAGAGTTGTAGATAATTATTTAATATTTACATAGAGTGTGAGAAGATGGGATTTGGTTGAGGGGATTAGAAGTTATGGCATCAGGAATGCCGCTGTCCAAAATTAGATCGTTGCTAGATGCAATCATAGAAAACTAAAATTTGGACCTAGTAGATGGTCGAATTAAATTATGATCATAACTAAAGAAAGGTAGATAATTTTATTTAGATATCATAAGTAGTATGGTTTACTATGTTGGATAGGTAGATTAATAGATATAAAATTGTTAAGTCTGCTGTTCAGTAAGACAACAAAACAGTCTTCGGGGTTAGAAACGCGGGTATACATGGATTAAGTAGGGTTTTTGGCTAACTAAGAAAATATTGAAAATTTTATATAAATTCCATAACTTATATGTTTTACCATGTTAGGGCCTCTGAGTCGAAAGTTATGGTATTTCGAGTACCACTATCTGGTGAAGAGGGAGTTGTTAGATCAGGAAGCGCATCTAAGCGATGTTGTTTATTTGATGTTTATGTATTGCTATGGTATTTTGTTGATATTGGTTATTTACTATACGAGGAGTAACATTCTATTGGTGTCGACTTTACATCAATCCTTTGCATGTGGTTAAAAAGGCAAATGCATGGTAGAACAATAGATGGTTGTTTAGTATTATTTTGAGTAATTGGATTTACTTGCCATGCTATATTTATATACATGAGTCTTGTTGCATATGAAAGAATGATGTTAATGGTTACCGATGCTGTGGTATGTGGTAAATGTGTAATAAAAATATTACATCATGAAAAGAGAAAATGAGCTAGGGTGATGAGTAAGTTATATAGCTAGTCTAGAGTGCATGGATATAACATCCTGGTTTTTAGAGTCTTTTGGAGCTTCTAAAATAAAAATAATCATTTAGACTTTTATTGAATTAATTAAAGCTTGATTGAACTTTTAGAAATTAAAAATAATCAATGTGACCAAATTGAAACTTAATTAATTCAAAATTTATTTTATTTGGATTCCTTGTGTTACAAGGAATTTTTTTCTATTTTCTTGGATTTTTGTTGATTTATTTGCTATTTTCTACAGCTCAAATTCCTTTTTCTCTTTTTGAATATGGAAAAGTTTGGAAAATCCTTTAAAAGCCTTTGGGTTAAAACCCAAAGATCTGACTCATTTCCTTTCACCTTAGCCTAGCCCACCAACCCGGTTCATCGCGGCCCAACTTCTGCGTGCAGCCCAGCCGGCTCGTTCACCTTGCCCTGCTCGATCTTTGTCGCGTGTCACACATCCATACTTTGCGTTTCATAGCCACTGACATGTGGGTCCCCATGTTAAATGCACAGTGTCATGCACTATTCATATCCTTTGTGAGTTCATCTCGTCGTTGACTCGATTTCTTGCCGTCGCCGTGTTCGCCTTAGCATCCGTGCCGTGTCCATCTTGGAGTCTGCCTCGACGTCCGAGTCTACTAGTATAAATAGCACTAAGCCCCTCAACTTTCATGTCCTTGAGCCGCTTGTTGCCTTTGCATCGCGTCATCATCACCGCTCATCGTCTTTGCTGGAGAGAGATTCATGTTGTCGTCATTTTCTTTGCTATCGTCTTTTCATCTTTGTCACTGGTGAATCGCGCCATTGACTCTCGCCACCGTGAGCCCCTCTGCTAAGCATCATCTCACCTTCACCATTTGCCTTCACCGTTGACGAGTCACACTGCCTCACTTCGCCACCCATCGCTTCCTTCATCGTGCATCCCTTTGGTCTCCAAGCATCGCCTTGGTTGTCTCTTCATGTTGATGTCTTTGCTTGCATCATCTGAGCAACTTCATCACTGAGGAATGTCCCTGAGCTTAGCCAACCATGAACTATTCCTATCACACCTAGGTCCCATGCATCAGTCCTGTTCCGTGAACCTAGTGCATTGTAGACCCATGAACCACACCCATGGACTTAGTCTATAGACTAATGGCCTACAAGTCAGTGACCCGAGTCAATTTTCTTTAAGAAAACAATCCAACCAAAAACCAAAAAGCCTTATGGACATAATAAATCCAATTTTATTTTAGGAAAATAAATCTAGAAAAAGCTAAATAGTGTCTTTTTCCTTTTTCTTAGACTTAAGCCTTCTGAGAGCCCGTTCTTCTCCGTCTGAACTCCAATTGACCTGATTCTTCTTTCTAAATTAATCTAAAATTAAGCTCTATATTTTGTTCTTGTTTTCTAGTTTTTGTATTTTATTTATGTTTCATTCGCTTTCTTTCTCATTAGATAACGTCTTCGAAGGAGTAAAAGTAGGAACTAAAGTTCAAGAGTTGGTAACTGAGCAAAACCAAGGCAAGTCATGACCTTTGATCACATTGAACCTATTGTTTCAAATCTATTATTTATTATTTTGTTTTAAATTATCATGCATTGCTAATTTGTTACAAACCCTTATAATTGGTAGTTATAGACCAATTTGATTAATTCCTCAATTGATAATTTGAATGCTATCATTTCATTATCACCATCGGATGGATAATTATCTAGTGATATAAAACTAGTGTCCACTTGTGTTGTACATCTAGTATACTTAGCCATACTTATTATTACGTTGGGTTTATCATCACATGCTGATCAATTAATTAATTTTGACTTAATAAGATAATGAATCGTGATGGTTAGTCACAGTTGAAAAATTTGTGTACCACATGGCATGGGTGTGTTAGTGGTCTTGGTAAAATCAAAATAGTTTTCACTTGGACGAGTGATTGTGCAGTAAAGTGGGTGCAAATAGCACATTGGGATGTGAATGATTTGTCTATGTAATGTCTAAGAAATTAACTTTGTGCGCTATTAATCTGAGCCTTATTGTACAACCATATGTTTAGTGTGGGATGGACTTGACTGATTAATTTGTAATGTTTCAATCTTGATTTTACCACTGAGATGTTATGTTGACGCAAGAGGGGGTTTTTACTAGTGGGACTATCAACCTACTCAACAGTGAATCACTTTATGGGCGTGATCAGTTTGAGATTTAGTATTGTAAAGGCCTTGTAATGATCTTCGTAGTCAGCAGTAATATCCTATTTGCTAGATTTTATTTGAAGCTTAAAAATTTACCATTTGATTTGTTTGGATTTAATGCAAGCTTAAATTGAATTTTTAGTAATTAAAAAGATTTACTATGACTGAAATAAATATTAATATTTGCTGAAAGTATTTTATTTGGGTTCATTGTGTCTCAAGGAATTTTTTGGGTTTTTTCTGGATTTGTTTGCTATTTTCTAGAACTAAAATGAATTTATTTACATTTCTGAAATTAAAAAAGTCTCTAAAAACCCCAAAAAGCCAAATAGGCCAAAGCCCATTCTCCTTTCCGGCCCAATCTGTAACAGCCTAGAACCCATATTACCCTGGGATGCCACTAAATCACTCCACAACTAGCCAGAATACTAAGTAAAAGTAAACCGGCAATATTCTCTAAAACAGAAGACACCTAAGCGGAAACAAAATAAGATAGTGAGTAATTAAAAAATACTAAATAAGAAACATCCGCTAACAATTTTAATCAAATAAAGCGAACCACAGTCTAGCCTTATTAATTAAAAGTGATCAACCATGAGGAAAATAGATAAATAACTAGAGGCTCATCATATTCATTACAATATAAATCATGAAATGGTGTGTAATATTGTTGTGCCGCTCTACCCTTCCCATGTATACTCAAGGATCACCTGGAAGGAGGGAAAAATAAGAGTGAGATAAAAATCTCAGCAAGTAAACTGTTTAACAAGCTAATTAAACTACAATAGTTTAAGCATCAACAATTATTTCACACAATGACTGCATTTATATCCTTAACCACAATTACTACCAACAACAATAAAACATCAGCAATTAAGTCTCATTTGCCTACTTCATAACCACAATCACCACTACTACCAACATCAGTAAAGCATTAACATATATTCCTCACTAACCTTATTATTTCCCACAACCACATCTGCTAACAACAGTTACCACAAGAGGAAATACCTCATTCCACAACCACACCCCCTACCATACCACAAGGGGGTGAACCCCACTCCACGACCACAGCCATATTCCTCATACCACAAGTGACCCTCATGAGCTAATTCCACATAAAAAGTAAAGAAGTTGTATATGTATGCAAATAATTCATCCACAACACATTACATAAGTATGCAAATGATCCATCCACAATGAAAATACATATGAATGCATATGATCCACTGCATCCTTACCCAACAAGGTAAGAGTACTACAGCAATGTACGATGTTGTATCGGTAAGGTCGCAGCTATGTGCAGCGCATCCACGATGCAAATAACATGTTATGATATGCATGATATGATATCAATGATTCATAAGAATTTTAACCACATGGACCACAATGGATTCATAAAGAATACTACCCCATAACTACACTTGTTTCATTAAGAGTAACACCACATAAACTATATTCAATTCATCAAGATGATAAACAATCGATTCATAAAGAATACTACAACATAGACCACAATATATTCATAAAGAATATTACCACATAGACCACTAAATCTTCGTAAAGAATACTACCCCATAGACCACAATATCTTCATACAGAATACTTCTCCCTAACCACATTTGTTTCAATAAGTGTAATACCACATAAACCACATTTGATTCTTCAAGAACATAAACAATCGATTCATAAAAATGCTACCACATAGACTACATTAAAGAAAGCATGTAGCAACGGCAAAGCATCTCAGATTAAAAGAAATATCCAATGTGAATTAGTAAAATTAACAAGTTAAACTGTAGCAATAACCACTACGTTTACTTGACTCTACCGAAGAAGCGAAGCGCTCAAGCATAGTTAGGAGCGAAGCCACCTATCCAAAAACTATCTCTCAGCAGAGTACTACAGCAAGGCATCCACATTTTAAGAAAATAAAATGATGCTAAGCCCAAAACCCAACAATACCCTCTCAGCTCGTCGTTCCTACGCCCAGCTACTGCAGCAGTACTGCTTGTTTTTTTCGTATCTTTTAATCTACTAGGCCAAGCATATCAAACAATAGTATTTCTGGAAACTACAGAAAGAATACTACAACTTTCAAGTAGATACCATTTTGGGGCAAGGGGGTGGTGGCCAAGGGGGGTAGGGGCAGCCAAAGGGGTGGGAGAGGGGTTGGCTAGGGTTTGGGGGGAGAAAAGTGGGCGGCTTGGGCCCCTTTTGGGCTGGCTAGCCCAAAGTGGCTAGGCCCCCCTCTAGGCAGCCCAAACTTTTTTTATTCAATTTATTTATTTATTTTTACTTTAGACAATTCCGCAATTTTAGTCCCGCCTCTCGCGATTCGCTGAAAAACCAAGAAACTCCGTGATTCCTCTAAATATTCCCAAGGACGTCATAAAGACGTTCAGGGCATTACACAATCTAGCCGAACTACCTTGCCCTGCTCGATGAGTGACACACGTCACCCATCAGATGGCCGTCATTCACCTCATCCGCCCGTCCACGTCGGTTGATCCAACGGTCGCTAGTTGCCCCGTCCCCATCCGTCGATTGAGCAACGTGTCGCACATCGGGAGCTCTGCACACTACTCTTCATTCTCGATTGGCCTCCACTGTGTGTGAGGCGAGTTCATCTGGGTGTTCGCGCTGTAGCCGCCTTAGACTTGGGGTTTGTGTCCAAGCCACCACCAGCCGTGTTGTCCATGGACTCTCGACGTCTGCGCTAGAAATAGTTGGATGAGCCCTCGGGTTCTCGCCCATGTGTCATTGTCACCCCTACTGAGCCATTGCCGATGCCGTTGTCTTCATCTTTGACTCCGATCATCGCCGTCGGTGTCACTTCACTACGCCCACAGCCTCCAGCCGTTCCTCCCTCGCCGCCAGTAAGTTGCCATCCAAGACGCCGCCGCCTGCTCTCTCTCCCTTGGCCAGTCGTCGCAGACAAAACTCGCCGCCCTTCAGACGGCCCGCTCTTCACCTCGTGTCAACCATGTGTCAGTGTCATGTTAGCCTTAGTGCACACGTCAGCTGCCACATCACCGCCACATCATCCTTAGTTGCCACGTTAGTCAGCCCATCACTAGTTCACTATTTTGTGCACCGAGTTCACCGTAGACATACTATTCTATGCACCGAGTCAACAGCATAATATAATTTTTAAATTTATAGGATTTTCTTTATATTAGATTTTCTGAGAGCTCGTTCTCCTCCGTCCTAGCTCCGATTGAACCGGTTCTTTTTTCTAAATTAATATAAAATTGAGCTATACCTTTTGGTTATAGTTTTACAGTTTTTAAAGTTTATTTTAATTTTATTTAAATTTATTTTGTGCTTTATTTTGCTTTCTTCGACAGAGCTGAAGCAAGATTTGAAGATCCGGAGCCATTAACTGAGCAAGGCCAAGACAAGTCATATCCTTTGATCATAGATAACCTAGTTTTTAATCTATTAATTATTTATTTTATTTTAAATTATCATGCCATGCTATTTTATTACAAACCTTGTACTTGGTAGTTATTGTTCAATTTAATTAATCACTCACTTGATAAATTGAATGCCAAATACCATTGTCATCAAAGGATGAAAAATTATTTAGTAACGCAATACTAGTCATCACATACATTGTATGATTAATATGCTTAGCCATGCTTATAGTCTCGTTGGGTTCATCATCACATATGATCAATTAATTAATTTGACTTAATAAGATATTAAATTATGGTTATAGTCACAGTTATAAAATTTATGTACCGTGCCATTGGTGTGTCATTGATGGTGGATATACAAACTTAGTTTTACTTCAGTGAGTGATCGTGCATTAAAGGGGGAGTGTGGATTCACTTCGAGGCATGTGGATGTCTCACCTAGGTAATGTCTAAAGGCTTAACTTTGTGCTCTATTGATCTAAACCTTACTGTGCAACCATATGTCTAGTATGGGATAGATCTGGCTGATTAATTTGTGATATTTTAATTTCAATTTTGCAATGTGATTAAAACGTTAAAGGGGGCCGGAATGATGAAACCTTAGCGGACTAAATTGAGTTAAGGTTGAGCATTGTAAAGGCCCTATTGTGATATTCTTTAGCGTAAGGATGATTACATCGTGCGGGTAAAATTATGCAATCTCTACAGAGTGTAAAACTATTCGAATAGCCGTGTCCCTAGTTATGGACAATGCTCAGTGATTTTACATGAAGGGTAGATATTTCATAAAACTTGGTTGGGTTAACTTTGAAAAGTGAATGATTAGTTTGCTGGTGGTTGAATTCGTGAATGGTTTTACCCTTGTTATCATTTTCTTTAAAATTTGCCTTCAATTTATTTATTTACCTTCATTGTTGCTTTATGCAAAATAATCTTTTAGCTATCTTTTGGTAAGCCTTGTATATTATATTATATTTTTGTTACAAAAAACTTGTTGAGTACTATTGTACTCACGACTTTATGCCTACTGTTGCTCAGTTGAACAAGAAGAACTATATCAGCAGGAAATACCTGAAAGAGGATACTTCGATGACTTCTTGGATTAGGACTTCGATTTCCAGTCAATTGCCTATGGGCATGTCGAGTGACTACCATGTTTATTTTAGTTTTTCGCTGCTAGTTTCTTAAGCCTTTCAGGCTAATAATTGTAAGCTTGGCCATAAGATCGTACTTTAATAATTAATAATATTTAAGCCTTTTTCTTTGTTAATTGTGATTATGGTTGATATTTCATCTATATTTACATTGTGTGCACTAGCGTACACCTGGATTAGTATAGTATACATAGAAAGTCTGGATTTACAGATTCGGGTCTCGACATCAGCATGCCTAAGAAAGCGTTTTGTACTGGTAACTCCACAAGATGGTCATATTATGTGAGAAAAGTTGTGCAATCACTGCAGAGTGTAAAACTATTCAAAGAGCCATTCGGTTGTGGACAATACTTCGTGATTCACACGAGGGTAGATATTTCATAAAACTTAGATTTGGTTGGTTTGGAAAGTGAATGTACAGTTCACTTGTGGTTATTCAATTCCTTTTTATTAATTTCTTACTAATTGTGACATCTTGAATTTTAGAGTTTATTTTAAGCTTTTAAAGTAGAATTCACCATTTGCATTTTCTAGATTTAATACAAGCTTAAAATAAATTTTTATTAATGAGATTTAATATGAATAAAATAAACATTACCATGTGCTAGAAATATTTTATTTGGATTCCTTGTGTCTTATGGAATTTTCTAGAATTTTTTTATGATTTTTTAGATTTATTTGCCATTTTCTAGAGCTTATTTTATTTTCTTTGAATTTCTAAAATTTCTGTTCATCCGGCCCAGTGAGCCTCAGCCTAATCCGATCTCCTACTGAGACTTGTCGACCATCCGGCCAAGTTCCGCTTAGGTCGACAGATCGTTTCAAAGTGCCACATGTCATCCATCTGAAGGGCGATGCATTGTTCATCCGTGCGGTCTGCCACTGCCGTCCAATCTTTTGTGTTGGCAAGTGTTAGCCATCTGTGTTGTCGAGCATTGTTCATCACCATCTACCTCCCGAACTCCACCGCTGCGTCCGTCTCGACATCTGCGCCGTCCCCGACTCTGCCTCCACGCCGTACCCAACCCGGCCACCCTCGACATTCGAGTATAAAGGCCGGCCAATGCCCTCACCTTTCGTGTCCTCTAACCGCCGCTGTCATCTTCCGCCGAGCTCACCTATGCATCACAGTTGACCTTCACTGTCATGCTTGTCACTCCGTCGTTTTCATTGTCAGTGAGTGCTCGCCCGCCGTTCTTGTCCAGCAACTGTCGTCCCCTTGCTCACTATTGTCTCCCTGCTGGCTAGCCACCATCTGCCTCATCACCAAAATTTGCCACCTCACCTTGCCTCAGTTCATGCGCTGCCACATTAGACCGTACTCGTACCCCGCAACGGTTCGCATTCTCCGTAGACTCCATCCGCCGTGAGCCGCACCACTGATAGTTGGGACCCACCAATTAGCATGCACTGTTCCATAGACTAGTGAGCTAGCCTAGCTAAGTCAACAACCATGCAAGCAACTAGCTCAACCCTAGCATCCACGTGGCGTGCCACGCCAGCTCCCAAGCTGTCTCGGTGCCACGTCAGCATGCCATGTGTCATGCTATGTCATCATGCAATGTTGGATGCCACGTCAGCTCCAGCCGCCACATCAACAAGCCCAATCGCCATGCACTATTCTGTGAGCCAAGTCCATCGTAGACCAGCTTTTCTGTACACCAAGTCCACAGCACAGTAACCTTTTTCAATTTTCAGTATTTTTTTTAGATTTACTTTTTCAAGAGCCCATTCTCCTTCGTCCTAGCTCCGATTGACCCTGTTCTTTTTTCTAAATTCATTTAAATTAAGCTCTATCTCGTTAGATCGCGTCTTCGAAAGAGCGAAAGTACAACCAGAAGATCAAGAATTTATAACAGAGTAAGGTCAAGGCAAGTCATGCTCTTTGATCATGTTGAACCTAGTTTTTAATCTATTATTTATTTTATTTTAAATTATCTTGCATTGCTATTTTATTACAAATCTTTGTACATAGTATATATTGGCCAATTTGATTAATCTCACCTTCATAATTTGAATGCCATGATTCCATTATCACCATAGGATAGAAAATTATTTAGTGATATAATACTAGTTGTCACATGGGTTGTACGTTTAATATGCGTAGTCATGCTTATTATTTCGTTGGGCTCATCATCACATATGATTACTTAATTAATTTGACTTAATGAGATATTGAACCGTGGTTGGTACCACAATTATAAAACTTATGTGCCATGACATTAGTGTTGGTTATACAAAATTAGTTTTCACTTGGACGAGTGATCGTGCAGTAAAGGGGAAGTGTGGATTCAATTCGAGAAGTGTGAAAGTCTTGCTTGGGTAATGTTTAAGGATATAACTTTGTACGCTATCGATCTAAGCCTTACTGTGCAAACCACATATCTAGTATGGGATAGATCTAGTCGATTAATTTGTGATATTTCAATTTTAATTTCGCCACTAAGTTGAATATGGTTGCTAATTTTCATGAGGCACAAGAGGGGGCAATTATTGACTAGGTAGTTAACCTAATCGACGGTGAAACCTTAGTGGGTAAAATTGAGTTGAGGTTGAGCTTTGTAAAAGCCTTGTTATGATTTTCTTTAACATAGGGATGATCATATGGTGTGGGTATGGTTGTGCAACCTCTGCATAGTGTGAACTATTCGAATAGCCGTGTCCCCGGTTATGGTCAATGGTTGGTTATTTCACACAAGGGGTAGATTTTTCTTATAAACTTGGCTGGGAGAGCTGTGGAAAGTGAAATATTAGTTCACTGGTGGTGTATTTAGTGAATGGTTAGTTCACTTATGGTCTATTCAATTACTTTGGTTATTTATTATCATTTTTCTTAAAGTTTGCTTTCAATCTATTTACCATATTCACTTTAAATTATTGATTTCTGTAAAACAACCTTTCAGCCATCCATTAGTAAGCTTGCATATTATGTTGTATGTTTGTTACAAACGACCTGCAGAGTACCAATGTACTAACGGCTAACGGCTTTATGCTTACTGTTGCTCTGTTGAAGAAGAACAAGAATCATATCAGCAGGAAGTACCTGAAGGAGGATATTTTGATGACTTCGCGGATTAGGATTTTGCTTTTCAGTCAATTGCTTGTGGGCATGTCGAATGTCTACCATGCTTAACTTTGTTTTCCTCTAGTAGTTTCTTAAGCCTGTAGGCCTATTATTTGTAAGCTTGGCCATACGATCGTATTTTGATAATTATTAATATTTAAGTCTTTTTCTTTATTAATCATATATATGGTCGATATTTCAACTATGTTTACACTGTATGCACTAGCGTGATCATGGACTAGTGCGGTATACACAGAGAGTCTGGATTTGCATATTCAGGTCTCGACAAAGGTGGTATAAAAGCCATATCGACTATAGGACAAAACCTTAGTTAGAGTAGTTGCCTTAGCCCAATTTTAAAATCTATTTTCTAAATCCAACCAACCATATTGGATATTTAGTAATCTCTCTATTTTCTTACCTCTTTCTTAAGGTTCTTGTTCTCTGCCTTATTTAAAAATTTATTTTTTCAAAATCCTTAAATTGACTTCTTTCCTTTATAATGCCTTAGATGTCTCAAGCTTCTTGTAGCCAGACTGGAGGATGGCGAGGACTTCTTCAAGATTTGTTACAGAGCCTTAAATTAAAGGGGTCGCTAGTGTACTTCACCAAGAATGAGATGGCAAAGGGCTAACACATTGGGTGCATCACCAAGCTGTACTTTACCACAAGGGTTGACAACCAAGTTCTATACCACAGTTTCAAGTGCACCGGTGCTTGTGGAGAGTGGTCTGTGGAAGGAACCGCGCACAACACCGTTCGACATCTTTGCAAGTTGTACAAGATCAGTATGCTCAAGCTCGTTCAGAAGTTTAAGAAGCAACATGTAGTTACTCCTAGTATAGCAGAGTAGAGGTAGACATGGAGGAACCTCAATTGTAGATGCCATTAGCCCTACCTTCGCCAACGCCATCGAGTCCAGAGGGGAGGTGACACATAGCAGGCAATCGCCAGAAATATCTTTAGCACTTCATTCCAGCTATAGTCGAAGAGCAGTAATCTATAGTGACTTAGAAGAGTCAAGTGATCCATACTTGGCAGGATCTGAGTGGGAGCCCCTAAATTAGACCCTTGTATAGTTTAGAAAGTGCGATTAGAACGTTTTGGTTTTATTTGCAGTTGTGTGTGATGTGAGCTACAGTCTTGCCCTAAAAAGCATTATGTTGTAGTCATATCAAAATCTTTATTTGAGTAATTTAATTGCTTCTTTTGTTAGCCTTTTCGGCTAAGTGAGTGTTTTAGTTTAGGACTACCATTAGAGAACCCCTTAGACGATTTTACCCCCTTACCTATAATTTACCTCTCACCTTTTGAGCCTTGGGAAGTCGATTCTCAGCTGTTGTGTTTTTCTTCAGAGCAGTGAAAAGATGGTTGATATCAGAAACTCAGCTGATCATGGTCAGGCGAGCCATGGTCCAAAAAGCAGCAACGTCAATCCTTCAACTCAAGTACTACAAGCAACCCCAATGGATTAGATTCAGCACTCTGTCAGTTCATGAAAGCTCAGACTCAGCTGATGCACACTATGATGTAGAACATGAATGCAATGATAAACAGACAAAATCAGAAAGCAGTGGCACCTCAGTCAGCTAGTCAGCAATCCAAGTTTGCAGAATTCATGAGGACATGACCGCCCACCTATGCACGGTCTTCTGAGTCATTGGAGGCAGATGATTGGATTCATTCAGTTGAGAAGAAACTAAACCTTGCTCAGTGCACCAATCGAGAGAAAGTGCTCAACACCATCCATCAGTTGGAGAGAGCTGCCACAGAGTGGTGGAAGAACTATTGCGCCAGTCATGAGGACCAAGATAGTATCACTTGGGTAAAGTTCACAACAGCGTTTTGTCACGTTCATATCTTCGATGGGGTGATTGAAATGAAAAAGGAAGAGTTCCATGAATTGCAGCAAAAGAACATGACAATGAGTGAGTATCTCAACAAATTCACTCAGCTAGCTCGTTATGCACCAAAGGATGTTGCCACTGATGATGCCTGTCAGAAGAGGTTCAAGAAAGGATTGAACCTAGTACTCAAAATTCAAGTGGTGAGAAATGACTATGCCAATTTTCAGAGTATGGTAGACAAAGCAATGCTCATTGAAGAAAGTCACCATGAACTAGAGGAGTCTCGTAAGAGGAGGATGATGCAATAAGGATCTCAGATGCATTAGTCCCAGAGGGATCGTTTCAGTATCTACAACCCGCTCGTGTGCCACAGCAATTAGGTTTCAGGACGCCAACCTCAGCACACCGTTAGTTTAGTCAGGACCACACCCTATTGGAACACGCAATCAGTAACAGAGGAATGCCAACCCTACAGTATCAGCTACTTGTTTCAAGTGTTATGAGCCAGGACACTATGCCAGCAAGTGCCCTTACAGACAAGCCCTGACACCAGTCCATTTTAACCTAGGAGCTGCACCAAATCAGACCCCAACTTCAGGATCAGGATATAGAGTACCTCAAGTGTCAGGCCAGGCCAGTCGAGTGCCGCCATCAGTTATATGAGGACAAGTGGACCATGTCACTATGGAGGAGGCTCAAGCAGCGCCATATGATGTGATTGGCAAGTTCCTATCAATTCAATTTCTGCTACAGTTTTGTTTAATTCTGGAGCTTCACATTTGTTTGTTTCTCAGAGTTTTACCTTAAAGCAATGGTTGAAAACTGTTATTCTTGTATATGTCCTTTTGGTTCAATGCCCGGGCTCTGAGTTGAGTATAAATCTAGGTTGTTCGCAAGTCAAGATAGCTATTCAAAGAGTGGAGTTCTCAACCAATCTTGTCGTATTGGATATCCAATCATTGGATGTGATTTTGAAAATGGATTAGCTTAAGAAGCATCAAGCATTGTTAAATTGTGAAAGTAGAGCTGTTACCTTGACCAGTTGAGATTGAATAAAAGTGAAATTTGTGGCCAGTATGAGTCAACTAGAGAAAGTTATGGTTTGCCAAAGCAAAGGGTCATTAAGGTTGTGCACTTTTTAGCCGAACCGAAAAAAATTGGACAAAAAAATGAACTAAAGTGGTCAACTCGGTTTGACCGATTTTGGTATTCGGTTCGATTATCAAATTTTGGGGGTTTTTTTGTGTTCAGTCTTTTTGAAAAAAACTGGCTAAAAACCGACAATATCGAACACAGTATGCCGTCGGTGGGTTTCGAACCCACGACCACAGGTCTGAATGACCCCATGTCGTCTATACCAACTAAGCTAAGCTAACTATGTTGTTCAACTCAATATATATATATATATATATATTACATATGTACATAAAAGGTCTAGTTTTCTATACTTCAAGTTATAGCTCACTTCGAACAGAGCAAGACTAAGAAAGACGTTCTAAATTTTAATGGACAGAGCACATCATTCATTATTATGCATTATTACCTTATGCCTATGTCGTCGAATCTCCATACTCCATTGGAGTGTTTCTAAAATTTTAATTCTATTGCTAGTAGTATATGTATTATCTCCTACTCATCTTGCTAGTCGCTATATCATTAGCAATTCATGCTAACTTTGGTAAATACAATATTTACCGACACTGCACCGAAATAAATTGGGATTGACCAAAACCGAACCGTACTTGTAAAAATACCGAATATAACCGAACTACTAACACCGTATTTACCATATATACCAAACCGATTAAACCGAGAAAACCGATTGCACAGCCCTAGGGGTGATGTTAGAGGTTGTGCTAGTCGTCAGGGAGTATCCCGATGTGTTTTCGGATGATCTTCCTGGAATGCCACCTGATCGAGAGGTTGAGTTTTCGATTGAGCTAGTACCTGGTACTTCATCGATTTTCAAGAGGCCGTACTGGATGCCTGCCAATGAATTAGTAGAATTAAAGAAGCAAATTTAGGAGCTGTTGGACAAAGGTTATGTCAGATCAAGTTTATCCCTGTGGGGAGCGCTAGTGTTGTTAGTCAAGAAAAAGGATGGTAGTCAGCATATGTGTGTGGATTACCGAGTACTCAATGAGGTCATCATCAAGAATAAGTATCCTTTACCCATGATCGATGATTTGTTTGATCAGTTTAATAGAGCTGGAGTGTTCTTCAAGATCAACTTGAGGTTAGGATATTATCAGATGATAATTCGTCAGGAAGATATATCTAAGACAGCTTTCTCAACTTGTTATGATCTGTACGAGTTCGATGTCCTTTGGTTTAACCAATAACCTAGTTTATTTCATATACTTGATGAACAAAGTGTTCATGGAGTATTTAGACAAGGTTGTTGTCGTGTTCATTGTTGCCATTTTGATTTACTCCAAGAATAGGAAGGAGCACGAGGAGCATTTAAGTCTAGTTTTGCAAAAGCTCAGAGAGCACAAGCTGAATGCAAGTTCAAGAAGTGTGAATTCTGGATAAAAGAAGTTGCTTTTCTAGGCCATGTCATATCAGCAAGAAGAGTTGCAGTTGACCCCGAAAAAATAAAAGATGTGTTTGATTGTAAGTCAATGTCGTCAGTGATACAAGTCAGGAGTTTTCTTAGAATGACATATTATTATCGCTATTTCATTGAGAGATTTTCTAGTGTGGCAAAGTCACTTACACAGTTATTAAAGAAGAAAAAATAATTTGTTTGGATCCTAGAGTGCAAAAAGAGTTTCCAAAAGCTAAAGGAGAGTTTGATTATAGCCCAGTGCTAGTATTGCTAGACATTAATATGGATTTTAAGTTCTATTGTGATGCTTCCTGCAAAGGTTTAAGATATGTACTGATGCAGGATAAAAGAGTGGTAACTTATGCATCGCGTCAGTTGAGGCCACATGAAGAAAATTACCCTATGCATGATTTGGAACTAGCAGTCGTAGCACAAGCTTTAAAGATTTGGCGTCATTACCTCATGGGTAACTGTTGTGAGATCTACACAGATCTCAAGAGTTTGAAGTATACTTTTACCTAGGCTAACTTTAATCTCAGGCAAAGGAAGTGGTTGGAGTTGATAAAGGGCTATAATGTTAGGATGCATTATGCTTTGAGTAGCAATACAGTGATGATCAAGGACAGTCAGTGTAACACCTTGTTGTTCAGTAGAATTTAATGTCTTAAATTTTAAAATGAATTTTTGGAATTGTTTTGGAATTAATAAAGCTTAATTTGAATTTTAAAAAATTGAAAAGGATTTAATATGATTAAAATAAAAATTAACATAAGCTAAAAATATTTTATTTGGATTCCTGGTGTCTCAAGGATTTTTCTGGAATTTTTGGTGAATTTTTTGGATTTATTTGCTGTTTTCTGGAGCTCATTTGATTTTATCTGGGTTTTCTAAAAAGAAAAATTGGGTAAACACCCAAAACCCTAACGGGCCGAAACCCTCTCGGCCCACCCGAGCTGGCCCACCTCCCTTGGCCTTTTCCCCGCCTGCCACGCATGCACGCCGCGCCCCTCGCCTGAGCGCCACAGCCGCTCCACCCGATCCCTACCCCCGTACACGTGGCGTCCATCCGCGCCGCTCGCGTCATCGCTCCGCGCCTTGCCCCGAACTCACCCTCCCAGTCGTCCGATCCCATCTCCCCACCATGTGTCATGACGAGGATCGTCGTCTCCGATGCGAACTCCGCATCGTGTTCGTCCCGAGTTCGATCTCGTTTTGCATGCTTTAAAAACGTCGCCGCCTGCCTTCACCTCCCACCGAGCGCCGCCGCCGTTCTCACCGCACCTGCCTCGCGCCATCGTCTTCGCTGTCGCCGCCTCTCTTGGAGCCCCGCAGCTGTCGACGTGCGCTGTCCCTGCCCCGTCGTCGCTGTCACTCCCTTGCCCGCTCCGCTGTCGCCACACCTCCTGGACTACGCATCGGAGATCCCACAGCCCGCACGCCCCATATCCACTATCGATCCCAATCTAGGATCGACGGCTAAGATCCGGCCACGTGTCACCCTCTCGGCCGTCCGATCCTACCGCCGCCACCGTGCCCAAGCCAGCCACGTCAGCCCTAGGTGCCACGTCAATGCCACGTGGCCGTGCCACGTCAGCATAAACCCGCCCCTCAGTGCCACGTCAGCACGACACGTCAGCAGTGCCACATCTCAGCCAGCTGTGCCGCCACATCAATAGCCGTGTGTACTATGCTACAGACCGAGTCCACCGTGAACCCTTTCTCCCATGCACCGAGTCCACAGTATAGTAACTTTTCCAAATTTCCATTATTTTCTTTAGATTTGATTTTTCGAGAGCCCGTTCTCCTCCGTCCTAGCTCCGATTGACCCTGTTCTTTTTTCTAAATTTATCTAAAATTGAGCTCTATATTTAAGTTCTAGTTTCAAGGTTTTTGTAGTTTATTTGAATTTTGGAGGAGCAGGAGTGACGCCAAAAGACCTCGAGTACCTCGCTGAGCCAAACCAAGGCAAGTCATGTTCTTTGATCAAGTTGAAACTAGTTTGCAATCTATTATTTAATTGTTTTATTTTAAATTATCTTGCATCGCTATTTAATTACAAACCTTTGTACTCGGTAGTTATCAACCCAAATTGAATTACCCCTCCTTGATAATTTGAATGTCATGATGCCATTGTCACCTTAGGTTGAGAAAATTACTAGTGATACCATACTAGATGTCACCTGGGAGATACAAGTAGTATGCTTAGCTTTCCTTATGTTACGTTGGGTTTATCATCCCATGTGAATAATTAACTTGACTTAATGAGCTATGGAATCATGGTTAGTGCCACTATTATAAAATTTATGCCATGGTATTGGTGTGTCATCGGCGTGGGTTATACAAACTTGATTTTTGCACTTGGCGAGTGATCATGCAGTAAAGGGGAAAGTGTGGATTCACTTCGTGGGATGTGGAAGACTCGCCCGAGTGGCATTAAGAACTTAACTTTGTGCGCCATTGATATGAGCTTTACTGTACAAACCACATGTCTAGTATGGGATAGACCTGGCTGATTAATTTGGGATATTTTAATTTCAATCTCGCCACTGTGATGAACATGGTTGCTAATTTCCATGAGGTGCAAGGGGGTGTGATGTGAAACCCTTGCAGGCGGGATTGAGTTGAGGTTGAATATTGTAAAGGCCTTATTGCGATTTTCTTATATCGAGGTTAATCACACCGTGTATGTACAGTTGTGCAACCTCTGCAGAGTGTGAAACTATTCGAATAGCCGGGTCCTTGGTTATAGACAATGATCAGTGATTTCACACGAGGGATAATGATTTCATAAAAACTTGTGGTTATAATTGGAAGGTGAACAGGTAGTTCACTGTGGGTTGAGCTTGTGGATGGGAGGTTCACAAGTGGTTTAAATTACATTCCGTTGATTATTTATTTATTACTGTTTTCCATTAAAGTTCACTTTCCACTATTTATTGTATTTATCCTAAAATGTCATTTCATGCAAATTAACCTTTCAGCCCTCCATTAGTAAGCCTTCCATATTATATTACATTCACTTATTACATATGACTTGCTGAGTACCAATGTACTCACGGCTTTATGCCATTGTTGCTCAGTTGAGGAGGAGGAGTTTTACCAGCAGGAGGTACCAGAGGGAGAGTACTTCTGCGACTTCACAGATTAGGACTTCGCTACCCAGTCGATTGCCTGTGGGCATGTCGAATGACTACAACGCTTATTTGTTTCTTTCTATTGCTAGACTTTGAGCCCTTCGGGCTAGTGATATTGTAAGTTTGGCCATAAGGTCGTACTTTGGATATTTATCGATATTTGAGTTTCCTTTTATTTAGTGTGTATATGGTTGTTATGTCATCTATGTTTAACTGTGTGCACTAGCGTGATGCTGGACTAGTGCAGTATACACAGAGAGTCCGAATTTGTATAGTCGGGTCTCGACAGTCAGTCAGTGTTGCACAAGGAATTTTAGAAGCTTAGCTTGGATTTGGTGGATGAACGATTCCTAGCCACGATGGAATTGCAGCCGACTTTGGATGGTCAAATTCGTTAAGCTCAAACAGATGATGAAAATATCCAGCGGATTAAGACTAACATGAGTATAGGTAAGGCATCAGGATACACAGAGGATGACAAGGGAACCTTGTTATTTAAGGAGCATTTGTGTGTGTCGAATAAAAAGGAGTTAAAAGAGTTATTGCTCAAGAAAGCTCATGAGTCATTGTACTCGATTCACCGAGGTAGCACCAAGATGTACCAAAAGATCAAGGATAAATATTGGTAGCCAAGTATGAAGCATGAGATAGCAGAGTATGTTGAACTTTCTAATGTGTGTCAAAGAGTAAAGGCTGAGCATCAAAGACCAGTAGGTTTGCTACAACCGTTGAGGATTCCCGAGTGGAAGTAGGAAGAAGTTGGCATGAATTTTATTACAGGGATTGCCTGAGACCAAGGATGGTTTTGACTCAATTTCTGTAATTGTAGATCGTTTAACGAAGGTTGCTCATTTTATTCTGGTCAAAACAACCTATGTAGGTGATAAGTTATTTTAGCTATACGTGCCGAGAATTATGAGTCTGCATGGATTGCCCAAGAAAATAGTGTCGGATCGTGGAGCATAGTTCACTCCATAATTTTGGGAGAGTTTCCATGAAGCTATAGGTACTCATTTGAATTTCAGTATAACATATCATCCTAGATCGATGGTCAGACTAAGCGAGTAAATCAGATTCTTGAGGACATGTTAAGAGCTTATCTGGTAGATCATGGAGCCAAGTGGGATAGTTTCTTGCCTTCGCAGAGTTCTCATACAACAATAGTTATCAAGCTTTATATGGCAAAAAATGTAGAACCCCGCTAAACTAGAAAGGGACGGGGAAAGGTCAAGTCTTTGGGTCAGATTGTTTAAAAGAAGTTGAGGAAAAGGTTCAACTAATCCAGGAGAGGTTAAAAACTGCTTAGGCTAGACATAAAAGCTATGCGGATACTTGTCGTTGAGAGTTGAACTTCGAGCTAGATGATTATGTGTATCTCAGAATTACACAGTTCAAGGGTGTTAAGAGGCTTCAAATGAAAGAAAAGCTTGCACCAAGGTATGTGGAACCATTCAAAATATTAAAGCGTAGATGAGAGGTTGCTTATCAGTTGGAGCTACCTACATCCTTCAGTGAGATACATGACGTCTTCCATGTGTCTTAGCTGAAGAAGTGTCTGTGTGTGCCAGAAGAAGCAGTGCTAGTAAAAGCTGTTGATCTCCAGGAGGATCTCTCTTACAAGGAGCACCCTATCAAAATCTTGGAAGTGTTAGAGCATATGACCAGGAGTAAAGTTGTCCATTTTTGCAAAGTCTAGTGAAATAATCATTTTGAGGTGGAAGACACTTAGGAGTGCGAGGAGGATTTCAAAGTGGAGTTACCAAACGTACTCTCTTAGTGAGCCAAAATCTTAGGGATGAGATTCTAGAGGGGAGGTTTGTAACTTCCATATTTTCAGAGTTTATTTGAAGCTTTTCAAATAGAATTCACCATTTGCATTTTTCTAGATTTAATACAAGCTTAAAATAACTTTTTATTAATTAAAAAAATTAAATACGAATAAAATTAACATTAACATGTGGTGTAAATATTTTATTTGGGTTCCTTGTGTCTCAAAAAAATTTAGAATTTTTTGTGATTTTTTTAGATTTATTTGCTATTTTCTAGTGCTTATTTTATTTTATTTGAATTTATGAAATTAGAAAAATCCCCAAAAATCCCAAAACAATAATGGGCCGAGCCCATTACTGTTCATCCAGCCTAGTGAGCCTCAACCATCCAATCTCCTATTGAGACGTGTCAGCCATCCGGCCAAGTTCCTCTTCGGCCGACGGATCATTTCAAAGTGCCACATGTCACCCATCTGAAGGGTGATGCACTATTTATCCATGTAGTCTGCTGTAGCCGTTTGATCTTTCGCGTTGACACATGATAGCCATCCGTGCTGTCGGGCACTATTCATTACCGTCTACCTCCCGAATTCTGTCGCTGTCTCTGTCTTGGCATCCACACCGTCCCCTACTCCGCCACCACGTCGTACACAACCCGGCCATCCTCGGTGTCTAGGTATAAAGGCTGGTCGACGCCCTCGCCTTCTGTGTCCTCTAGTCGTCGCCTCCGCAGCGGCCGCCGTCATCTTCCGCCGAGCTCACCCATACATCGCTGTCGACCTTCACTGCCGTGCTCGTCACTCCATCGTTTTCGTTGTCGTTGAGTGTTCACCCACCGTCTGTCCAATCGCCGCTATGAACTTCCTTGTTGTCGTCTCCCCGCTGGCCAGCCACCATCTGCCTCACTACCAGAAGTCATAGCCTCACCTCACCATGTCGCTCGCTCGCTCTGGCTAGCGTCGCGTCCTCGCCATGGTTCGCGCGCAGCCATGTCAGACTGCACCCATGCCCACGCAACGATTTGCATTCTTTGTAGACTCCATCGCCACCAACAGTTGGGACCCAGTAGTCAACATGCACTGTTCTGTAGACCCGTGAACCAGCCTAGCCAAGTCAACAACCACGCAAGCAACCAGCTTAGCCCTAGCGTCCATGTGTCGTGCCACGTCAACGAAACATCAATGCCACATCAGCTCCTGAGCTGTCCTGGTGCCATGTCAACACGCCACATCAGCCCTAGCCACCACAACAGCAAGCCCAGTCGTCATGCACTATTCCATGAGCCGAGTCCACCGTAGATAAGCTTTTTGTGCACCAAGTCCACAAGAGAGTAATATTTTTCAATTTTTAGCATTTTCTTTAGATTTAGTTTTTCAAGAGCCCATTCTCCTTTGTCCTAACTCCGATTGACCATGTTCTTTTTCCTAAATTTATCTAAAATCGAGCTCTATCCTTTGGTTCTAGTTTTAAAGTTTTTAGAATTCATTTGAATTTTATTTAATTTTATTTTGTACCTCATTTATTTTCTTACTCGTTAGATCGTATCTTCGAAAGAGTGGAAGTACAACCAAAAGATCAAGAATTCATAACTGAACAAGGCTAAGACAAGTTGTGTCCTTTGATCATATTGAACATAGTTTTTAATCTATTATTTATTTAATTAATTTTAAATTATCATACATTACTATTTTATTATAAATCTTTGTATATGATAGATATTGGCCAATTTGATTAATCCCACCTTGATAATTTGAATGCCATGATCCTATTATCACCACAAGATAAGAAATTATTTAGTGATATAATACTAGTTATCACATAGGTTATACATTTAATATGCTTAGCCATGCATATAGTTTTGTTAGGCTCATCATCACATGTGATTAGTTAATTAATTTGACTTAGTGAGATATTTAACCATGGATGGTGTCACAATTATAAAATTTGTGTGCTGTGACATTGGTATGTTATTGGTGTTGGTTATACAAAATTTATTTTCACTTGAGTGAATGATCGCGCAGTAAAGGGGAAAGTGTGGATTCACTTTGAGGAATATGAAAGTCTCGCCTAGGTAATATTTAAGGACTTAACTTTATACACCATTGATCTTAGCTTTACCGTGCAAATCACATGTCTAATATGGAATAGACCTGACTGATTAATTTATGATATTTCAATTTCAATTTTGTCATATTTCAATTTTCACTTCGCCATTGAGTTGAACATGGTTGCTGATTTCCATGAGGCACAAGAGTAGGCAATTATCGAGTAGTTGGTTAACCTACTCGACAGCAAAACCTCAGTGGACGAAATTAAGTTGAGGTTGAGCATTGTAGAGCCCTTGTTGTGATTTTTTTAACATGCGGATAATCATATCTTGTGGGTATAGTTGTGCAATCTCTGCAGAGTGAAAAACTATTTGAATAGCTGTGTCTCCAGTTATAGATAATGCTTGGTAATTTCACACAAGGGGTAGATTTTTCTTATAAACTTCGCTGGGAGAGCTATGAAAAGTGAACGATTAGTTCACTTGTGGTTTATTAAGTGAATGGTTTGTTCATTTATGGTCTATTCAATTCTTTTGGTTATTTATTATCATTTTTCTTAAAGTTTACAGGTCGATCTCGGGTGATAATCTTGAAATAATGTTTCTCTTTTCCTTGGTAGAGGAAAATGGTGTTTCTTATGTACTCTTATATTGTCAATGCATAGATATCTAGTGCAAACGAATAATCAAGTGCAATATTAAGGTCTGGACAGGAAATTAACATGAAAATGTTCAACTTAAAATTTTTCCCTCAAGTGAAGGTGTCAGTCATTGCTTTTCGATGACTAGAGTTGTGGATCCAACAACGGCGATGACAACAAAATACTACTTCCCTCGTTTCGCTATATTTGTATACGACCTTGAAAATATTTATGTCAATATATTTATTTTATCTATTGAGGGAATGTACAGTGTATGTGTATTGTTGGAATTAATCTAATCTTGATTAGTTCGAGCCGGATTAACTCGGTAGTAGAATCGAACCAGGAGTTTGAGTAGAATCAGTTTCGGTGTTTATGACAATGAGAAGTTGAGTCCGAGTCCATATTGTAATATTAGATGTTCTTTGTAATCTTGAATATAAATAGATGGGAGCCTACCCCAGAAAAGTGAAACGATTGGAAGCACCACAAAACGATCTTGTTTATTGAAGTTCTCATACGACATCGTAACGCCGCCATCGTATTCGAAAATAGAGGAGTTGCATGCAAGGCACTCGAAAGATCGTGAAGAGCTACGACTACTTGAGCTCGTGATCGTGGAGAGCTATGACTATCTGAGGAAGTCAATAGATCAACTTCGAGTGCGAAGTCGAAAAAAAGATCGGACGGAGTCCGAATAGCAAGTCAAAAAGAAGATCACATGGAGTCCGACTAACCGATGAGATCAGGATGATCGAGTGGTTACAAAATCTATGGTGTTCAAGCAAGTAGTAGTAATTCTATAGTGTTCAAGTGAACCCGAGGAGTTAAAGAACATCTAGCGGTCTACGAGTAGTCTAAACAACCATCCAACGACGTTTAAGAGGTACTGAAAGGGCTGAAGCATTGAAGAAGTCGAAGACTCGAGAGAAGCAGTCAGAGATCCTATGGACCTAGTCGGAGCCTCACGTGGTCGTATACTACGACTAGGGAGGTTTCATCCCAACAGTGGTATCAGAGCCAATCTGAGCTACTCGTGATCTTCGGCAATGGCGCTCACTGTCCATCAGGCTACAAGGGATGGCAGCGGAGTGCCGCACCAGATCCCGATGTTGACAGCAACCAATTATACCTGTTGGGCAATCAAGATGGAGGCGATCATGGATGCACAAGGAGTCTGGGAGGCGATAGAACCTGTGGTCGGGGTGGTCGCAGACAAGAGGAAGAACAAAGCGACACGCACGTTTCTCTTCCAAGCTGTCCCGGAAGACGTCCTTCTACAGATGGCGAAGAAGAAGTCGGCCAAGGAGGTATGAGATGGTTTGAATATTCGATATCTCGGTGCTAATCGAGTGAAGAAGGCCCGGTTGCAAACACTCAAAAGCGAATTTGATTCGATTCGCATGCAAGAAAGAGAGTTGATCGATGAATTCACGGGGAAATAGAGTGCTATGGTAGCTAAGTACAGTGCTCTCAAGGCCATGTTGGAGGACACCGCGTTAGTCAAGAAGCTTCTGGACTCGGTGCCGGATAAGTATCTACAATTGGTGGCATCAATCGAGTAGTACTCGGATCTTGAGATGATGCAGCTTGAAGAAGCAATTGGATGGCTCAAAGCATATGAAGAAAGACTCAACCAGTGATCAAATAACAACAATGCAAGAGGTCAATTGATGTTCTCCCAAACCGAGTAGAAACCATGACAAGGTTTGAACTCCAAGCAGTTGGCCTACACTTCCAGAGGAAGAGCAGAGAGCTTTGAAGGAAGAAACACCCGGGTCAAGGAAGTGGCCTTCGAGGACGAGGAAGTGACTTTCGAGGACGAGGAAGAGGCCAATGGAGAGGCCGTGGACGAGGCAGTGTTGGCCGGAGTGGCACAACCATGACTCGTCAAGGAGAGGGAGTTACCTGTTGGTCCGGGATGGACCACGACAAAACTCATATCAAGTGTTTTAACTGTAGCCAACACGGGCACTACGCCTCAGAGTGCAAAGGCAAGCAGCAAGTAGAGGAGGTGCATCTTACTGAGACTCAGGATGAGCCAGTACTGATGCTGGCAACAGTTGAAGACATTTAGAAGATAGTCTTACAGAATGAAGAGAAGGTCTTACTGATATTACGGACTGGCATGATTTTCAGACTACCTCCGATTTGTGGTACTTCGACAATGGGGCAAGTAATCATATGACCGGAGATAAAGGAAAGTTTTATGAACTCGACGAATCGGTTCAGAGTAATGTCAAGTTTGGAGATGGCTCTACTATTCAGATCAAAGTAAAAGGTTCAGTTCTATTCAAATTTAAAGAAGGTGAACAAAGACTGTTGACAGAGGTATATTACATACCGGATCTATGTAGTAACATCTTGAGTATGGTCAGCTAACAGAGACAAGGAGCAAGGTGGTTATATACGACACGTTTGATGAAGGTCGAACGCACTCGAAATCGACTTTATAAGGTTTTGTTGAAAACCAGTGAGCCGGTATGTTTGCTAGCAAGTATGGAGGATAAGGCATGGCTGTGGCATACAAGATTGGGACACATCAACTTTCAATCCATTAGGTCAATGGGAGAGAAGGGAAGGCAATGGCTGTCGGATTACCGAGGATAAGTCATCCCACTCAAATCTGCGAAGGCTGCTTGCTCACAAAACAGGCACAACTCCCGTTCCCAAATATGGTTGAGTATCGAGCCAAACAACAGTTAGAACTCGTTCATGCAGATCTATGCGGACCGATCACCCCATCAACTGTTGCCGGGAATAACAAATTCCTTTTAATTGTTGATGACTACAGTCAGATGATGTGGGTACAAATGCTCAAGGAGAAGAGCAACGCATTCGAGGAATTCAGAAAATTCAAGTTGTCATAGAGATAGAGACTGGTTGTAAATTGAAAACCCTAAGGACAGATCAGGGGAGAATTTCTCTCAAATGAGTTCAAAACCTTCTATGAGAATGAAGGAATTCAACTGCACCATACCTCAACAAAATGGTGTGGTCGAACGCCGGAATAGGACTGTGGTTATAATGGCAAGGAGTCTACTGAATATGAAGATGCCTGGAAGATTTTTGGGAGAAGCAGTACGACATGCGGTTTACATTCTAAATTGAGTAACCACCAAAGCACTAGCTAATACTACACCGTATGAGATTTGGACAGGAAGAAGACTAAGGCCGGATCATCTAAGAGTGTTCGGTTGTAAGGCTCACATGAAGATTCCATCGGTTTACACTTGAAAACTGGATGACAGAAGTATGCCAGTGGTCTATCTTGGTGTCGAGAAAGGGAGCAAAGCACATAGACTTCTCGATCCAAGTCGGAATAAGCTCCACGTAAGTTGGGATGTGATATTCAAGGAGAATAGCTGTTGAGATTGGAAGGAAGGCACAGAAGTAAACCGTAATAGTCGGAGTGCGTTTACTGTAGCACAATCAGCAACAGAAGTACTGGCAGAAGTCAAAGAAGACCCGGTCACTCCAACGGAGGTCATACCTTCCACTCTTGCCGATCAGGAGGGTCTAGAACAAAGTGACGAATCCAACTCAGAACTAGTTGGTTCAGAAGAGTCACCAGAGGAGAAACCTCTGAAGTACCGGTCAATTTCTGAAATATATGAAGCAACAGAACCTATGAGTTTGCCATTAGGAGAATTTATGTACATTGAAATAGAAGAGCCAAGGAGCTTCTCGAAAGCAATAAAAGAGAAGCATTGGGTTAATGAGAAGGATCTGGAAATCAACTCGATTGAAACCAACAAGACATGGGAGTAAACTGAATTGCCGGGAGGACAAAGACCCATTGGTCTAAAGTGGGTCTACAAGGTGAAGAGGGACTCGAAAGGGAAGATCGTAAAATATAATGCCAAACTTGTTGCAAAAGGCTACGTACAAAAGTAAAGAATAGATTTCGAAGAGGTTTTTTCTTCGGTAGCAAGAATTAAGACTATGAGGTTATTACTAGCACTAGCTGCTCAGAATGAGTGGCAAGTACACCATATGGATGTCAAGACAGCTTTCTTGAATGGAGAATTGCAAGAGGAAATATATGTTGCCAAGCCTGAAGGGTATGAGGTGAAGAATAAAGAATACAAGGTGTATAGATTTCATATAGCTCTTATGGGCATCGATAAGCTCCTTGTGCATGGTATCAGCGTTTGGACCAAAGTCTAAACAAAATGTCCTCAAGAACATGTCGTGTATGTAAAAAAGGAAGGATCAATCTTCCTTAAACAATCTGGCTATGCAAAGAAAGTTCTTCAATAGTTTGGTGTGGAGGACTGCAATTCATGCAAAAGCCCTATGGAACCGAAGCTACGACTGGGTAAAGATCCTGAAGGAGAATCGATGAATCCGACCGAGTATCGACAAATTATTAGAAGTCTAAGGTACTTGTTACACACTCGACCAAATCTTGCATATGCGATTGGATTAGTGAGCAGATACATGCAAAGACCAACACTAATTCACCAGAAGGCAGTAAAACAAATATTGCGGTATCTGAAGGGTATAATTGAATTTGGTCTTGAGTACTCGAGTGGTGGAGAAGGAAAGCTAACAAGGTTCATAGATAGTAGTCTGGCTGATGATATAATAGATCGAAGAAAGCACCGGTGGTATGGTGTTTTATCTCAATAATTGTGCAATTTCGTGGACGTCACATAAGCAAAAGAGTGTTGCTCTGTTGTCGTGTGAAGTAGAGTTCATGGCAGCAGCGGCAACTGCGTGTCAAGCAATGTGGTTAAGATTGTTGGGTGAGTCTGCGAGTAGTCTAAAGAACCATCCGACGGCGTTCGAGAGGTACTGAAAGGACTGAAGCATTGAAGAAGTCGGAGACTCGAGAGAAGTGATCAGAGATTCTGCGGACCTAGTTGGAGCCTCACGTGGTCATATACTACGACTAGGGAGGTTTCGTCCCAACATGTATTAAGCGAATGCAGAGCGCAGTATTGTAATTTTTTCTCTCTACCCCTGCTTAAATGTTTTGGAAGAGACTAAGTGATTATGACATGTCATTTAATAGGGACATATAAGTTTATGTCTCATTAAGTATTTTTTTAGATTTAGTACTATCTTAGCATGTGTGCATGGTAGGCTACAGTACATGAAACAGATGGAGTAAATTAAAGTGCAATCCATGATTCGTGTTAGGAGAAGATAATATATCGATTTGAATTGAACACGACTGCAATTTCTAGCCTGCTAGCTAGTCTGAAGGCGGCGCACACTAATGCAGGGAAGCCGCTGACTTAAAGATTTTCATGTGCCCAGTCCACGAGCCACCCCAGTCTTGAATTAAGAAAATTGATGTAGGGGTTCGGATAAATGCCTTATGCTTTGACCGTGCGCTATGCAGTTATGCTGTTGTGATGACAAAAGAATGAGCTCCTCGGATCATCTACCATGGCAGATCTAACCTGTTTACTATTCGCTACGTAATTAAGACCTCACTCATTTTGGTTTTAGCTTCTAGTTTCTGTTTTTTTTTTTACTATTCAGTATTTCGTCTTTTTCTGAATTGTTTTAGATATTTTAGGCTTTTTTGTATTTTCTTTTTTTCCCGTGTTTCTTTGTATTATCCCTAATGGGTTAACATATTTTTTCTATTTTTATATTTTAAAAAATTAATTATGCCTAAAAAGCCAAATCAGCTACAGTAAAAAAATCAGCTACAGTAAAATTTCAGCCAAAAACTAAAAGGCATCGCTAAAACGAGCGCCCTAAGGGATCGAGATTAGCAAAAGTAACAATTCATATGAACAATGTAGAGATAGTTCCAATACAAGTAAATTGAGAAGTACATTTATTTTTTATGTTGATTTAGTACCTAAACATTGATGGTTCTCATGATTTCACCTAATTATTGGTTTGCACTTGATATATTAAATTATTACTATGCAGCGTAATTTGGGTTAGCCCTCACGCCTAGTGGAGGAGTCACATTCAAGGTTGCGGGATCAATTGACCAAACCACCTTTTTTAGACACACCCGGTAAATACGAGAGTTAATGCAGAAGTCTACAAGACAAATTTTTATAGATGCCTATTTATTTTGATATTCAAACACTACTATAAAAAAGTTTATATTAAACGTTTCATCGCAGATAGTTCATAAAAACCACCAGTATTAAATGCAATCACAGATATTTATTGATAAGAACCGTCTGCGATACTATCACAGACGGAAATATCACATACGGTTCTTAGTAAAAATCATCTGTGATAGTATCACATATGGTTCTTAAGTGACATTTTTGTAATATCACAGACGATTCCTAATAAGAACCGGCTGTGATAACTTCATTATCATAGACGGTTTATATTACAAACCGTCTGTGATATGTTTCTCGCCTCGCACATCTCTAAAATTTTATAATTTTCTGCCTGAGTTCGAGTAGGATTCCGTTTTGACACATATTCAGTAAAATAGGTATAACTTTTGCATACAATGTCCGTTTTCGATGTTCTTGTACTCGTTGAAAATCTAACGACGAGCCTGATCCAAAAAAAACGATCGGCTAATGCCAATTGCCCTCGAAGACCCCCAAAATCGGCCATCTTTAGTCTCAAATTTGTATCGTAAGTTTTTTATTTCTATTTTTGCCAAAATTTTCGATCTTTCCTTCGAAATTTGGGGTTTGTCTCAACTCCAAAGTTGTAGATCTCGTCAAAACCTTTCAAATGAGTATATATAAGTCATACAGAACTTTATTATTTCATATTTTGAGACTAGTTATTTATATTGTATCGGTATATATAGCTAATATCACATACGGTTCGTAATAAGAACCATCTGTGATGCTTTTACAGACGGTTCTTACCAAGAACCGTCTGTGATAAATTGGTCTCTGACCGCTGGCCCCGTCAATCCTCCTCAAACTAATTTTAGCCAATAGAAACCAACTAACCCATACCCCACAGATCGTCCCACCTCTCTCTTCCCTATAAATACTCACATGAACCTATCCCCTATCCTTTATGCGCTCAAAATCTCTCCAGGCTCCTCACTGTCCTCCTCCTTGATCGACCTAATGGAAGCGAGTGCAGACGATTTAAAGATCGCATATTAGGTCAGCCAGCCAGCACCTCCCTCTATTGTTTTTTCTAGTATTTGATTATATAACTACGATGATTCTATTGCTACTTTATGACATTTAGGGCTGCCCAGTAGCTTACAGTGAGGCGGCCGCCAAGAACGCCTACTCGAACTACTTTGTTTGGGGGGTTAGGGCTACTCGGTTTATAATGTAAATGGAATGTTCTCTGCTATATTTTCTTGTGATATTGTAATGGTGGATGTAATTTTGTGATATTGTAATAGTGGATTGTAATAAAAGTAAAATGTTCTTTACTATATTTGATATCGTATTTGCTTGTTTTCTCTTGTTTTCAAAAGGCATAGCTAACATTTCCTGAGCTTAACTGAAAAATAAAAAAAATTTAGGCATAGAATGAACTATCATATACGATTTTATAGTATAAACCGTCTGTGATTCACTATCACAGACGGCTCAAAACAAAAATCATCTGTGATACTCACACATCACAGACGGTTTTAGTTTAGAACCGTCTGTGATAGTGTTTTTCACAGACGGTTCTAGTTACAAACCGTCTATATTGTATTTATCACAAACGGCTCACAAGCTATCTGTGATAACTTTCGATTATCACTGATTCATAAATTCAGACGATTCAGAAAACCGTCTGTGGTGACGTTTTTGAACCGTCTGTGATGATGATTTCTGTAATAGTGAAACTTTGTTATTTTTTGCCAATAATTAGATCTTGCTGATTTTTATAAGATGCCTATACGAATTTTTATATGATCTTGTTGACAATTACAGCCTGATGTAAAAATATCGAAAATTCTTGTGTTCCAAACACCCTTTCATATAAATTTACTATGTTTTCTATTCTTCTGTTTCGCCACTACATTCCTATGCTCTTTCTGTGTTCTCTCATCCCCCTGTTCTCGATTCCTACTTTCCAAATAAGCCACAAGTCTGGACTCTTCGCTAGCCAGCACGAGGAGGATGTACAGCCTTGACCTAGGCGCAGCCCAAGCCCAGCCCGGCCAGCCCAACCAACCATGTAACTGGGCCCATTACTTTTATGTCAAGGACATGTGCAGGTGACAATGTGCCTGATCACTATCAGGCATGTCACAGCCATAGGTGATAGGACGCCACCGGCCACTAGTGCATATACATACGTTCGGCTACCTGCACAGCCGTCCACTTCAGGCAAACCCTCTTGCCCAAGATATTACCAATTTACCATTGCCCAGCAAGTTTCCTTCTCACAAATGCTGCAATGTGCAAGCAGTATGCAGCAGGGTTTAAACTTTTGGCGCCAAAAATTTTTCGGTGACCAACGCAAAGAGCGAAATCCAAAAATTCATCCATTTCATTCGAAATTTCGGACGGAAATTTTAAATTTTTTATGAAATTTAATCAAAATTTAAATGAAATTGAATAAAATTTAAATAAGGATAAATTTGACCAAAATTTGATCGAATTAGTGCTCTTTCGGTGGCCAACGAAAGGAACGAAATTTTGCTATTTCGATGAAATTTTGCTATTTCGATGAAATTTTGTTCGAAATTTTAAACCCTGGTATGCAGCTCCAAGGATCAAGCATGGGCATCATATCAATATGGAACCATGGCCAAAAAGAGGAGGCCTCATGATTGATCCTTACACATGGAACTGCCCAATACAAGGGAAGGGAAGGGAAGCTGCAGGCTAGCAAAGAGCAAGCTGATCTAGCTGCAGTGCTCACTTTTCCCAGTGGTGGTGGGAGACACCGCTGTCCCACCCCATCAGCTCCACCACCACCACCACCGCCACCACCACCACTTCTACATGCAACGCCAACCGAGAAGAGCAGCAGGGATATTCCATGTCACAATCCACGCCCTCCGGCTCGCTCGACCGGCTAGTGCCCCCGATCGCGCTGTCGGCGACACCGGGAGGGCAGGCCGAACATCGACAGCGATAGGGCATCGCCAATTCCTCCGGTCTGATGTTGTCCCCCTCTGCTAGCTAGGTAGCCAGCCTTTCCTCTCCGTCCACTCTCCCTAGCTAGCTCCCACACTTCTGCATGCACTTGATGTGTATTTGGAAAGGTGGCTCTGATGGCTGCCAGTATCTTGTCCTAGGTTAAAAGGGGCTCGAAGGGGGGTCGTAGGGTTTCAGACCTGTGTAGGACATGGCGCACTGATGATGGGTGAGTTGGCGATCAGATTAATTCCGACCTGGAGAAAAACACAACTGAAGATTGCCGTAGGTGATTGCGTCTGATATGCGCATGGGTAGAGTTCGAGTGATGAGGCGAGTTGGGAACTGGAAAACTTGTCCAGGAAAGCAGATTCCGTGCTTAGTTCTGCTTGCTGCGGGATGAGCATGAGATCACAGGCGTTCTTGCCGTGCAAAAGCGTGTAGGCTTTCAGCTGGTTAGCCATTGATGAACGCATTGGCAGGGAACACAACATGATATGCTGCTGTTGCTGCAGATCATTGGATTTGACAGCGCATTCCGATCCGAAGGGTTTTTTGTCAGAAAAGTGGGGCGACGAACTCATGGTAAACAAGGAATGGAGCAGTTTGCTAGTTGTGATAAAGACAGGTTTTTTCTTTTTTCTTCAGAAAGGACATGAAGGTGTTTCCTACTGCATTTCTTGTTTCTGATATCTGAATTCATGACTTTTTGTAAAAACAAAAAAGAAACAATCGATTGATGTGAAAAATCTGTGATAAAGGAACCAATAGAAACATTGCTAGAACCATTCGATCATGCAGGTGTTCTTATGATACGGCTAAAATCATGTTGCAAGTTGTAATGAGCAGAACCTAACTAATATAATATTATATATATATATAGAAAAAATATCTTTTACATCCGGATGTAATTATACCCACCTCTAAAAACTACTCTATATATATATATATATATATATATATATATATATATATATATATATATATATATATATATATATATATATATATATATATATATATATATATCTGTGTGTGTGTGTAGTATCACTAACTTTTACAGGTGTTGGATAAAATTAAAATTAAAGTTATTTGGAATTAAATTTGGATAAATTGAAGAGTGACTAAGGAATAATCTCAATCGAAGCATTATTGACCATGTACATAATTTATAGATATCACATCATCTATTAGGGGTGCAAACGGTATGGTTTAATCCCGACCGATTCGGTACCAAATCCGATTGGTACCAAATATAGGAAGGTAATTTAGCATCTAGTATCGAATCCAGTCCGTACCGGATAATTATTGCCGGATATGGTAACGAAAACGATTGAGCTAAAATCCGACTGAATAACATTGGTAAATGATAAATCAGATACTATCCGACCGAATATCCGAACAAGTAAATTAGTACTTCAACTGGCCCATTCTACTAACTATCATTGATACCAACCGGCCTAGATTTTATCAAAGTCATAACATAACTCTAGAGTCCAGCTATTCTAACTAGTCGCCACCAATACTCCCCGCTTGTGTTGAACTTGTGTATGAATTTATTGGTTTTCGAACCAATGTATGAATTTATTGGTTTTCGAACTAATATATGAATTTATTGATTTTCAAACTTATGTATGAATTTATCGCTTATATTAAACTTGTATTGTATTGGCTATTATACTTAAGTAATCTAGATGAATTTATTACTAGTTGAAGACTTGAAATGATGGTGGTATAGTTCAGTGTATATTCCTTTATGTATACACACACTATCCGTCTATATTATCCGTTTTCGATTCGAAACCATTATGTATCTGTCTTGATGACACCATATTCGAAACTCCGAATAATCCGAATTCGTATTTGTATCTGGCCTTACCAATCCGACTTTGAATCCGGGAAAAAAAATATAGGTTAGGATGTGGTATAAACAATATCCGTCTAAATCCGACCCGATTGCACCTATGTATCCAATCAATGTTCAGATGGTTTGTTTTCTGAAAATGTCCATTCATGCATGTGTATTATACTTCCAGTTGAGTCAAGAAAAAAAAGTGTAGTATTTTTTTATTTCTAATTAAATATGTACTTTTTCAGTTAAATATGCACTTACTGACCCATTCCATTTCTTAATTCTTAGCATTCCAACATCATGTCCATCTATGCCCAGCTATATACTCTTAGTTTCTCTGTTTAAGACCTTGTCTGCGACCAGGGAAAAATATCTTGAACTACAAAAAATTTTGTCAGTCAATAAAACAAATGAAAGAGATGAAATTTTGTCCAAACTTTCCAACGAAATTTTCAAATAGCATTTGAATTTTGGTGAAATTTAACTAAATATTGGATGAAATTTGAATAAATTTCAAATAGGGCCAAACTTTGTTAGGCAGGCACATGCACATGCCCGTCTCGCCCGATAGAAGGAAAACAACCAGTGGGCGAGACGGGTATACACGTTACGTGCATGTTCCTGTCTAACAAATTTGACCAAAATTTAACCAAATCATTTCTGTTTCAGAGGGTAACGAAAGGGGGGAAATTCTAAAATTTTGTCTTATTTCGGACGAAATTATGAACCACAAGCATGTTGACTTATGAAATTTAAGAGAAAAGGGTTGTCAGAGATTAAGCAAAATTATTACGATTAAACCACACATGTTCTTCTAATGCACAGTCGCACCCCACGGGTTTGAAGTCTGGCATCGTCGTTGGCGCATGCGTCTAGTCAAAGTATTCCTTCTTTTTATCGAGAGAGAAGCAGTAACAGTCGAAGTATTCTTTCAACTAGCTAGCCAGTTGCTGACGAGTGTTATCTTTATGAGATGGTTTATTAATTCTCGGTTCCTTTAGCTTCAAGTTGCAAATACATACCAAGCAAAAATGTACATTGAAGGTTCAGTTGCGCTCATCCAGCTTTGCCGAAGCAATTTAAAGTGTGTGCGCTTACGCACTTTGGGTCGAGGCCCAGTTTGCGTTGCAGGTTTGTCGCCGTCTTTTGGGACACCCACAGAAAGCTTGCGTACGACGGGTAAGCGGTAGTGGAACTGGCTTCGACAGTGATAAACGATATGCCCCCTGATTGGGCTTACAAGCTGTATCCAAACCTGTGGTGTCGATCAATCAAAGGAATCTGGAATTTTTTGAGCCGCGATGTTTTCTTCTTTTTTCCCTTTCTCTTCGTCCTGTATCTGAACAGTTTGTCCTGCCCTGAAAAATATGAGTAGGAAATGGACCGGAGCAAACAAGCCGGCTTGGTGTTTTTGGCCCTGTAGGCATGTAAGGTTAGGCCCACATGTGACCTGTTGTGTCTTCTTCATTGAAGTTAGAGGTGGACGTTGGGTCGTGCCGTACCAGCACGGCCCGGACCTACCATGCTTCAGGCCACTTCGTACCATGCCGGTTTGGTCCAGTCACTCCGTCATGCCGTGCCGGCCCGCCTCACCTCCGGTTAGGCCTAAGCATGGCCCAAAGTCCGTCGTGCTGACGTTTGTACTGTACCAGCCTAAACCCAGCCAAAAGTAACTATACACAACAAAGCGGTGGTGACGATGGTGGCGGCAGCCGCCATTTTCTTTTTCCTTGCCTGGGTATTGTTTTTATAAACCCATTGTTTAGATATAGAAGTAAGAGGCCTACATATGTAACTCTTGATTCATTAATCAATTTATTATGCGATTTCTCCAAAACACTACACACTTTCATACATAGATTGCATTTAAACAATTGTATCTACACATAATTACAAATGACAAGATTAAATAATTCATAATAAATAGCTTACTGTCTATAGTAACATTCAAAACATAACTTAGTTAAATAGCCGCCATATATACCCTGGTCGAGGAGAATATGCTTCGACAAATGCAAATGGCTAAAACCGATTAGGGTTTGGAGGCACCACCACCATCAGTTTCAATCATTCTTAATGGGTTTCTACTATTTACATGCGACTACTAAATTATTTTTTAATAATCATAAATATTTATTAGTAGGGGTTTGCAATTTAATACAACTAACAAGGTTTTACTAAATAATTTAACCTGCAACGAAATGCTTATTGTTAAATAACTGCGAAGAATAATTTTTATTAGATGTACATTTAATTTCTTCCCCTCTTTTCTTTTCTTCTCCACCTCTTTCTCTTTTTTTTCTTCCTCCCCTTTCTTTTTTCTTTTATTTCCCTTTTTCTTCTCTCCCCTTATTTTCTTCCCACTCCAGTGACTCCACTGATAGCCTCCCCCGATCCCCGTCGCCTCCCTTCTCTCCCTTCCCCGCCAGCTCTCTTCTTCTCCCCCTCCTCCCTCCTCCCCTCGCCGCCTCCCTCCTCCCCCTCCTCCCCCGCTGCCCCCTCCACCCCTGATCCCCGCTGCCTTCCTCCTCCCCCTCCTCCCCCGCCGCCCCTCCTCCCCTAATACCCTGCCGCCTCCTCCCTCCCCTCCTGCCCCTCCTTCCCCTCCTCCTCGACCCCGGCCGCCTCCCTCCTCCCCTGCCATTCTCCTCCTCCCCTAACCTCCCCCAACCCCCTGCCGCCTCCCTCCTCCCTAGTCCTTCCCCGCCGCCCCTCCTCCTACCCCAACCTCCCCTGACCCCCAGATCGCCTCCCCCTCCTCCCCCGTCGCCCCCTCTTCCCTTGACCTTCCCCAACCACCTCCCTCCTTCCCCGCAGCCCTTCTCCTCCCCTGGCCTCCCACGACCCCGATTGTCTCCCTCCTCCCCACCGCCCCTCCTCCCCTGACCTCCCCGGCTGCCACCCTCCTCCCCCGGTGACTCCCTCCTTCCCTGGTCACCTCCCTTCTCCCCCGACCTCCCTCGAACGTCTCCTCCTCTCCTGATCGGGGCACCACGCTAGAGGGGCCACGGCGACCTCGACTACGCCGAGAACCAGCCCACCGACGACGGATGGCTGGGCGGCGACTGGGGTGCCGACAACGAGTTCGTCATCGACACTCGCTTTTCAAGCTGCCATCACCGGGCATCTTCACACGGGACACCGTCATCAACAACAACGCCATCTCCGGTATACTCCTTCAGTCCTTCCCCTCTACTCTCTCTCTCTTTGCTCTGTGATGGCTTATGGTTGCGGGGAATTGGTGATCACCACGATGGGAGGTGAGGCCAAGGCCGAGGCGGCCAACCATCGGCACTGGCATGTCGGCCGTGCCCCCCGTGCTGGCCATGCTCTTAGCGTTAATCTCTTTTGTGAGTAGCATATCGAGGGAAGTGTTGCTGAAATTTTGTAATAGCGATTTAAATTTAGCATGAAAGTAGAGAGTAGTAACATTCTACCTTAGTGTTGGGCTAGAGTGTTATAGTGAGCGGTTGGATCGACCAACAGTACGATCAGCTTTGTGTGAGAGATCGGACCTGCCAATGGTACGACTGGCTCTGTGTGAGTGGTATGACCGGCCACACGGTATGACCCGTGTGTGTGCCAGTTCCTTTTTCATATTGCCATTTTTTGGTTCTTGGTAGTGCATCTGACTGGTCTGTGTGGTAGTCTGACTAGCTAGTGTGGTATGACTGAACCCTGTATGGGCTGTTGAACCGGCAGCAATTGTAACTACTATTTTCTAGGTGTTGCAGAGGAGGGTGGTATTGCCTGCCATTAGTTGGTGGTAGTACTGATCTCTGTTGTTTCTATTGAAATATTTCTCCAATGGCTATTTTTGTATTTAGGGGCTATAAATACCCACCATGACCAGTTGTGGATAAGGTTGCTACAATTCCAATCTATTGAGTTAGTATGAGTTTTCTTCTCAATTATGTATGTGTTGCATCTTATAAGTAATAAGAGAAGTATCTAGTTATATGTGTTGCTTGTAGAAGTGAATTGAGTATCCACTTATGCATCTGTTGTATTTGGTGAGAGTCAAGTAAAGGGTTTAGCTTATTACTCGTGGTCTCGCGATCTTTTCAAGAAGCTTGTGGGAAAACCCGGTGTATTGTGAAGATTGGAGCTTATCTATCCAGATAGAGAAAGTGCTATCACTAGTGGAATTGTGATGTTTGGCTTAATTCATAGACCCAGTCTAATTCGTTTGTGCTTACCTCAACGTGGACTAGGTTGTTGGTACACTTAGTTAAAATTAAATGATTTAGGCCTTAATTGAGCAAAATAGATTTGATTTACGCTTCTACATCTAAAACTCGGTTTTAATAAAAGAGAATTTTAAAAATGCCTATTTATCCCCTCTAGTTGACCTTCTTGATCTTACACATGCTTGTGCTGTATCTCATGATACTAGATTCGATAGAAGTTTGCTATCCATAAAAAGGGATATCGTAGTATAACAATCTTCTGTTTTTATGCAGTCATCTTCTAAGAAAATAATGGATCAATTCTCAAGTAGTAGGAGAAGAAAAAAATCAAAAGTCCCTAACATTTTATTGTACCAATTTTGAACATTGAAAAATTAACAAAAAAAAGTGTATAAAATATTAAACAAAAAAATCTTTGGAAGTATTTCAAATTTTTATTTTTTTTGACTGATTTAAAAATAATAAATTACATATTTGGAATTTTTTGAAAATCATAGGTGCAATTTAATATAATTTCTCAAATGTTGATGAAACTAAAAAGGTAAAAAAAAAATAAGAAAATCTCGGGTACTTTTGACAATCTGTTCAGTTATTCGATCCACCACCAACGGCGCGGCAAGAAAACCAAGATCTAATTTCAAACTTGACTTGAGCAAGATCTAAAAGCTGCGTATCCATAAATACTTTAAATTTACTAGAGGCTTCTGGCTGATTATTTGGCAAATCCTACTAGAAGCAGAATCTTGAACGCTGCACTATTAAATATTCCCTAACATCTTTTGTCAGATATTTTTCGTACTTTTATATTAGTTTCATGGACGGCTCTTTTTTCCCCAGTCCATGAACTAACAATGATCTAGAAGAATAAAAATGCACTTACTTTTGGAATGGAATCGATTCGATCGATTGCCCATTTTGACGAGTGAAAAGAAACATAAAATCAAGACCCCACATATTTTCAATTTGAGTTTCTAACTTCTAACTTATTTTTTACTATTTCTATTTTTGTTTTTTCTAATTTTTTAGTTTTTAAAGATTTTTTGCCAGTTCTTTTTTTCTCGCACTCGTTTGTATTATGCATGATGTGATAATTTATTTTTTCTATTTTTATAATTTTTTAAATTTAATTATATCAAATAAATCACCATTAGTTGTAGTACAAAATAAATCAATTATAGTATAAATTCAATCATAAATCACTAATTTTCAACCCAAATGAACTTCCTCCAAATCCCTACTTTTGGCCGCTTGAGCAAAAGGAAGTTAGGATTCGAGTAAAAAGCAAAGAGTGATGAGGAACTTCTTATTACATCCACAGGTGCAAAAACCAAAGCCAATCTGGCAATCTTATTTTAGTTACATGGAAATTGGAACTCGTAAGTTTCTACAATAATTGGAATTCGCTCCTCTCCATCGGCTCCTCTCCATCGTGCATTTGTGTGTAAGTTTTGGCCATCAAATTCGATGCGATAGTTCTACTGTGTGGCAAGAATAATGTAATAATTAATGTACAATGTGCAAATGCTAGCAATAGCCAAACCTACACTGATCGAGGCCCTGTTTTAGAAAACAGGAATTTTGCATGAATTCAAAAGAAAATTGCTGGAATCAATGCGATTAATCGAAAAACCTTTATTATTGAATTCTTCCATTCCAACAGGTCTGGAATACAAGATTAATCGAAAAGCCTTTATTATTGAATTCTTCCATTCCAATACGATTAATCAACAAGTTTATTTCTTTCTGTCCTGATTTTTCTTTTTTGCCCATGGGAAGAGCTACTTAGGGAGTGATCGTTTTAGCGATAGCTTCTGGCTTTTGATTGAAATTTCACTGTAACTGGCTTTTTTTTACTGTAACTGAATTAGATTTTTGGGCATAATTAAATTTAAAAAATGTAAAAATAGAAAAAAAATGTGTTAGCCCATCACGAACAATGCAAAGGAACACGGGAAAAAAAGAAAAATGCAAAAAAGCTCAAAAAATCTAAAAAAATTTAGAAAAAGATAAATTACTGAATAGTGAAAAAAAGCTGAAACTAGAAGCTGAAACTGAAAAAAAGCTGAAACGAGTGCAAATATGAAAGTGTAAGCAACAAAGAGACCATATTAAATACCCAGAAATTTAACAAATAGCTTTTCCAGTAAGTAAAACCAGTTTCATCAGGCAAATCCGATGATACACCCGTCGAACTACCTGTGTGTTGGTGAGATGTTTGGTTGGCTGCCAAACTTTGCCACACTTGTTAGGTAAGTTTGATTTTTTTTTTTGTTACCTAGCGTTTTGCTCAAAAACTCATTTAGGGATATTCAGAATGACAGTAGCTTATAGCTTTTTTTACTACAGTTGAATTAACTTATTTAGTATAATTAATTTTTTTAAAAAAATAAAAATAGAAAAAAATATTAATCCATTACAGACAATACAAAGAAACAAAAGAAAAAAAGAAACAAAAAACCAAAAAATAGGAAAAACAAAAAATAACAAAAAAAAATAAAACAATGCAAAAGAAGTGAAAGGCGAAGGTAGACGCTAGCTTAAAAGCCAACGTGAGCGCTGCCTAAGCCAAAACGCAAGGACTACTACAATAATTGTGGATTGCCAGGCTTTTGGCTAAAGAAATGTGACAAGCAACCAAACACGCACTCCGTGATTTATCAGGAGGAAATAAACGAAGTTTTTTCGACGAAAGATGAACAATTGAGAAAACTAGGAAATACAAAAGTGTGAATTTGGAAAAAGGAAAAGAAGGGGGAAAAAAAGCAGCCATGCTTGAGTGAACCTGCTCATGTATAGGCCTAGTCGAATCCAATTAGGTAACGATGTGCACAAGTTCGGCCCAGAAGTGCTAAACTACTTACACTAGCCCAGTCAGCCAGAATTGTACTTTTGTTCCGTAGTGTTTGGTTTGTGACTAAAGTTATAACTTGCATATTTTCTCGCCTGTCATCTAGCTGTCATAGACTCATTTACTAACTAATGCTCTGTTTATATTGATTTCTAATAATTTTTACCTAACTTACAAACGAAGTATCTTTTTAAAGTAAAATCTACTAGTTAATTGTAGTACACACTATAGTAATTTTATTTTTATCAATCAAAATAGCACACGAATTTCTCTTTCTGTGCAACTCTCTACAAACTGTTACTATTAATAAGCTAAAAACAAAAGTCAATATGAACGAACCATAAAACTTATCACATTTATGATGAATGATTTTGCGAAGACAATAATTATGGCTTGCACATTTTTGGTATAAAAAGTAGGGCAAGCCACTAAACACGCCCTAACTCCTCTCTGAGTTGAGATGCCCTACTTTCCGCATTCTATTGCAACATTTGCAGCCTTAAGAATCTTAAGACCACCTTTTTTTTATTAACTAGTTCTATGTCTATGCATTGCAACGATAAACAAAGCTTATACTTCAGATACAACATGCAAGCATAAAGACCGTAATCCCAACTTTCAACGAGCGTGCATCAAGAACGTAATCCCAATTCCTCAATGAGCATGCATCAATAACGTAATCGTGCTCTAGATGAAAAAGAAAGCAATTGTTCGACCCTTCCGTACCTTTTAAAACAAAATCACTTTTATATCATACTCTTTTAGACCAGAATCGTATCATATTTTATCAAGGGTATTTACCAACATCTGATATCACAGTCATTTATCACCAAGACATATGTGGTCCAATATAATATGACACTGTTCATGAACCACAACACTAATGAATTCATGTACCAAATATAAGGCCATTTTAACATTGAACATTACACAAGTCCTTGTTTCATTCAGCAAGAATTACTTAAAACATTAAGGCCATTTTCTCAGAAAGAAAACATTCGGGCCACGGCTATCAACACCAGGGGAACACACTTCATAATGCCACAGTATAAACATGAGTAAATCATTTTGTATACCTTTTCAACACATGAAGTCCACTTCGTGCAGCTTCTTCTCCTGATTTATCATCCTTAGCCTACAGAAAACAATTGTGTACAATAAACTTTTTTGGTAATAGAATTTGCTGATTATACAGTGCATATAGGAGTGCTAACAAATCCAAGAGCATTGCAATATCTGGTTGCAGGCTTGCAGCAAGCATGAATAACATTGTGATACATACATTGCCCCTCAGCTTCTTAACTGCTGAAATCTCCTGTTGCATCACCTATGCAAGTTTGAAACGTGAAAGAAAACGTGGTTTCAGATTGTCATGAAAACAAAATTCTTCACAGTATATAAAAATCAATATCTATTTCAGTTGCCTCTTTAAAGATCTTAAGTATGCATCAGGCTGCCATGGACGAATCAAGTACTCTTTCGCATCTAATAATAATACAGAAATGCACAGGCCAATGAACTCCAATCCCAAACAGAATATATTTCACAAGAAAACTTGAAAATGAAATTTATTTCAAAAGTACCATTTCAAACATCAAATTTTGATGTGAAAGACATCTTTTAGGTTCATTTCCAAATCAATGTACCACCTGAGAACCTTATTGCCCTTTATTTTGACAAATGAAGAGCCTACAGCCACCACATCCTTGCCTTAACTTGCTACAAATTGTTTAGCCAAGAATTTTTTTGTCAAAAAAGTTGCTGGCTTGGTTGTTTGCTCAACAAAATGGAGTCAAGCACCAGAGGAGTCCAGGCACTTGAATGCTTCTTGCAAGATAGTTATATTGCAAACTTAGGATATTAGATAATTAGTGCAAATTACAATAATTTTGGGTTGCAAACTGAGGGTGTGACTAATATGATAGGCTACTTACCCTATGGGTTCAGAGTAACATTTTTATCCCGAATATGATGAGAAAAAAGAGTTGAACCGATTGAACTTAACTGAAGTGAAAAAAAATGGAGCAAACAATAAGTTGTTATAACTATATTTACATGTATTCTATAGATGGAAAGTCTTCTTGTCCAATATTCATGGATGATGTACATAATCCGCCAAGACAAAGTTGAGTTTCTACAGGACAATAGCAGGGTTAAATTTAGAGAATTTAAAGGCCTTATATTGAATTCAACCAAAAAATAACACAACCTAAAATTGGTTTCAATTTCCCTAAAAGGCATAAAAACAGACCAACTCAATATACATAACTGAGTTTCAGAAATTGTAGAACATATGAAAGGAGATCTGACCTAAGACATTTATGACATAGACTCTCTCTTGTAGCAATTCTTTCATATCCAAGGTTATTAAGTCGACAAGTCGACACTACCCTCCTAATGACCGACTAGTTGACTAGTCGGCCGACTAGTCGCTGACTAGTCTACAGGTACTATTTATATGACAGTGATATGTATATACTATATTAGTATACCATATAGGCATATACATATGTATATATTATATACCCTGTATTGCAAATTTGCAATAACTGAAAAGTATATATATAACCTGAATTAAAGAGAGGATCGATGACTTACATGTTTTGACTTTTTAGTCCAAACTCTCTTCATTTGACTTGTTTAAGCATGATTTGAAACCTTCATGCTGAAAAAATAAAAAACAAGAATAAACAAGAATAAGAATTTTACTATGATGAACTCTTACAACATCAACAACAGCTGAGCCCAAAAAAACACGGGTGCTGAGCCCCCGAGCAAGGAGCCTATAAATAGGATGCCCACGAGGGCTCTCCCGTCTAGCTGCTGCCGCATACTCGATTCCTCTTTCCTCATCCTCTCTGATTGCAATATCTCTATCTCATCTCTGCCGCCACCTACCCACCTCACCCACCCGAGGAGGCGCCCACACATGATTGCCTCTACTACTAGTACTTTTCCGGTCACCGACGACGGTGATATCAATGGAGGCGGCCGTGACGTTGACGACCGAGGCCGCGGCTGCCGAGGAGAAGACAACAATGGGGTTGGAGCAGCGGTCCCGTTTTCGGCGGATTTGGCGACTGCAGACCGGATCTGGCAGTCGACGGCGACTGCTGGCTGGATCTAGCGGTCAGCGGCGGGCTGGCGGCGACTGCAGGCTGGATCTAGCGGTCGGAGCTCAGGAGCTACCTCCTCTGCCCGCTCTTTGCTTCACTGATTCTCCTCAAGAGGGATATCTGAGCTTCACTTCCTCTGACAACCGGGCCCCACATCACTCCTCCGAAGTCGCCCGACTTGGCGTCACCTAGTCGACTAGTCGACGGGCAAGTCGACGACTAGGCAACTAGTCGCCCGATTTGCCAGCGCAAATCGAGTCGCCAGCTCCAGTCATCTCTTTACCACCGACTTGTCGACTAGTCGACGACTTAATAAGCATGTTCATATCTTTCCCAAAGTGACCAATTTCAGTCCTAACTTTCTTCCCAAAACTGGAGCTTATCAATTTGCTACAGAAGGAACCCAACATGTCAATACATCGATTAAGTAACTACGGAATTTAATTTTTACTCATGTGAACAACAGAGAAAAAACAATGTATAAAGTATAGAAATAGTGAAATACATTAAATAAAGGGAATGCATATCTGAAATAAGACAATGATCTAACAAGCAAAGAAAACAATATTTCCGGAAGGAGGTGCTTACAATGAAAACTTTTGCGGAAGCTTTTCTGCCAGATCCTCAATTCCAGGAGGCACACCCTGCTTTGTCACGCCATTATCTGGTATATATGGAAAGAAATAAATTAGCAATTAAATAAGGGTATGTTTATCGTGCTTGAGCTTCCGTAAAAGTTACAAAACCCAGAAGCCAAGAGAAGGCAACTCAGTTACTATTTTGTTCCCTAAAAAAAACATAGTTGCTATTTTGCCAGGAAGAGTATACATAATCAATCCAATTCCTGTTCGCGAGTTCAACTCAGATTCGGTCTTCGTGACAGCGTCTACTTCAAACGGCTACAACTTTTGATCTAGAAGGTTTCTCGGGGCCCGTGAGTACTCTTTGGAAAGCTCTTGGAGTCTACTTTCAGATGGATCTGGTCCTACCTCCAAACTCTATCCGAGCCGATCAAAAACTGTCAAACAAATTGTGTCACTTTTTTAGTCCGAGTCAAAGTGGGCCTTGGGCCTTGTAATCGAGTCATGTTCAGCTTCCAAGTGTTTTGGCCGACTCTCCACCTCCTGTGTCTCATAAATAGGCAGCCGCACCCTCTTCTAGGGTTCGAGTTTTGATAGACTAAGCTAGCCTTTGCTACTTCGCCTTGTGTTCGCGCGTGTCAGCAAGATTGTCTAAATACTTGTCTTCGGAACCCCACCGTTTTCTATTTTTAGATTGAAACCTATATCTTTTATTCGCAATTGAGTTGTTGTTCATCTTGTTTTTGCCTGTTTTTTGATTGCTTGCAGGAACAAGTACCCTCGTGGTTAGGTTGATTGTGCTCCGACAAAGTCACGAACAACCTCTGGAGTTAGTGTATCGATCGCTAAGACGCAACGTCCTTGGGGTGGTTGTAGTCAGGTCGTCAACGTTTTCTCCTTCCCCAATCTAATCTACCACTTTCATCGAAAGATCGGGACCGCTAGTGCTATCAGTTGGTATCAAAACTCAAGGTTGATCGATGAGAGATTTCTTTTAGTTTCTGCATCTTTTTCTACCTACAGTCCAAAAAACCAAAAAAAAAAATAGTAGATTAGTTTTTTCTCCAAAATCCAAAATAATTCGAGCCTTACTCTTTTACTGCTTAGTCTTTGTTTGTTGAGTCTTCGGTTGCATCATCGTGTCGAGTTGCTGGTCGTAGTGTTTAATCCTTAGAGTTTTGAGTTCTTGTCACATCAGATCATATTGTAGCTAACGCTGCCATCACCGCTTCCATCGCTTTCACCACCATTATATACATCACCGCTGCCATCGCTTTCAGCACCGTCATATACATCACCACTACCATCGCTTTCACCACCATCATTTACATCACCGCTGTCATCGCTTTCACTACCATCATATACATCATCGCCGCCATCACCATCCTTGGCCTAGGGTTTGGGTTCGGGATCAGCACTTTGAGGTAGGATTTATCTCTTTCCAAGTTGTATCTGAGCCTGAGTTGGCTACGAGTTGTGTTTCCAAAGTGAGTTGGAGTCGGTTGCTTATTGTTCCAAAAAAAGTCTGAAAAAAATTGTCCCAAAAACAATTCGTGAATTCAGAAAAAAAAGATTCCTGATATTATCTCTGTGCCACTCGGATTGACGTACACGTGCCACTCGGATTGCCCTCGTGTGCTAATCGAAAATCTCAGTTTAGAGAGAGAGAGAGAGTATCTTTTTTTACCGATTTAACCCTGGTCAAAAAAAGTGTGTGGTGCGCGTTGCTTGTTACAGAGTTCTTGGTGGTCAAGTTAAGGATTTAGGGCTCCTGTGAAGAAAAAAAAGAAAAAAATTCTGAAAAAAAAGAGACAGGAGCTCTAGTGAGTTGCTTCCTTTCATTGTGCTAGTTGGCGCTTTGTGGTTTCATTGGTGTCCAGGTTCGCGTCTCTAGTACAGTCTAGCCTAGGACCAGCATAGTACCGTCGTTGAGCGATCATTCTACTTGTTTTGACTAATGTGGTTCTAATTATCCTTTGTTCACTCTCAGCCCACCTATAGTTCCATAGATTTAGCTACCACCTCTCAAGTACTAGCGATTGAGGCAACAATACACTCAATTTTCAGGAGTTGTTGTCTTGTCGGCTGCCATCACCTCCTGCTCGCTGTGGTAAGAACTAGTAAGAGCTTGACAGAACAGGTTGAGAGTGTGCGACTTGATTTAGCCACCTCCCAATAGTTGTGAGGGCATAACTTACAATTTTTTATTATTTTTTTCTCTTCTTTGTTTGTTCTCGTGTGTTCTCCTAACAATGTTAGGAGAATCAGTGGACCCGAAGGCTGCACTACATTCCCCTCGGACTAGGGGCATCATACAACACTTTGAGCGCAAAGTGAAACTGCACACTGAGGGACTTGATGAGGATGTACGGGTCACTAATGAATGCCTTGGTCAATTGGAGGCCACGCAGATTGACACCAACACTACGCTTGCAACATTGGAGGCTTCAGTTGGCACCGTCAACACCTCACTTGTTGAGATTTTAAGACGTCTTGATGAGATGGGTCGTGCACCTCCCGCGGCTACTCACACTACACCTACTCAGCGTACACGTGCCAACAATGGTGTCTTGGGCAGCAGAGTGGACAAAAACGGTGGAGATGAATATGCAGCTGATACTGAGATTAATGATGATGAGGACGCTCACCGTCATCATCAACTATGCCGGAATCGCATTGGCATGGGTCCTATGTACCCACGCCATGAGGTACGTGAGAATGATGAATCACTTGGTAAAATTAAGTTCACTATGCTACCTTTTGATGGAAAATATAACCCTGATGCTTATATCACTTGGGAATTGGCTGTTGATCAGAAATTTGCTTATCATACATTCCCTGAAAACAAAAGGGTTAGGGCTGCTACTAATGAGTTTACTGACTTTGCGTCTGTTTGGTGAAGTGAATATTGTAAGAAAAATCTTTTAACCATACCACAAACTTAGGATGCATTAAAAAGAATCATGCGAGCTAGATTTGTTCCTTCATATTATGCACGTGATTTGTTACACAAGTTGCAACAATTGGTTTCAACGTATATCTGCTGCACCATCAAGCCAACCTTCTGCACCTTCTTCCTCCAACAGCAAGCCACAATTTCCATCGTCAAATTCGGCATCTCGGGTACCCGAAGTAACAAAGGGGTCAGCCCAAGCACATGCAAAGAGCTCTTCATCCGTTGCCTCTACGAGATGAACGAGAGATGTCCAATGTCATCAATGCAAGGGGAATAGCATGTGCGGAGTGAATGCCCCAGCAAGCATGTTTTGATTGTGAGAGATGATAGTGAGTATTCTTCTGCTAGTGATTTGGATGAGGATACCTATGCTATACTTGTAGCTGACCATGCTATACTTGTAGCTGACCATGCAGGTAATGGGAAGGAGCAAGACGAAAGCATATTGGTGCTGAAGATGCAGAGCGCTATGAGAGCCTCATTGTACAGCATGTGTTGAGTGCACAAATGGAGAGGACAGAGCAAAATCAGCGGCACACCCTTTTCCAAACAAAGTATGTCATGAAGGAACGCTCATACCGTGTGATCATTGATAGAGGGAGCTGCAACAATTTGGCGAGCTCCGATATGGTGGAGAAGCTTACGATGAATACCAAACCGCACCCACAACCTTACTACATTCAATGTTCAACAACAGCGGCAAGGTGAAGGTAACACGAATGGTGCGAGTAAATTTTACGATTGGTTCTTATCATGATGTTGTAGAATGCGATATTATCCCTATGCAAGCATACTCTATTCTGTTAGAAAGACTGTGGCAATATGATAAAAATTCTCTGCATCATGGTAAGACAAATCAATATTCTTTTGTGCATCATGGCAAAAAAATTGTGTTACATTCTATGTCTCCTGAAGCTATTTTAAAGGATGAGATTGTTAGAGCTAGTAAAGAGAAAAATCAGGAGCATAATAGGAGTGAAAATCAGATTGTAGCAAATGAACTTTAACAACATAAAAAGAAAAACTCTAAATCTGTTCATGAGAAGAAAAATAAGATTAAATTGAAAGGTGCATGTTTTCTTGCTACTAAATCTGATGTAAATGAACTGAATACTAGTACTTCTGTTTGTTATGCCTTACTTTGCAAACAAGCTTTATTTTCATTCGATGATGTATCTTCTTCTGTGCCTCCTGCTGTCACTAATCTTTTGCAGGAGTACATAGATGTCTTTCCAAAGGACATGCTGCCAGGACTACCACCAGTGCGAGGGATTGAGCACCAAATTGAACTGATTCCCAGGGCATCTTTGCCCAATTGTGCGCCATACAGGACCAATTTGGAAGAAACTAAGAAGATTCAATGTCAAGTTCAAGAACTGCTTGATAAAGGATATGTGCGTGAGTCTCTTAGTCCTTGTGCTATTCCGATAATTTTAATGCCTAAGAAAGGTGGATCATGGCGTATGTGTGTGGACTGTAGAGCGATCAATAACATTACCATTAGATAACGTCACTATATTCCTAGGTTAGATAATATGCTTGATGAATTAAATGGATCTATTGTCTTCTCTAAAGTTGATTTGCGTAGTGGGTACCACCAATTTGCATGAAATTGGGAGATGAATGGAAAACAGCATTTAAAACTAAGTTCGGTTTGTATGAGTGGTTAGTGATGCCGTTTAGTTTAACTAATACACCTAACACATTCATGAGATTAATGAACGAGGTTTTGCGTGTTTTCATTGGTAAATTTATAGTGGTATATTTTGATGATATATTGATATATAGCAGATCACTAGAGGAACATATTGATCATTTACGTGTTGTTTTTGATGCTTTACATAACGCACGTTTATTTGGTAACCTTGAGAAGTGCACATTTTGCACGGATCGAGTCTCTTTTCTTGGCTATATTGTTACTCTACAGGGGATTGAAGTTGATCAAACCAAGGTTGAGGCAATACAGAGTTGGCTGACTCCTAACACGGTCACACAGATGCGAAGTTTTCTAGGACTTGATAGATTCTATCGTCGTTTTGTGAAGGGTTTCAGCACTATCGCCACACCATTGAACGAGCTCACTAAAAAGGGAGGTACCGTTTACTTGGAGGAATGCACAGGAGGACGCCTTCAACACATTGAAAGATAAGTTAACACATACACCATTATTCTAACTTCTAGATTTTAGTAAGATTTTTGAGCTAGAATGTGATGCTAGTGGAATTGGATTGGGTGGTGTGCTGTTACAAGAAGATAAACCTGTGGCATACTTTAGTGAAAATTGAGTGGGCCTTGTTTGAACTATTCTACTTATGATAAGAAATTATATGCTCTAGTTCGAACTTTAGAGACATGGCAACATTATTTATGGCCCAAAGAATTTGTCATTCATTCTGATCACGAGTCATTAAAGCATATTAAAAGTCAAGAAAAATTGAACCGTAGGCATGCAAAGTGGGTTGAATTTATAGAGTTTTTTTCTTATATCATAAAACACAAGAAGGGAAAGGAGAATGTTATTGCTGATGCATTGTCTAGAAGATATACCATACTCTCACAACTTGATTTTAAAATTTTTAGATTGGAAACAATTAAAGAGCATTATGTTCATGATGATGATTTTAAAGATGTGTTGCTGAATTGTAAAGAGGGAAAAACATGGAATAAAGTTGTCCTAAATGATGGATTTGTATTTAGAGCTAACAAGCTATGCATTCCAGCTAGCTCCGTTCGCTTGTTGTTGTTACAAGAAGCGTATGGAGGTGGGCTGATGGGACATTTTGGAGCGAAGAAGACGGAAGATATACTTGCAGGTCATTTTTTTTTTGCTAAAGATGAGACGTGATGTGGAATGTTTCGTTGCTCGCTGCACTACATGTCAAAAGGCTAAGTTACGTCTTAATCCTCATGGTTTGTATATGGCTCTATCTGTTCCTAGCGTACCTTGAGAAAATATTTCTATGGATTTTGTTTTAGGACTACCTAGGACAAAGAAGGGGAGGGATAGCATCTTTGTTGTTGTTGATAGATTTTCTAAGATGGCACACTTCATTCCATGTCATAAAAGTAATGATGCTACCAACATTGCTGATTTGTTCTTTCATGAAGTTGTTCGCTTACATGGTATGTCAAATACAATAATTTTCGATCATGACACTAAATTTCTTAGCCATTTTTGGAGAACTTTGTGGGCTAAATTGGGGACTAAACTGTTATTTTTCACTACTTGTTATTCCCAAACTGATGGGCAAACTGAAGTTGTGAATAGAACTTTATCTACCATACTTAAGACTGTTTTGAAAAGGAACATTAAAATGTGGAAATAATGCTTGCCTCATATTGAGTTTGATTATAATCGTTTGCTATATTCTACTACAAAGTTGTGCCTTTTGACATTATCTATGGTTTTGTACCTTGTGCTCCTATTGATTTGCTACCACTTCTATCTTCGGAGAAGATAAATTTTGATGCTAAACAGCGTGCTGATTTGATGTTGAAAATGCATAAGACAACCAAAGAAAATATTAAACGCATGAATGCTAAATATAAACTTGCTGATAGTAAAGGAAAGAGGCATTTAACTTTTCAACCAGGTGATTTAGTTTGGTTGCATTTGAGAAAAGATAGATTTTCTGAATTGAGGAGGTCTAAGTTGATGCCTAGAGCTGATGGTTCTTTCAAAGTGTTGGAAAAGATTAATGATAATGCATATAAGCTTGAGTTACCTGCAGATTTTGGGGTTAGTCCCACTTTTAACATTACATATTTGAAGCCATAATTGGGAGAAGAAGATGAGCTTGAGTCGCGGACGACTCAAATGCAAGAAGGGGAGGATGATGAGGACATCCTTGCTATGGATACAACCGTGCCGACTCCACAACAAACTGAACAAACTGAAACTATGATATAAGGACCAATGACTCGAGTGCGAGCACGTCAACTTAACCATCAGGTGAATGTGTTCCTAAGTTTGCATACAAATATTTCAAAGAATGGAATACTACTTAATTATTGTGATGATTTAACTGTCCTTAGGAACCATGGGGAAGAACCATGCGAGCTCAAGTGTAAAAGTGGAACCGTCAAGCGCAATCCAATTCCTGTTCGCGAGTTCAACTCAGATTCGGTATTCCTGATAGCGTCTTCTTCAAACGGGAATAACTTTTGATCCAGAAGGTTTCTCGGGGCCCATGAGTACTCTTTGGAAAGCTCTTGGAGTCTACTTTCAGATGGATGTAGTCCCACCTCCAAACTCCATCTGAGCCAATCAAAAACTGTCAAACAAGTTACATCACTTTTTCAGCCCAAGTCAAAATGGGTCTTGAGCCTTGTAATCGAGTCCTGTTCGACTTCCAAGTATTTTGGCCAACCCTCCACCTCCTATGTCTCATAAATAGGCAGTCGCACCCTCTTCTAGGGTTCGGGTTTTGATAGACTAAGTTAGCCTTTGCTACTTCGCCTTGTGTTCGCGCGTGTCAGCAAGATCGTCTGAATACTTGTCTTCGGAACCCCCACTGTTTTCTGTTTTCAGATTGAAATCCATATCTTTTATTCGTAATTGAGTTGTTGTTCATCTTGTTCTTACCTGTTCTTCAATTGCTTGCAGGAGCAAGTACCCTCGTGGTTAGGTTGATTGTGTTCTGACAAGGTCACGAACAACCTCTGGAGTTGGTGTATCGATCGCTAAGACGCAACGTTCTTGTGGTGGTTGTAGTTGGGTCGTCAACGTTTTCTCCTTCTCCAATCGAATCTACCACTTTCATCGAAAGATCGGGACCGCTAGTGCTGTCAGGAAGGGACTCCAGTTGCGCCCGAGCTTGGCGAAGAGGCAAGAGACGTTTGCGTGGGCCTGGTGAAGGTGAAGGCGGCGACGGTGTGGCACGAGCAGGATCGAGGCGGCAGTTTTTTCACAGGAGGACCACCGACACTCAGTGAAGAGAGAAAACAGCGCTAGGGCATCTCGAGCACGAAGAGAGGGAAATGGAGGAGGTGAACGGTGCAGGGTGAAGAGGGGAGGCTTGAGGAGGTTTTATAGGGGCTCGAGGGTGAGGGTAGTGCCAGCAGTTACTCAACATAGTAAAGACGGCCATGAGTGGCACATAACGACGATGGTGAGATTAAAGAAGGGGAAACATGCGAGATTGAGTGAGGAGTGAAAGGGCATTAAAAAGGTTCATTAGCTTAGGACTTTAATGGAATAGAAACGACCGATTAAAAGCTCGGAGAGACCGGCCATGGTGTCTAGCACAATGGAGAAGAAGGGGAGGAAAAAGGAGCTGATAGGTGGGTCCCACCTATTGGCGAGAGATAGAAGGGAAGGAGGAAAGCGAATGGCCGAATATTAGCCACATGGCTAGCGAAATAAATCTCGACCGTCAATAGATAAACGAAGGGGTAAGTGGACACACACAACCAAGATTAAAATCGGCCAGGACAGATTTGATCTAGGATTGACACATGTTGGCCGGAGAGGAGGTTGGATTTTTAAAATTAGATTTTAATTTTCAGAAAGGCTTAGCAAATTTTAAGATATTTTGAAAATAGCAAATAAATTTTGAAAAATTCAAAAAAAATTCACTAAAATTCCTGAATATATTCTGGACTTAGAAAAAATATTTCTAACATAAAGTTGGTCTTTAAATTTTTACAAAAATACTTTTTAGCTTTGAAATTAATTTTTAAATTCCAGAAAAACACAGAAAATCTAGATAAAAACCAAATGCTTTGAAATAATTAATTTGAACTAGTTTTTATAGGAAATCCGAATTATTATTTTATCTTTAATTTTTACTTTAAATTACTTTTGAGAAGACAAACTAGGCAAACAAAAACTCTAAAATTCAGGTAACCAAATAACACTTGTTTTTATTTTAAATTAAATTAATTATTTTACTGAAATTTTTTGAAATAAACGGCTAGCCTGTACAGACTCCATGGGCCTGGCGATCCCACTTCCCTACGCCTTGGAATGTTAGCGCCCTGGCAAAATGGCCATGCGCCCTGGCGTGCTTGCGCCGGAGGTTTTGCCACCAAATAGGGCCTCTTGGCGCGCCCCGGCGTGCTCACCGGCGCCCTGCTAGTGAGCATCTTCGCTTCCAGCCACCAAGGCGCTTCAGCACGCATGGACGCCAGATTGCTTGGGCGCACTGAAGGCTGGAAGGTGCCAGCGCCCTGCCGCCTATCAGCATGCACCCAGGCAAGCAAACCGGCTGGCGCCTTGGCAACCAAATGGTGCTTCCAGTGCTAATCCAAATGCTCCCATTGGAAAAAAAGAACTGAGTTGAAGAGTATGTCTTATGCTCAAAGGTGCCCTTCCAAAGACAAAAACCGCTAAACACAAACGCCCTCGCAAAACCACCAAGCACCATGACAAAAGGGCCGAGCGCCACGGCAACATGCACAAACCCCCCGTCGGCCACGACCATCATAAAAAGCAATCGGAATACATGCACAAAGGAACTTGGCAAAATTTTGGTATTCCTCGTACGGGAGTTTACAATGGGTAAAGGATTCGCATCCGGCGATGTCTTATGGCGCCCGGCGCCCTTGGTGCTTTAGCAGTTTCCTGGCGCGCCCCGGTAGCTCGCCTCTTCCGGCGTGCAGTGCCCTAGTAGATCCTCAGTGGTGGCTGTGTCTCGGCACCGGCCTCTAGCTCTAGAGCAGTCTACTCGGATGGCGCACGGCGGCTTCCGGATGGCACCCAGGCGTTCTCTGGCCGAGCGCCCCAGCGGCATCTGTCCAGACCGCACCCTGGCAGCCCTCAGCCTGCATCTCGGTAGCCTCCCCCAGCAACCCTAGTCCCTTGTGCATCCCACAATAGAGAAGAAAAAAGGAGAACGAGGAGGAAGGGGAAATGGGGGAACTGGAAGGCGTCGACAGTGGGCTCACCTCGGGTCGTCGCCGAGCCGCTCATCGGTTAGGTTTGTCTTATTATCCCCTTTTTATCCTCTCCCACCGGGCGGGCCAGCCGGGTGAATGGGCCGAAGTGGGCTGAATAACCAAAATGTCCAGCGTTTGGCTCCTTGAAGCTGGCGGCTGTCGAAAAATAGGAAAGGCCGTTAGGCGGCCAATCGGCCCCTGAAGACAAAATGGCTTTGTTAGAACAGCCGCTTCACAAGGTCTCAACACTAAATGAAATTGAAGGTGGTCCAGCACCTTGGGAAGGCCAGATAACTCCTCGGTTGGAATCCTTGATACATTACGGAAGCTCGAAGGATTTTCAGCCGAGCCCAGGGGCTCATCATAGCTCCGAAGCATGGGCCCTCTAGCACCAACTACAGGAAATGAGGGTGCTCGCCTACCGGTGACCCATCAGGCACGTGTCTCAAGCTGGCGTATCGAATTCTGTCACGGTCAAGACACTATAAAGTTGGACAAACCACTGCAGCAAATAAAGAAATTTAATGCTGCCCTTGGCGGTGCCATGCATTCCCTGGCGAAGTGCTCCCTTACGCCCTGGCGAGTACCCGCTCGACACCCCGGCAGCCAGCCTCTGGGTGCTCTAGCAGCCAACTGCTGACACGTTGGTAGTCAGCCGCCCTGCGTCGGGGTAACCTCACCCTAGCGACCGAGTGGCCCAGCGGTTGAGCATCCTGGCGACCAGACGGCTCGGTGGCCAAGGCGCCCTGGGTGGCTGAGTGGCCCAGCAGCCGAGCGCATTGGGGGCCAGATGGCACGGAGGCCAAGCGCCTTACCACCAGCTCCAGGCAACAATACTCCTACGCCGTGCGCCCCACGACAAAGCAAGAGAGAAGGAAGAGCAAGAAATCAAGGACTCGGTGACCATGGGCTTATACTGCCTCGCTGTCGGTCCACCCTGGGTAGCATGTGTTTCGCCGGCACCTTCCTGCTCGCCCAAGCAGTGGCGAAGCCAGAATAAAAATAGAAGGGAGCTCGTCAGGCCCGGTGCGGTGAGGTGCCTCCGCCAACCCCACCGCCTCCTTACCCCGCACCTCCTCTACTCAACCCTAGCGCCTTCTCGCCCGGTCCCGGCACCTCTTTGCCCTGCCCCGCTGCATCCTCGCCCCGTGCCTCCTCCGCTCAGCCCTGCCGCCTCCATCGCTCCATGCTTCCACCTCCACGGCCAGTCGACTAAACCTTCGCCTGGCACCTCCTCGGCTGCACGCCCGTGCAGCCAGCACCGCCCTGGCTTCTTTGCACTGCTTGGATGCTCTCTCGATCTCTCCTCAGGTGCGCTCCGCGTCGAGGATTGGTGATTTGGTTTCGATTCATTCTGTTGATCTGTTTGGAATGTGCCGGTGGCCGGTCGGGTGGATGTGAGACCACAGTTAGACTGTTGGGCAAGCCTTATGTGCTTTGACAAAGCCATAAGAGCCCACTTCTTCTTTATGTTTGCTTCTTCCTCCTCTGTCCTCTCCTCTATTTTCTCACGTAGAACAGGTTGCACAACCATGGAGGGCTGGCTCGACTAGTCGCCGGAGGGGCTCTGCTCGTGGCGGGAGGGGGAGGGTGCTCAGGCGCTCACCATTGGAGATAAGGCTATAGCCTCATGAAGCCTCATGGTGGCTACACCCCTGCACCCAAGGCCAGAGCCGCGCCTCTTCGCTTCAGCTGGCCCAATGTCGCTCTCGGCTTGCCTTCCCCTCTCCTTGCTTGTGCGTGCGCCCTGCCGTCTTGCGATTTGGTCACATTATGCAGCAGCGGCAGCTACTAAAAGGAATGGGGAATGCCTCATTTGCCCTACCTATTTTTTGGACCAGCTGGATGCCCAACTAAGGTTATTATTCGACCTTATGGCCAGAAGGGCTGACCAGGGAAGCCCACCATGAGGATTAGCTCAAAAGGGCTGGCCTAAGTAGCCTGGTCCAGAGCTGGCCCATGGGAATTTCGGAGATAGGCACAAACAGCCTATAATCTTGCAGTAGGCTAAAGACTTACCATGAGTGTCGTGCCTTCAACTCGCATGCTCCAGATATGACTACTACTGTCGAGACCCACCAAGGCTTCACTAGATATCAACCTTGACATGAAAAATATGATGACTCAAAACTACCCCTTTGGACACTTCTCCTAAACGCTAAGGGGCTAGTTTTGGAGGAATAAAATCATTTCTCCACTAACAAGGGCCGCTCTGCATAAGACATCTACATACAGGCCAACAAATGCAATTACACTCACAAAGGATGATTATACCCTCTATCTGTACTCATAGGGTAACTATCCTCTAAGGGGCATTTTGGTTATTTGTATAGACCCAAGAGGCTATAAATACCCTATGTATCCCTTATTTGTGGGTGAGCTCTTATGAGCAATAAGAAGTACATTTAAACTGGCGAGCCCTCAGGGCTCCCTCCCTAGAGGTAATCCCCCATTGGCTCACTAGCAGGAGTAGGGTAGTCCTCTCAGACCCTCGAACTTGTATAAATACTCATGTCATTTTTACTCTCATGGACGATAGCCCGTAAAACGGCCGACGTCCACCCCCTCACTTGTGTTTGGTTTTCACACATACAACAGTTTCAGAAAGGTAAGGAATAAGATCCTAAGAGTGAGGAAAGAATAGAGAATTACTATATATTCATTTGTTAGTTTGATTTAGAAAATAGGTTTTGAATTTTTTTTTCTAAATCGACCACACTATCTAGGGCTTCGTCCTACAGTTGATATGGCTCTGATACCATCTCTGTAGAGATCTGAATATGCAAATCCGGTATCTCTGTGTATAATGCATCAGTCTAGGATTATGCTATTCTGCACAATGAGAACATAGATGAAATATCGACCATGATCATGATTAACTATGTAAGATGCAAATATTATTAATTATCAGAGTAGCGGCCTTGTGGCTAAACTTACAAATAATAGCCTGAAGGGCTCAATAAAAACTAGCAACAAAAAATAAAGATAAATGTAGTGGTCATTCGATATGCCCACATGCAATCGACTAACAAGCGAAGTTCTAATCCATGAAGACATCGGAGAATCCTTCCTCAAATAACTCTGGCTGATATGATTCTTCCTCAGCAACTGAGCAAAAAGGATATAGCTGTTGGTACAAAGAGCACTCAGCAAGTCATTTGTAATAATATGCAATATATAATGATGCAAGACTTATCAACAAGCAACTGAGTGGTTATTTTGCAGAAAGTAATAATTTAGAGTAAATACAATAAGTATAATGAAAGCACACTTTGAAAGTAAATAATGAGTAATTAAGTCATAAGAATTGAATAAACCACAAGTGAACTAACCATTTACTTACCATCCAAATCTAAGCAAGGTTTTATAAAATTCTACCCCTTGTGTAAAACTATTGAGCATTGTCCATAACTGGGAATACGCCTATTCGAATAGTTTTATACTCTGTAGAGATTGCACAACTTTACCCACAAGATATGTTCATCTCATATTACCACTAGATTAACATATTTTCTTTGGTGTGCGGCAGAGAGACCATTACAAGAAATACAATGCTCAATTGTAAGTGTTGTGGCTACAGACCAAACAGAGAGAGAGAGAGTATGGTGGTGGAGAGTTAGGTAAACAAATGACCTCTGCCCCCCAGAGGCTTCGCAAGTCCATACAAATACCCCGAGGGAGTATCTTTACAATAGTGCCCTTACACCTGAATTCTTCCCGAGACCATCTTGTCGTCGTACACAGGTTCATAACTTGCTAATAGGCTAGCTGGGCTTAGGTGGGGGCCACCCCCACAACAGGAGCCTCTCATGGTGAAGGGCTTCACAGGCCGACGCCATGCCGCCGAGCCTTTTGGCCCCCTCCGTCCCTGCGGCCTGTGAGTTGTGTGATATTGGGCGAGGGTGACTTTGGAGCTGAGCTGCTGCGCGGGGGCGAAGACCCTGCCGAAGGCGGAGCTGGTCTGCTCCGCGGGCGCGAAGACCTTGCCGAAGGCGGAGCTAAGCTGCTCCGCAAAGGCGGAGATCTCGCCGATGTGGGTCAGATACGCAGGGGCGGCAAGCTGAAGCGGCACACGCACGCGCAAGCGACCGCGCCGGTTGGACTTCTGTCGGTTGCGCGGCCCAAGGAGTCTACTTCGACGCGTCCGCATCCTGGTGAGTGCGCCGCGTGCTCATTTTGCCCGTAACGCATCATCGTGTAACATCCTGTTTTTCTGAGATTTTTAAAGCCTGGATTTCAAAAATGAATTTTCTGGAATTTTCTGAAATTAATTGAAGCTTCAAATGAATTTTCAAAGTTTTAAATGATTTAATGTGGTTAAAATAAACATTAACATAAGTGGAAAATATTTTATTTGTGTTCCTTGTGTCACAAGGAATTTTCTGGTATTTTTGGTGAATTTTCCGGATTTATTTGCTATTTTCTAGAGCTTTTAGAAGTTTATTTGAATTTCTGGAAAAAGAAAAGAAAAGAAAATAATCCCCGCCGCCCGATCTCCCTCTCTCCGCCACGCGTCATCCATCCCGCCGCCGCCGCCGCCGCCGTACCTTTTCCCGCGCGCCGCTCCGCGCTCGATCTCGCGCGCACGCATCGCGCATCCGGCTGACGCTGGCGCGCACTGCCGCGCCCGCCCCGCGTCGCCTCGGCGCCGTCGCGCGCGCGATCGCAGCCGTCCGCCGCGCGCGCGAACCTAACCCTAACCCTCGCGGCGCCCGCCGTCCGATCCTCCCGCGTTGAATCCTAGCCGCCCAAACGATCGCGTTCGCGCCGTGCCGAACCGACGGGATTGCCTCGGTCGCGTGTTAAAACCCCGCGCTCGCCTCGGTTCGTGTGCGTAACCGAACTTCGCCGCCGCCTCGTCTTCGCCTCGCGCCGCGCGCGTCGCCGAGCCGCTCGCCGTCGCGCTGCCGCCGCGCCCCGCGCTCGCGCGCTTCGTCCGTCGCCGTCGCCAAGACTTTCGCCGGTGAGCTCGCGCCGCTCTCTCGCCGATCGCCGCGTCGCCGCTCGTCGCCTCGCCGCACTTCGCGCTCCGCCCCTCGGTCCCGAGCCGAGCCGCGCCGCCGCGCACGCGCACCACGCGCCCGCGCGACGCCGCGCGGAGCGCCGCCACGCGCCGCCGATCCGCTCCCGCGCCCGACCACGCGCCGCCATCTCCCCGCTCCGCGCGCGCGCGCTGCGCCAGGTCTGACGCCAGCGCTGGCGAGCCGCCACGCGTCGCCGATCCGCCCGTCACCGCGCCGCGCGCCGCGATCCTCGCCGCCGCCAGATCGAGCCGGGGCTCGATCCGCCGCATGTCCGCCTCCCGCCGTCGGATCCGCCGACGCCGCCGCGCCGAGCCGCCGGCTCAGCCTAGCCACGTGGCAGCACGGCGCGTGCCACATCAGCCCTAGGCCACGTGGCATGCCACGCCGGCGCCACGCCGCCTAGCCGCCTCCCGAGCCACGTGGCGACACGCCACCGCCACGCGGCCGTGCCACGTGGCGGATATGCCGCCGCCACGCCGCGCCCCGCCGCGTCAGCCCTCTCTCCCCCGTGCACTGTTCCGTGCGCCGGGTTCACCGTGGACCGGGTATTTGGTACACCGGGTTCACAGCACAGTAGCCTTTTTCAATTTTCCCGAATTAATTTTGAATTAATTTTCCGAGCCCGTTCTCCTCCGTCCTAGCTCCGATTGACCCGTTCTTTTTCTAAATTCATCTAAAATCGAGCTCTAGCTGTTGGTTCTGTTTTGTGAATTTTTGAGTTCTTTTGCTTGTCATTTTATGTGTTTCTTTGTTTCCGTCGCTTTCTCTCGTTAGATTCGGATTCGGAGGAGCAGGTTTCGCGCTGAAGACCAGAGTACCCACTGAGCATAACGAAGGCAAGTCGTGTCCCTGATCATGTTGAACCCAATTTTACAAACTATTATTTAATTATTTTGCTTTAAATTACATTGCATTGCTATTTTTATTCAAACCGTTGCACAGGTAGTTATTGTCCCAATTGCAATTACACCTCCTTGACACTTTGAAATACCATGATGCCTTTGTCACCATAGGTTGGGAAATTTATTAGTGATGCTAGTTTATTTATCACATGGGTTGGTACGATTAGATTGCTTAGCCGATTTATATTTACGTTTGGTCTCATCGCACATGTTAAATTATTAATTTGTCTTAATGACATATGGAACTGTGGTTGGTGCCACGTGTATTAAAATTTGTGCCACGTCATTGGTGTGACGTTGGTTTGGTTATACAAATTGGTTTTGCACTCGCGAGTGATCGTGCAAGAAAGGGGGAAGTGGTTGTACTTTGGGGATGTGGTAGTCTCGCGGGTAATGCTAAGGACTTAACTTTGTGCGCCATTGATCTCGAGCTTAATCGTGCAAACCACATGTCTATTATGGGATGGACTGGCTGATTAATTTGTAATATTTCAATTCAATTCGCCATTGTGATGGACATGGTTCTTGATTTCCATGTGGCGCAAGGGGGTGTGATGAAACCCTAGCGGGCGGGATTGGGTTGAGGTAGAGCATTGTAAAGGCCTTGTTGTGATTTCCTTAGGCCTAGGCTAATCACATCGTGTGGGTACAGTTGTGCAACCTCTGCAGAGTGTAAAACTATTCGAATAGCCGCGTCCTCGGTCATGGATAGTGCTCGGGGATTTCACACGAGGGTTAGTGTTTCATTTATAACTTGGTGGTTTATGTCGGGAGTGGACAGATAGTTCACTGTTGGTTTAAACTTGTGAATTGGTGTTCATAAGTGGTTCTTGTTTATTCCTTTGACTATTTATTATTACTGTTTTCAGTTAACTTTCGCTTTCAAGTTATTTAATGTATTTCATCAATAAATGCCTTTATGCAAATTAACCTTTCAGCCTTCCTTTGGTAAGCCTTGCATATTATATTGCATTCATTGTTACAAACGACTTGCTGAGTACCAATGTACTCACGGCTTTACGCCTATGTTGCTCAGTTGAGGGAGAGGAGTACTACCAGCAGGAGGTGCCAGAAGGAGAGTACTACGACGACTTCACGGATTAGGCTTCGTTCTCCACTCGATAGCCTGTGGCTTGTCGATTGGTCGCTACGCTTTATTTTGGATTTCCGCTGCTATTTTGTTAAGCCCTTCCGGCTAGAGATATTGTAAGCTTGGCCATAAGGTCGTACCTTGATATTTTATCAATATTCTAGTTTTCCCTTATTATTGTCGTGTGTATGACTATGATGGCATCTATGTTTGACTGTGTGCACTAGCGTGATCCTGGACTAGTGCAGTTTACGATGAGACCGAGTTTGCATATTCGGTCTCGGCAGAGATGGTATCGAGCCATATCGATCAGAGGACTGAAGCCCTAGTTAAATTGGTCGTAGCCCAAAAATATATTTTCTAAATCAAACCAACTAAACTTGATAATTAGTAATATCTCTATGTTCTTACCTCATTCTTAAGGATTCTTGTCTCTCGCCCCAATTCTTGCAAAATTCATTTTTTCTTAAAGTTATAAACTGATCTTCCCTTTATAAATGCATTAGATGTCCCAAGCTTCTTACAGCCCGACAGGAGGATGGAGGTCACTTCTACGCGTTTTGTTGCGGTGCCTCGGATTTAAGAGACTGCCCGTCTACCTCACCAAGGATGAAAAGCAAAAAGGTCAACGCATCGGGAGCATCTCCAGGCTATACTTCACCACCCGAGTCGGGAAGCAGGTGCTACATCACAGTTTCAAGAACACCGGTGCCAGTGGGGAGATGTCAGCACAAGGAGTTGCGCACAAAGCCATCCGTCGACTTTGCAAGCTATACAAGATCAACATGGCCAGACTCGTCCGGAAGTTCAAGGAGCAGTACGGAGCCACCCCGAGACTACCAGAGCCAGTCTGGGAGGAGCCCCGGCCGCAGTCGCCAGTACCTCTACCGTCGCCTACACCGCCGAGTCCAGAGGAGAGACGTCGTATCACTGGAGATCGTCGCGCCTACCTCAGTCGGTTCACTCCAGCGCCAGTCAGAGAGCAGTCACCGCCGATCCGCAACTCGTGGGTTGTCTACAGCGATTCTGAGGACGATAGCAGTATACCTTATTTGTCAGGACCCGAGTGGGAGCCTTCAGAGTAGATAGTGCGAGTAGACACGTTGGATTTTATTTGCAGTTGAGTGTGATGTGAGCTGCAAATATTGCCTTAAAAGCATTATATTGCGATCATGTCAAATCTTTTATTGGAGTTTATTTTGTTCAGTTTCTTAGTTAGCCTTTTGGCTAAGTGTTTGTTTAGTTAGGTCTCCATTAAGCAAAACCCCCTTAGACGCATTTACCTCTTATCTATGCTTTTCCCTCTCGCCTTTTGCCTTTGGTCAGTCAGCAGTTGTTTTCTTTTCAGAGCAAGATGGTTGACACGGAGAACTCCTCCACCGCAACTGGGGAACCAGACCAGAGAACGATGCGCGCGCAGCGGTGCCACCTGCCTTGGATCCTGCGCTCGATCGATTCTTGATGGCCTGCATACGATGATGCGACTATGATGATGTGGTATGCGAGACTATGATGCAGCCGACAGCACCAGAGCCGCACCACCGCCAAAGACATCGCCGCCAGACCGGCTATGCAGAGTTTATGAGGACGAGACCGCTGCTTTCTCCAGTTCATCGAGCCTTTGGAGGGCGACGACGGGTCCGTTCAGATTGAGAAGCGAACTTGGCCTGCACCGGCAGGAGAAGGTTTTGTATGCAGCACATCAGCTTGAGGGACCAGCAGCAGAGTGGTGGGAGAACTACTGTGCCGCCCATGAGGACCAGCATAACATCACCTGGAAAGAATTCGCAAAGGCTTTCCACACCGCTCATGTCATGGAGGGAGTGGTTGAGATGAAGAAGGATGAGTTTGGGAGCTCCGGCGAGAGGAACTCGTCGGTGAGTGAATATCTCAATAAATTCACTCGCTTGGCTCGCTCTGGCGCTGCAGGATGTAGCGACAGATGCAGCTCGCCAGAAGAGGTTCAAGAAAGGCTTGAACCCAGCTTTGAAGGTGCAAGTCGTAGGCAACGACTATGCCAGCTTCCAGCAGTTGGTGGATAAGGCCATTCTCATCGAGGAGAGTCGCCGCGAGCTCGAGGAGTCTCGCAAGAGGAGGTTGATCCAGCAGGGATCACAGTCACACCAGTCTCAGAGGCCTCGTTTTGGTTCCTACCAGCCTGCACGAGCGCCACAAAGAAGAAGCAGCAGCAGCAGCAGCGATCTTGTGGTTTCAACCCCACTGCACACGCGCCGGCCAATCGAATGGCGTCCTAGTGGTTCCAGTGGACAGCAGCAGCAGCAGAAGAGTAATAATCAAAGAAGATCCATCACTTGCTTCAAGTGTCATGAAGTGGGACACTATGCTAGCAAGTGCCCTCGAGGCGTGCCCCGACACCCGATTCGCTTTGACTTGGGAGCCACACCGGCCGTACCCCTACCCGGGAGCAGGCGAGAGCACCCCGCCTCGGGACAGCCGCGGGACGCGGTGGTGAGAGGTCGTGAACCACGCCACCGCAGAGGATGCCCAGCAGCGCCAGACGCCAGTGATCGATGACGTTTCTTGTACATTCGGCCTCGCCACCGCTTTATTTGATTCGAGCTTCGCATTCGCTTGTTTCTCGGAGTTTTGCTTTAAAGCAACAATTGAAAGCTGTTGTTCTTGGATCTGCTTCTTTTAATCCAATCCCGGATCCGAAGTTGAGGTCCAACCTAGGTTGTCCAGAGTTAGGATAACCATTCGTGGAGTTGAGTTCAGTGGGCGACTGATTTTGTTGGATATCACAATCCCTAGATGTAATTTTGGGAATGGATTGGCTTCGTAAGCGGCAGTGCGTGTTAGATTGTGGGAGCAGAGCGGTGACCTTAACCAATTCAGATGGAGTTAAGGTGCGATTCGCAGCTGAGTGCCGGCAGAGCTACCATGATTTGCCGAGTAAGGTGATCCGGTTGGAGGGTGTACCGGTTGTCGAGAGTACCCGACGTATTTCGAATGATCTTCGGGTATGCCACCAGAGAGGAGGTTGAGTTTCGATTGAGCTTGTGCTGTACCGCTCCGATTTCCAAGAGACCCTATCGGATGCCCGCCAATGATTTAGCGAGTTGAAGAAGCAAATTCGGGAGTTGTTGGATAAGGGTTACATCGATCGAGTTCATCCCCGTGGGAGCGCCGGTGTTGTTCGTCAAGAAGAAGGATGGTAGTCGGCGCATGTGTGTGGACTACAGAGCACTTAATGAGGTCACCATCAAAAATAAGTACCCTCCGCCTGGGATTGATGACTGTTTGACCAGCTTAAGGGAGCAGGAGTATTCTCCAAGATTGATTTGAGGTCGGGATATCATCGATGAGGATACGTAAGGAGGACATACCCAAGACGGCCTTCTCGACTCGTTATGGTCTATACGAGTTCACAAAGTGATGTCATTTGGTTTGACTAATGCTCCGGCATATTTCATGTATTTGATGAATAAGGTGTTTATGGAATATTTGGACAAGTTTGTCGTTGTGTTCATTGACGACATTTTGATATATTCCAAGACTGAGGAGGAACATCAGAGCACCCGAGGTTGGCATTGCAGGAAATTGAGGGATAATCAGTTGTATGCAAAGTTCAGCAAATGTGAGTTTTGGATGAAGAAAGTCGCCTTTTAGGGCATGTGTTGACAGCAGTAAGGAGTCGCGATTGACCAGTGGAAAGTAAGTGATGTTTTGGATTGGCAATACCACTTGCTACCTACCAGTCGGGAGTTTTCTGGTATGGCAGGATACTACCGTCGCTTTATTGAGGGATTTTTCAGTGTGGCCAGACCCCTCACGCAGCTGCTCAAAAAGGAAAAGAAATTCACTTGGACGCCAGAGTGCGAGAAGAGTTTTCGTAAACTTAAGGAGAGTTTGACCACAGCCCAGTGCTTGTGTTGCTCGATATTAACAAGGATTTTGAGATATTTTGCGATGCTTCGCGCAAGGTTTGGGTTGTGTCTTGATGCAAGACAAGAGAGTGGTAGCCTATGCCTCACGCCGCTTGAGACCGCATGAGGAGAACTACCCTACCCATGATTTGGAGTTGGCACCGTAGTGCATGCTTTAAAGATTTGGCGTCATTATCTCGATGGGTAATGATGTGAGGTTTACACGGATCATAAGAGTCTAAATATATCTTTACCCACCGAGCTTAACCTCAGCAGAGGAGGTGGTTAGAGCTGATAAAGGATTATAATGTGGGCATACATTATCATCCCGGAAAGCTAATGTTGTTGCAGATGCCTTGAGCGAGAAGGTATATCGCAATTCTGATGGTTCGAGAGAGTCACCACTTTGCATGAGGAATTTCGTGCTTAGCCTTGAGTTGGTTGAGCTGTGATTTTGGCGGCTATGGAGATGCAACCTACTTTGATGGTCGATTCGCTGTGCTCACGGATGATGAGGCATTTCAGTGGATCGTAAAGAATTTAAGTGAAGGTAAAGAGTCGATTTTGGTGGATGATCGTGAACCTTGTGGTTCAAGCGGCGCTTGTGTGTGCCCAACAAGCAAGAACTAAAGGATGTGTTGTTAAAAGAAGCTCATGAGTCGTCAGATTCGATTCATCCAGCAGCACCAAGATGTACCAGACATTAAGGATAAGTATTGGTGGCCAAGCATGAAGCGTGAGATCGCCGAGTATGTAGCCCTTTGTGATGTTTGTCGAGAGTAAAGGCAGAGCACCGTGAGACTGCGCAGTTTGCTCTGACCATTGAAAGTCCCCGAGTGGAAGTGGGAAGAAATTGGTATGGACTTAATAGTCGGGTTGCCTAAAACCAAAGAGGGTCATGATTCGATTTGGGTCATTGTGGACCGCTTGACCAAGGTTGCTCATTTCATTCCAGCTTAAGACGACTTACAAGTGGTGACAAATTGGCGAGCTATATATGTCCAGATTGTCGGTTTGCATGGTGTGCCCAAGAAGATTGTGTCGATCGTGGATCGCAGATTCACCTCTCGGTTTTGGGGAGTTTCCATAAGGCTATGGGAACTCACCGAATTTCAAGACAAGATATCACCCCTGCATGCATGGTCGACAGAGCGAGTTAATCGATTCGGAGGACATGTTGAGAGCCCGTGTGCTCGATCATGGGTCTAAGTGGGACAATTGTTTACCCTTTGCAGAGTTCTCATACAACAACAGCTTATCGTGCCGCTTGCGTGATGTCACCGCTTGAGGCATTGTATGGCAGAAATGCAAGACCCTCTCAATTGGAAAGAGACGGGGAAGGTCGTTTTTGGCCCATTGTTTGAAAGAAGCCGAGGATAAGGTCCGCTTGATTCAGAAAGGTTGAAAGCCGCCTGTGCCGCATGTAAAAGCTATGCAGATACCGCACGCCGAGAGCCGAGTTTTGAGCCGATGATTTTGTGTATTCTCGTGATCACACCATTCAAAGGTGTGAAGAGATTTCAGCTAAAAGGGAAGCTTGCACCGAGATATGTTGGTCCGCTCAGATTCTCAAACGCAGGGAGAGGTTGCTTATCAATTGAGCTACTCGCGCCCTTGATGGGGGTACATGACGCCTTTCATGTGTCCCAACCAAGAAGTGCTCGCGCGCACTGCAGGAGGTTGTGCCATTGAGGCCGTTGACTGCAGGAGGATCTGCTGCACAAAGAGCACCCGGCTAAAATCTTGGAAGTGTCGAGCGAGTCACCCTAATAAAGCGGTCCGCTTTTGCAAAGTTCGGTGGAGCAACCATTCGAGGAGGAAGCCACCGAGCGCGAGGAGGATCTCGTGAGCGAGTTTCCAACCTATTCTCTTAGTTGGCCTGCATCTCGGGCCGAGATCTCGCTTAAAGGGTAAGGTTTGTAACATCCTGCTTTTTCCGAGATTTTTAAAGCCTGGATTTCAAAAATGAATTTTCTGAATTTTTCAAATTAATTGAAGCTTCAAATGAATTTTCAAAGTTTTAAATGATTTAATGTGATTAAAATAAACATTAACATAAGTGGAAAATATTTTATTTGTGTTCCTTGTGTCACAAGGAATTTTCTGGTATTTTTGGTGAATTTTCCGGATTTATTTGCTATTTTCTAGAGCTTTTAGAAGTTTATTTGAATTTTGGAAAAAGAAAAGAAAAGAAAATAATCCCGCCGCCCGATCTCCTCTCTCCGCCACGCGTCATCCATCCCGCCACCGCCGCCGCCAGATTTTTCCCGCGCGCCGCTCGATCTCGCTCGCAAGGCCACGCTGTCGCAGATCTCGCTACCGACTTGGCGGCAGCGCGGGCCGCGCCCGCCCGCGCTCGCCGCCGCCGCTCGACGCGCGCCACGCGATCGCAGCCCGCCCGCCACGCGCGCGCAACCCTAACTCCTAACCTCGCGCGGCCCCCGTCCGATCCTCCCGCGTTGAATCCTAGCCGCCCAAACGATCCGCGTTCGCCTCGTCGCGCCAGAATCGATCGGATTGCCTCTTGCCGCGTGATAAACCCGCCGCTCGCCTCGGTTCGTGTGCCGTCGCCGCTCAACTCGCCGCCGCCGCTCGCGCGCTCGCGCTCGCGCTGCCGCCGAGCCGCTCCGCGCCGCTGCGCCGCGCCGGCGCCCCGCGCGCTTCGCCCCTATCGCGCGCCGCCGAAGACTTCGCGGTGAGCTCGCCGCTTCTCTCGCCGACGCTCGCTCGCCGCTCGCCGCCGCTCGCTGCACTTCGCCCGCCCCTCGGTCTCGAGCTCGCGCGCGCCGCTTCGCGCTCACGCACCACGCGCGCCGCGACGCTGCGCGAGCGCCGCCACGCGCCGCCGATCCGCCTCGCGCCGCCACGCTGCCGCCATCTCCCGCGCCTCCGCGCGCGCTGCTGGCTCGCGACGCCGCGCGGCGAGCCGCCACGCCGCCGATCCGCCTCGCACCGCGCCGCCGCGCGATCTCGCTGGGCTTCGATCGGAGCCGAGGGCTCGACCGCCGCGTGTCCGCTTTCCCCGCTGCGGATCCGCCGACGCCGCCAGCGCCGAGCGCGCGGCTCGGCCTAGCGTGGCGGCAGACCAGCCGTGCCACGCCAGCCCTAGGCCACGTGGCACGACACGCGGCATGCCACGCCGCCACGCCGCCCTTGCCGCCCCGAGCCACGTGGCAGCCACGCCACCGCCACGTAAGCCCGTGCCACGTGGCAAGATATGCCGCCGCCACGCCAAGACGCCCCGCCGTCCGCCTCTCTCCCCCCGCACTCGCCTGCGCGCCGGTTCACCGTGGACCGGTATTTGGTACACCGGTTCACAAAGACAAGAGCCTTTTTCAATTTTCCTGAATTAATTTTGAATTAATTTTCCGAGCCCGCTTCTCCTCCGTCCTAGCTCCGATTGACCTCGTTCTTTTTCTAAATTCATCTAAAATCGAGCTCTAGCTGTTGGTTCTGTTTTTGTGAATTTTTGAGTTCTTTTGCTTGTCATTTTATGTGTTTCTTTGTTTCGATCGCTTTCTCTCGTTAGATTCGATTCGAGGAGCAGTTTCGCGCTGTAAGACCGTGAGTACCTCACGAGCATAACGAAGGCAAGTCGTGTCCCTTGATCATGTTGAACCCAATTTTACAAACTATTATTTAATTATTTTGCTTTAAATTACATTGCATTGCTATTTTTATTCAAACCGCTGTATGTAGTTATTGTCCCAATTGCAATTATACCTCCTTGACACTTTGAAATACCATGATGCCTTTGTCACCATAGGTTGGGAAATTTATTAGTGATGCTAGTTTATTTATCACATGGGTTGGTACGATTAGATTGCTTAGCCGCTTTATATTTACGCTTGGTCTCATCGCACATGTTAAATTATTAATTTGACTTAATGACATATGGAACCGTGGTTGGTGCCACGGTATTAAAATTTGTGCCACGCCATTGGTGTGACGTTGGTTTGGTTATACAAATTGGTTTTGCACTCAAGCAGTGATCGTGGCAAGAAAGGGGAAGTACAGATTGTACTTTGGGGATGTGGTAGTCTCGCCCGGTAATGCTAAGGACTTAACTTTGTGCGCCATTGATCCGAGCTTAATCGCAAACCACATGTCTATTATGGGATGGACTCGCTGATTAATTTGTAATATTTCAATTCAATTTCGCCATTGTGATGGACATGGTTGCCGATTTCCATGTGGCGCAAGGGGGTGTGATGGAACCCTAGCGGCGTGATTGGGTTGAGGTAGAGCATTGTAAAGGCCTTGTTGTGATTTCCTTAGGCCTAGGCTAATCACATCGTGTGGGTACAGCTTGTGCAACCTCGCAGAGTGTAAAACTATTCGAATAGCCGCGTCCTCGGTCATGGACAGTGCTCGGGGATTTCACACGAGGGTTAGTGTTTCATTTATAACTTGGTGGTTTATGTTGGGAGTGGACAGGTAGTTCACTGTTGGTTTAAACTTGTGAATTGGTGTTCACAAGTGGTTCTTGTTTATTCCTTTGATTATCTATTATTATCGTTTTCGCTAACTTTCGCTTTCAAGTTATTTAATATATTTCATCAATAAATGCCTTTATGCAAATTAACCTTTCACCTTCCTTTGGTAAGCCTTGCATATTATATTGCATTTATTGTTACAAACGACTTGCTGAGTACCAATGTACTCACGGCTTTACGCCTATGTTGCTCAGTTGAGGGAGAGGAGTACTATCAGCAGGAGGTGCCAGAAGGAGAGTACTACGACGACTTCACTGATTAGGCTTCGCTTCTCCACTCGATAGCCCGTGGTTTGTCGATTGGTCGCTACGCTTTATTTTGGATTTCACGCTATTTTGTTAAGCCCTTCCGCTAGAGATATTGTAAGCTTGGCCATAAGGTCGCACTTTGATATTTTATCAATATTCTAGTTTTCCTTATTATTGTCGTGTGTATGACTATGATGGCATCTATGTTTGATCGTGCACTAGCGTGATCCTCGACTAGTGCGCTTTTTACAGAGAGACCGAAGTTTGCATATTCGGTCTCGACACATCGGCCGTCTGGCTGGTCGTACGCGCTCGGCGCATGTTTCGACCAATGATTGGCCGTACGATAGATCTCAGGACGGGCCGGCGCATCGTGCATGGCTAGGTGTCTTTTCGTAGGGGATGGCGAGGTCGAACTCGGTTTGGCCATGCGGAGGTGAAGACCTCGTCGAAGGCGCAGGGCGTGAACTCGCATCAAAGGCGAGTCAGAGCCGCCCAGCGTGGCTGACCGTTGCACTAGTGCTTTGTGTGACC